>CM038120.1:20547861-20886676 GCA_001642375.2 Mentha longifolia | reverse complement strand
GTTGAATTTCGGGTGTTAAAATTGTATCTGGTATCTGGTGTTTTTCACGCTGCTATCAAGCATACAATATTCATAGCATTTGCAAAACGAACACAGAAAGTGCGATGTTCTTTTTGTTTTGGGGGTCTGCTTTTCACATTTTCCAGTCTACCTGTATAAATTAAATACTCCCTTCGTCTTCCAATTATTGACCTGTTGATTTTTTAAATAATTTTGAAGTTTTGTGATGGATTTAAAATTGAATTTTTGGAGTTTAGTTTTTTTTACAAGGTACCACGAGTGTTGTAGTATCGTGTAAAAAAACTAATCTCAAAAATTCAATTTAAAATCCATCATCACGAAACTCCAAAATCATCTAAAAAGTCAGCAGGGTCAGTAAATAGAGGACATAGGAAGTAGTTTATTTCTTGTCCAAGTATTTCTTTTGTGATATTCCTACAGTTCCGTTTTAAGTGGCTTATTTTTTTTTAAAAAAAACTTTTTTTAGCACGAGTATCTACGAAAAAAGGTACACATTATACATCACTTTTAAATATTGGCAAATTAAATTATGATTTTTTTTTTTTGCGAATTGAATTACGGTTTTCATTTTTCTGTAAACGCACATTATTTTTAATTATGACGTTCACATCATAGTTGAAAAGTCTTCGTAAAACGTTCATGTTAGTATTGTGACAAATATAAACATTTTTGAGAAGATTTTAACTATATAAAAATGAAAGTTCATCATTTTATTCGCCAAAAATAAAAGTTTGTGATTTGATTTTGCCAAGATTTAAAAATAATGTGTAATTGCAAAAATGTAAAAGATATAGTAATTTTTTTCTTTTCTTTTTCAATTAACCCTTTTAGCATGGAAGTTTTGAGGGAATGTTTGCAAGTGAACTGATTGGGAATGGTCCATATTTGAGTTTGACCAGTCAAATGGAAGGCAAAAATGAAGGTTTCGACGCCTAAAGCCACGTTCCTCATTAGCTGGTCGCTTCCCCATGAATTTCTCCTCAGAACCTTCTCGATCTGCATTTTCATTTATATAATTTATGTTTTCCTCTCTAAAAAGATATTGTAAAGATAAAAAATTAGGTGTATTTTCTCAATCTGAAATAATTGAATGGCGACGTTCAGCGAAGCACCGGCCGGCGACGCGAAATCCGGCGAGAAGATCTTCAAAACTAAGTGTGCGCAGTGCCACACCGTCGAGAAAGGCGCCGGCCACAAACAAGGTTTCTCACCACCAATCAAATGCGTTAATGTTCTGCATATGCATATATATAATATATGCATGCCTTTTATTCTTCCATGTTGTTCATCTTATCTCTGTTCATTTTGTATTTGGCGTCTGATTCTCTTGCTCTTCTATAGTGGCATTGATCTCCTCCTTAGGAATTTATTTTCATCTTGAATTCGATTTGATGATCCATTATCTTCATTGAGTATGTGAAATGAGATTTCATTTATTAATTATTAGTTTATTCTTCTACTCCCATGTGTTGTTTGAAATTTAGATTTGTGCTGTGAATTATCCGGTGATTTTTAGGTTCGTTTTCTTCTTCTTCTTCTTTTTTCCCATTTTATTTATAATCGTCTATGTCAATGTGGTTCGAGCAATTGAAGTTTCGTTTGATTTATTTGATTTTGAGGTTGCTCCATACCTAGACTGTGATTTGGTTTATTAATTTTCTGAAGAGAGCTTATTTGTTTTTTTTTTTTTATTTTAAAATTATTCCTTCTATGTATGATAGGATTTTATATTATTGATCCCTCTCAAATGCATCTCAATTTTCATATATTTTGCTTTGGTGATTCATCATCCTCATTTGGTATGTGGATGAGACTTGATTTTCTCTGTGATTCCTAGTTTATGATCACACTCCATTCCCTTGTGTAATTAGACAAATTCATATTTGTACTTAAATTGTCTATGAACATTATTACTATTATGTTTGCTTTATGTTTCATTCACTGTGTGATCATCTATATCTATTGTGTTTCTTCCTTGTGTTTGAGCATTTGAGGTTTCCTTTTAGTTTATTGGATTTTGATGTTGCTCTGTCTCTAGACTAGATAAAGTTGTGTTTCATTGATTTGTGGTTGTCTGTGCTTATTCTATTAACATATATGCTTTACTATCTAGTGGATATATATTAGTGTGCTAATTTGCATCATTGTAACTCCAGGTCCTAACTTGAATGGCCTCTTTGGAAGACAATCGGGTACGACCCCCGGTTATTCTTACTCAGCTGCAAACAAGAACATGGCCGTCACCTGGGGAGAGAACGCACTTTATGATTACTTGCTAAACCCAAAGAAGGTACAAGACCTTGTGTGTGTGTGTTAATGTTGTTTGTCAATACTCCCTTCATCCATGATCTTTAGACCCCTGTTTTTTTCGCATTGATTTGGGGTTTTGTAATGATGGCTTTTAAGGTAGATTTTCTTAATATAATTTTTTATATAGGGTACTACGGGTATAGTAGTTACTTGTTAAAAAAATTATACCCCAAAAGTCCTTTTTAAAACTCGGCTAGAAAAAAATTGGGATCCATAGATCATGGGCGGAGTTAGTTTGTGAGATTGTTCATTCCTAAATGTTCTAGACCTATCATTACAAACTATTTAGGCATGTGAATATATATGTTCTCTCCTGTTCAATTCATTTATGATTTTTAGTTCTTGCAAAGGTATTTCTCGGATTTTAAGCTGTGCTATTCTGAATTTGTGGCTTCCGATAGAACTTTTGCTAGTTCCTTACTTGGAACAAGCTCAAGTGATGAAGCATGTGCATGATCAGATTTTGCTCATACACAATCAAACTTGGTTTTTGCTTTATTAGTTCTTGGCTTCTTGCAGTTTCAAATAATATATACTATATTTTTTGAATTTGTAAATGTTTTTTGTGGTGCAGTACATTCCTGGAACTAAGATGGTTTTCCCCGGATTGAAGAAGCCTCAAGAGCGTGCAGATCTTATTGCGTATCTTAAGGAGTCTACTGCTGCGTGAGAACTCTTCTTGAAAGAACGATTATAGTTTTTTTGACTGCTAGGAGATGATACATCCATTACTTTTCCCTTTTTGGGGAATTTTTTCAAATGGAAGAAATTGTTAGTTACTTTGATAAATAAGAGCATCATATTTCTCTATCAGTGTGCCTGTTTTCTTCTTATTAAATCTTGTGTTACTATGAAACGTACCAACTGAAACTTGGAGTTGATCGGAAAAGAAAACAAAAAAAAAAAAAAAAAACCTTTGCTTTGTCAGCCATCTCTTTCCTAGTCGCTGAAAAATTATTTCAAAAATGGAATAAAAAAATGAAAAATATAAAAATATTAGTGCTCCTCGGGTTAAAATTATAAGACAAAGATAGTTTTTTTTTTTTTTTTTCCTTTTTCAAGTCCCTGTGCAGTATTTATTAGATAATAGTATAATACTACCATATTAGAATAATTTTTAGATTATTAAATATGGACTAATTTTCATTAATCTTCTAATTAAGATTTAAAAATTAGAGAAACACGCACACACACAAATATACTACTATAAAATTAAAATAGAAATGCTCATATCTTATCGCATAAATAAAAAGGGAACATCGCTAGATTTATCGAGTCTGTTCATATAAATCATAAATGTGATCTAAGAATATATCAATAATGTATTAAATTGTTATCAGAATCTAAGAGAGAAAACGACGCAACAAATAATTTACTTCTCTACGAACAGCTATATAACCTCATTTCCACACGTCTACAATGTGAATAATAACTGTAGTTTCTTCTAGTCTTTTCCCACTCCTTTGATATTAGCTATTCTTAATTATTATGAATGAATTTTATTTTATATTTTAACAAACTTTCCTTAATACACGTACCGTGAAATTACCTATGTCACTATAATAAATAAATGGATAAATAGAGTTTTGCAAGATACCTATTGCGTGTAATAAAGATAGCTAGTTCAAAGGATATACAAAGGCTTGACAACTATTGTATTAAATGTTAGTATTTTAATTCAAGTTAAATTAGTGTTGCGCCCGTGCGTTGCACAAAATATATAATAAATAAAATATTTAAAATTATATATTTTTCTTCAACATCATTATTGAACAATGTAATACATTACATTACGATATTGTTATCTTCAATAAAAATTTAATTTTTATAATTTTAGAAATCTAAAATAATTTAATAGTAGAATATAAGCAAATATAATTTTAAATATTTATGTGATAGAAACATAAACCCCCTATATGCTATTATAGTGAAACTACTATTGAAATTAATATATTTAAATTAATATTTTTTGGTATTTTATTTAAATTCGCAATAGTTATCTAAACAATTAGTAGTGATTACTATGTTCTTATTGTAATTTAATACATTTCTTTGAAAAGGAATAATACATCAAGAAATTAAGCAATAAGTCATGATTACTATAAATTTATCGATCAATAGCTTTAAATCTAACTTAATATTATTTTACCAAGTTCAAATAATAATCAATTTGTTTGTGACAATGTATCCAAAATTTGTATTGTCACAACAAAATTTTACAATAAAAAAATAGGAATGAAAAAATAAACAATACTAACATATAGATTTAGCATAATAAGAAAATTTCGTAGAATAACTTAATACAAAAATATATATATTAGCAAACAATGAAACAATATTTATAATTTAATACAATGAACAATATTAGCAAAATATATATTATCAAATCCATTCAACAAATCCATTGAACAAATCCCTTTCAATAAATAAATAAATAAATAAATAAAAAATCCATTGGACAAATCACAACTTTTCAAAGTAAATCATCTTCATAAACCATTGGACAATCCATTGTTACTTTTGGAAGGAAAATGACATTGTTGTAATTTTTGCCAACAATTCTTCTTTTATACTCCCTCCGTCTCGCTATGATTGACTCATTTCTTTTCGGCACGTGACTTAAGACGGAAGTGATTAGTATATAAAATGTATTGTGTGTAGGGATGTAGTGTTGCTTATGTATTTATGCGTATTTTAAAATCAGAGCATCATATATGCATAAAAACATATTGATATCTGATCTTAAATGAAAGATCGTATCAAAACCTTTAATTTGGTATAAAAATTATAAAAATCCGAGAACAAACGATCAAGTTATGATAATTTAAAGTTTTAGAATTTAAATTATAGTGGAATACGTGCCGAAAAGTGAAAAGTGAGTGGATGATGAGATTTAATTATAGAAAGTTAAGTGTAATAAGGGATTTATTAATTATACTATTTAAAAGTTAATTATTTCCCAAAAAGGAAAGGGGTCAATTATAGTGAGACAGCCTAATAAGGAAAATGATCAATCATAGCGAGACGGAAGAAATACTACTATATTGCATAGATATGTTTTTTTATCAAGTTTGTCGATTTATGATTATTGAATATCACATATAGTACTACTAACTAAATATTGCATTATATAAAATAATACTATCTTCATTTCAACTGAAGTATTCATTTTTTTTACGAGTTTTAATAAATGGTAGGTGAGTAGTGTTAGTGGAAAGATGAACCCACATTAATGTGAGTGAAGTAGTGTATAAAAATGGAATGTGCGTAATGTGATGAAACGGACTGAAAAAGAAATAGGGAGACGGAGGGAGTAGTATATGTTCTGTATTCTTTTTCTAAATCACATTTTTTATTCTAAAATAAAATAGAAAAGAAATAAAATATTTGCATGGAAAGCCGGCGGGTAATAAATAAATAGAGTTTTTTTTTTATAAAAATAAATAAATAAATAGAGTTTCGCGAATGGACAAAAACTAAATACAAGTAGCGCTAATCATTCGACTTCCAAGCGAAAGGGAAATGTTGACTTTAAAAATGATTCATTCAAAACTGAAATTTTCTAGTTACTTAACAAACCAACTACTCCGTCTTCTGATTTCCTGCAAAATAGCATCATTCAATCTGGTTAGTTATTCACATTCACCCATTCCCATCTCTTCTGCCTTTTCTGTCTATCGCATCGCATTCATCCTTTTCAATCAATCCGCTTGATTGAAAGTTGTTGCTGTGATTGTGAGTACTGTAGTATGGATTGATTTGGTTTTATTTTTTCGATTTGGAGGAGGAACATCCGTTTTCAACTTTTCTCGACTTTACAAAATAAAGTAATGATACCTTAGGATTTTTTGGTTATGGGTTTAATCGGCTGTTGAGATATTATTGAGACGAATTTCTTCACCCAATGATTGCGTGTTCACTACTTCACCTGAAGTAAAATTCCAGTTTTACTCGCAGGAAGTATGTCGGAAAATGGCGGTGCTGCTGCTGGAGAAGGGGAGTCTGTGTTGCACGGTGATAAGGTAGATCCGCTATTTTGTTTCTGGGTTTGGTTATTGCTCTGTATTTTCCTTTTTTTTTCTTTTTCTAGCCAATGTTCTGATCCTTCATGGTTTTGTTTTACAAGTTCATTACTGATTACGTTCAATACATGTATAGTCTTCATTATTTACATTCTCATCTTAAACTTTTCACTCTTTACTCCCATTAGCACGATCGGTATCTGAACCATGCCTATTTAATGTCGTTGCAAGATACCTTAGTTTAATATTTGTATTAATGATAGCTAGTATTTTTTGAACTGACTTACGGCTTCCGAAATACATTAACGGCAATCGATGATTAGGAAAATCTGTTAATATCAAGTGCTTTCGTGTGTTTTCATAGCTCCTCATTGTGGTCTTCTTCGACTTGAACTCTTATGATTGTGTACATGTCGTCTGTCTTTAGAGTTCTATTTCCTACTATCCAGATTCATTCTCAGTTTGTTCTTGTGATTTTTCAGGTCACGGTTGATCCTGGCACACCTCCTTCTCTGTCTTTGAAAAGGAAACTGAACACTAAAGATTATGCCCTTACCGAATTTGGTCTTTCTTTGAAAGAGAAAATCAGTATGGTAATGCTTTGAACTTTTTGTTTTTCATGCATCTGATTTCTGTCTATAGTTGTGGCCTTGTGGGAGCACATGCTTGATGCCAAATCTTGCTGTCTTTGTATGTAAATTGTTCCTTTGTATCCGTTTCTTGTAATGCATCCATTTTATTTTCTCCAGGCCCCTATAGGTTATAGGCTATGGAGGCACCTTCGAGAAGAAAAAACCAAAGACAGTGTAAGTTTCCATGTAACTGAAATGAAACTTAAATGGTTCGATGTCGGTTATGAAGAATGTGGTATTTTCTCCCTACTGTTCTTGCAGGAGGTATTTCTTGATCCTTTTACAAAGCGCCCAACATCATCTTGCCATGGAGTTCCTCTTGGTGGTATGGGGTATATCTATCGTTCTCTCTTGTTTCTTTTTGTTCCAAATGTAGTTGGTGAATTCAAGACCTGTTGAATAGATCCAGCTATTAAGTGAATTTCCTTTGTAATAATGATGGCATTGACGTAGTATCCTTTATTAGAAAATGGAATATTGGGCCAATTTCCCCCTCAAAAGGCCTTATGAAGGGGAGGGTCACCTCACCATATAAAGTGGCTCTAGAGACCATCTCCAACCGATGTGGGACAACATTTCAACACACCCCCCTCACGCGCAGCGTGGACAACCCAACGCCATCTGTTGACAACGATATCGGGTGGCCCATCATCGAATTGGAGTCTGGCTCTGATACCATATTAGAAAATGGAATATTGGGCCCATTTCCCCCTCAAAAGGCCTTATGAAGGGGAGGGTCACCTCACCATATAAAGTGGCTCTAGAGACCATCTCCAACCGATGTGGGACAACATTTCAACATCCTTAAACCCTGCAAAATTTTAATTAGTATAGAGATTTTGACTAGTCTGTTTTCGTGAGTCTGTTTTCAACATATTGAAGTGCAACGTGTGCCTAGTTTTGTCTATTGGATTTAGAGCCTTCTGCATTCCAGTTTCTTTGAGAATCTAATTCTGAAGTGCCATCTGCCAACTGCCATTTTCGAACTGGATGAAAGAATTCACAATGGGTCCTGGACTAAGAAATTGCTCAAATGCTTTAATTTATGCCATCTTTTCCCATTTTTCAGATAAATGCCCAATATATTATGAAACGTCTCAAGGTGTTGCTTCCCTGCTATTGTTGACTCACCATTCACAAGAAAACCTATTCTTTTACATCATTATACTGCCTTTCTTATCCCAAGTTGTCTAACTATCTGTGAGCTGAAACAATGTTCAGTGCTGGAAGCATTGGAAGAAGCTACAAGGGTGAATTTATGCGTTGGCAGCTGTTTCCTCGGATCTGTGAAGATGAACCTGTCTTGGCAAACCAATTTTCTGTAAGTTTGACTGATCTTTAGGCTTATATGCCTGTTTATCAAAATTGATGTCACATGGAATCTACATTTAGGATTCATTCAACTAACTCGAAAGTTCTATAAAAAGGAGATTGCTGGTCTATCTTTATGACTCCTAGAACATCTCTTTTATTAATAATTATGCATATGGATCTAACTTGAGAACCAAGGCTTCAGCTGAAGATCAATTAATGTCAGATATACAGATATATGTTTATACACGATGATTAACTCTTATTATGTTTCTGCCTGTTCAGATATTTGTTTCAAGACCGAATGGTGAAAGTTTTTCTAGTGTACTGTGCCCAAAAAACCCAGAAAAATTGAAGTGAGTACATAGTACTTCTAGCATTCTATTATCATATTTAGATTATGAACTTCTTGAAAACAACTTTGAAGCATCATTAAGGAAAAAAGTTCGTAGAATTTATTTTATTTGCTGCTGTAAATATGTGGGAAAACAGGGAAAGTTCATCTACTGGGATAGGGTCATGGGACTGGACTCTTAATGGGAGAAACTCCACATACCATGCATTATTTCCAAGGGCTTGGACAGTGTATGATGGTAATATATTAGTAATAATTTCGTAGTATTGATTCCAAGAATATGGGATTTTTTTAATTCACAAACTCTTTTGTTCACTGAAGGTGAACCTGATCCAGAACTAAAAATTGTATCTCGCCAATTGTCACCATTTATCCCTCACAATTATAAGGATAGCAGCTTGCCTGTGGCAGTTTTTACTTACACAGTATGGAAATCTTATCTGGATTTATTGTTCCTCCTCATACCTATAACTCCTACGAATACAGCATTTGTAAAAGACGTGGGTTGTGTAGCCTTTGATATGATGACGTTTTCCTTGTTTCTTTCAGTTGTCTAATTTAGGAAAGACAGAAGCAAATGTGACCTTGCTCTTTAGCTGGGCAGTAAGTTCTCTTTCTTAAGTTATTTTTCGCTCGACTTCTTGAATAACTAGCAATGCAGATGCGATATTATGCTGCATCCTATTATACTAACTATAATATATCTTTATTCACTCATTGACCTGCTTGGACTTGGAAATTTCTGATAGTTCTTATTCTTTTGTACTAGAATTCTGTTGGTGGGGACTCAGGACTCTCCGGTCACCATTTTAATTCAAGATTTAGGTAAAGACACACAAACCAATTCCAAGAGCACGGCGGTCTTCAAAATCTGATCTAGAATAGTTTTGTTTGATCAGGGCGGAGGATAATGTTAGTGGAGTTCTCTTGCACCATATGTAAGTGCTCGTGCTTCTTATAGTTACAGTGATACAAATTTCTGACTTTATCTGATGGATCCTGGGTATATGTTTTTTATAGTTTTCTTTGAGGTTATTTAATTCCTTTTAAATCGATGTAGGACTGGGAATGGCCGCCCCTCATTGACGTTTGCTATTGCAGCTGAAGCAACAAACGCAGTTCATGTCTCTGAGTGCCCGTATTTTGTGATATCTGGAAATTCACAGGGGATTACAGCAAGGGACATGTGGTGTGAAATAAAAGAAGTAAGATCACATATAGCTCAAACTATAGTTCTCACAGTTTGAAACATGCATCAAAAGTATGGCGAGGCTTCCTCGTTTACATGGCCATCAGTCATCATGATTTAAATTAATGACCGATACATCTTATGAAATAGTCTTGAATTTCTTCGCTTTTCATAAAATAAGAAGATAAAAACTAATGTCAATTAAATGAAAATAACCTTGTATTTTAATTGATAATTTAAAATTGTGAGCTCCGAAGTTTTCAGTATCGTATCATTCTTGCCAGACTAACCCAGTCCTGTCTGATTAGCGTGGATCATTCGACCACCTAAATTCTGAGGAAATGTCAATGCCTTCTGAACCTGGTTCACTTATTGGGGCAGCCGTTGCAGCTTCTGTGACTATTCCTGCAGGAACTGTACAGAGTGTTACATTCACAGTGGCATGGGCGTGCCCAGAAATCAACTTTCAGGCAGGAAGAACCTATCACAGGCATGTAACAAATGCTCGTTTGGTTTGTCTATGCTATCTATATATATGCTGCTTCTCACATTGACTCAGTAAATCAACTTCATTATCAGGCGTTATGCCAAATTCTATGGCACCCATGGTGGTAACATGGCATCAAGTATTGCTCATGATGCTATTGTTGGTAATCTCTCAATACTTTGATTTCTGTAAGAGCAAAATATCTTCCAACTGTAGCCGTAGTACACTTTTTCTCTCCTATATTTCTATTTATTCTAACCTTTTCATACTGTTTAACAAATTCACTTGATGTGTTTATTTTTGTATTTTGTTTTCTTAATGTATTCTTGATTCTCCTTTGTGTCAACAAACGATAGAACGTCATCGTTGGGAGTCAGAAATTGAAGCATGGCAAAGACCTATTCTCGCAGACAAGAGACTTCCTGAATGGTAAGCCTTCTGTTTTATTGGTTGGTGCCTTGGTGGTTCACTTTCAGAGGGTAACATTTTACAATGTTCTACTGCAGGTACCCACCAACTCTTTTCAATGAATTGTACTATCTTAACTCAGGGGGAGCAATTTGGACAGGTGACTAATAAATGGAGTATTTGCTGTGAGAGTGATAGACTTTAGAGTCTTGAATTTTATTTTTTTTTCTTTCTTTCTTTTCTAGATGGATCTCCACCGATACATAGCATACGTACTGTTGGTGAAAGAAGGTTCTCCCTTGACAGATCAAGTTCTACTAATAATGGTATAGTTGACACCACAGAGCAAAATGACACTGCAATAAACATCCTTGAAAGGATGACAACAATAGTTCAAGATGTAAATACTTCTACATCAATGAGTTCTGCTCTTGGCACTAATTTGCTTCAGAAAGGAGAAGAAAATGTGGGCCAGTTCCTCTACCTTGAAGGGATTGAATATCACATGTGCAACACATATGATGTCCACTTTTATGCGTCATTTGCACTAGCCATGCTGTTTCCCACACTTGAACTCAGCATACAAAGAGACTTCGCTGCTGCAGTGCTGATGCATGATCCTAGTAAGATGGTGCTTTTACAGGATGGAACATGCATCCAGAGAAAAGTTCTCGGTGCTGTTCCCCATGATATTGGAATGAGAGATCCATGGTTTGAAGTAAATTTCTACAACCTTCACAATACAGATAGGTGGAAAGACCTGAATCCGAAGTTTGTGCTCCAAGTTTACAGAGATGTGGTTGCCACTGGTAATAAAGAGTTTGCTCAAGCAGTGTGGCCATCAGTCTATGTTGCAATGGCTTACATGGAACAGTTCGATAAGGATGGAGATGGCATGATTGAAAATGAAGGGTTTCCGGATCAGACTTATGATACGTGGTCTGTATATGGTGTGAGTGCATACTGTGGAGGTATATGGGTGGCAGCTTTGCAGGCTACTTCAGCACTAGCTCGTGTGGTAGGGGACAAAGGTTCTGAGGACTACTTTTGGTTTCGGTTTCAGAAAGCAAAGAAGGTTTATGAGAAGCTGTGGAATGGATCTTATTTTAATTATGATAACAGCGGCAGTAGTACAAGCTCATCCATTCAGGCTGATCAATTGGCTGGACAATGGTATGCTTTAGCAGTATTTTTGTTTAAAGGTCTTCTCATATTTCATTAGCCTAATTTGCTAGAGGGGAAATAGACTCCTAGGATATTTAAATTTGACTTCCCATTATTATTGCACGCATCGATATTTATGTTTGTTGGTATCTGAAGGTAGAAGAAGACTATTTTATTTTATTGACTTCCATGACATGTTAAGTATTTTCTAGGTATGCTCGAGCTTGTGGTCTGCTACCCATTGTTGATGAAATAAAGGCAAAAAAAGCACTCGAGACAGTGTACAACTTCAACGTACTGAAGGTGAAAAATGGGCGGATGGGCGCAGCAAATGGGATGCTGCCGAATGGAGATGCAGATATGTGTACATTGCAGTCCAGGGAAATATGGAGTGGGGTCACATATGCTGTTGCGGCAGGCATGATTTATGAAAATATGCTAGACACTGCATTCAAAACTGCCGTGGGTGTGTATGAAGTAGCCTGGGCCGATGAGGGTAAAGGGTAAGCTCATTTCCCATTCAACTATATGAAGATGATGATGCTGTTATGGTTGATGCCTTGTTTTAATGGTCCATAGGTATGCATTTCAAACGCCGGAGGGATGGAACTTTGAAGGGCACTACCGGTCACTTGGCTACATGCGCCCTCTAGCAATCTGGGCGATGCAATGGGCCCTAACGCGACAAAGTAAGTTCCCGGTGCAGGAAATGAAGGAAGAGATCACGGAAGAATCAGTGATGAGACAACACAGTGGGTTCAAGAGAGTCGCTCGGCTGCTGAAACAGTCCGATGAAGCCGATACCAGGAGCCTTTTCCAGGTCGTGTTTGATTACACCTGCAAAAGGATGTTGGCTTGAAAAAACAACTCAATCAATTCTTAAACTTCAGAATACCATATATTCTTTTCAATATTTTTTTCACATTGTCAAGTGTGTAAAACAGACACAGAATTGAAGCTACATGTGCATTGGTGCCGAAAATCTATACTACAGATTTGTTTACTTTTTATACTCCTATTTAGAGGGGCTAGTAGAGATTATGTGCGTCATCGTCGTGTATAACTTCTTATTTAACATCATGGATTTTGACCCTCAAAAATTAAATCAGACTATAATGATCATCTATTGTGAATAACTTAAATATTCATTTTCAGTGTATTATAATGTAGTTTAACTTTACAATTATTGACTAGGATTCACAACCCAATTAGAGCTTATTATAATTATTTTTTAAAATTTAATTTCAAATTTATAAGTTGAAGTAAGTTTTATAAATCCAAAATTAGGACATATAATTCTTAAAAATGCTAATATAGATTTATAAATGTTAATTATAAATTTGAAAATTAATAGAAGTAATAACTATTTTAAATATTAGTATAAAAATAGTAAAATAAATATATAATTTGGGAATACACTGGAATTGGGATATATGATCTCTATTGGTCAAATTGGTTACTCATTCAGTCCCTAAAAACCCTACCCCGATTTGATCGGCTGAGTAATTGTAAGTGTGGATTGAAACCCACCTTTATTGTGAGTGTAAATTGTTAAATGGTGGGTCCAAAATAATACTCTCTTCATCCATGATTTCTTGGACTAAAATGTTGGACACATAGTTTAATGTGTTTTGATGATATATTAGTAAATTAAAGTATTAAAGTGGAATAATTGTGGCTTCATCTAATATTTTTAATAGTATTAAAGTGTTAAAGTGTAGATGATAAAGTGTTAAAGTGATAAAATGTATGTTCTTCTAAAAAAAAAAAGTGATAAAGTGTATGTGGGGCCTACGTCACAAAATAGAAAATGGATCAAGAAATGGTGGGCGTCCCAATATAGTATTAGTGTCAAGAAATCGTGGACGGAGGGAGTATAGTATACGTATTAGATATGTGATATTAAGGACATGATTTTTACTCAACGAGAGAGGATAAACGAAACAATATACCATAATAATATAAAGAAATTTAATCGGCGAGGAACATGAAGCATAGTATTTTTTAAGCAATGAGAGTAAGCATAGAACAAAGCAAAGAGGCCATCCGTTTATTATTATCCATTTATGAATTCCGACATTCTTGGGCGACCAATGAATGATTTTACCAACACATAAATAAATCGCTTAAATAATTCTTTGTAAGCTCAGAATCAAACTTTTGTCCATGAGAGCGGTGTTCCATGTTGTGGATGCCGCTCTTTAACATTGTACTTTTCATACTCTAATAACTCTCTCCACTTGGAATATACATAATACATATACGTGATTATTTTTTTCCTTTAATATATAATTTCCTTTTCCAATTCCAGTTTTCCATTAATTTGTAGCTGCTGATGCCTTATGCTAGACATGATAGGGGCGAAATGGCAATGCAGCAGTGAGTGGATGATGGGCGACGTCATCGGCGCCGGCTCATTCGGCACCGTCCACGTCGCCATCGACACCGTCACCGGCTCCCTCTTCGTCGTCAAACACGCCAATTCTGACGCCGCCGTGGCGTCCCTCGACAACGAGGCCGACATCCTCAAGAATCTCGACTCCCCCTACATCGTGAAATGCATGGGGAAGGGCGACAAGCGCAGCCTCTTCTTCGAGTACATGGGCGGCGGCAGCGTCTCCGACATGATCCGCAAGTTCGGCGGGGCGCTCCCGGAGAAGGTCATCCGCCTCTACACGAGGCAGATCCTCCTCGGCCTCGACTACCTCCACCGCAACGGCGTCGTGCACTCCGACGTCAAGTGCAAGAACGTCCTCGTCGGCGCCTCCGGCGCGGTGAAGCTCACCGACTTCGGCTGCGCTAAGAGGAAGAAGAAGAATAGCAAACCCTCCTCCTCCTCTTGCGGCGGTACGCCGCTCTGGATGGCGCCGGAGGTTGTCCGGTGCCAGGAGCTGGATTTTGCGGCGGACATCTGGTCATTAGGGTGCACGGTTATCGAGATGGCCACGGGGCGGCCGCCGTGGGCGGCCGCCGCCGCGACCAACCCGATGGCCGCTCTCCTCAAGATCGCCGAGGGAAGCGAGCTTCCAGAGTTCCCGCCAAATCTCTCCGCGGAGGGACTGGATTTCCTCTCGAGGTGCCTCGAGAGGAACTCCAGCAAGAGGTGGTCGAGCAACATCTTGCTCGACCACCCCTTTGTGAATGGAGGGTCGAGGGCGAGGAAGGAAGACGTAGCGTTGTCTCCTACTAGTGTCTTAGACGTTGCAGGCTATGATTCGGATGATCGCACCGATGATGACGAGGACGACGAGTTTGTGAGGAGAGTTCCCTTCTCGACGAAATTCCGGCCGTCGGAAAGTCATTCGGAAGCATCGGACGGGTGGATCACGGTGAGGACACGATAGAAATATTAGAAAATAAGTGGAGTATGATCATGCATGCATGTTGTGCCTTCTTGTACAGGAAAATTAGGCATTTTTTGTTTAGTTTTTCTTATATAGCGTTGGGGTGAGATTGGTTTCTCTATTGATCTCAACCTTCTTGTATAGTGGTGTGAAAATATATTTTTTAGAGGTAGTAAAACAGCACGCACGTTTTGCGTGTGGTGAATCATAACACTTTATTGTATGAATTATACGTCTATGTATAAGGTATAAATCAAATAAAAATGGCTTTAATTTGCAACCACAATAATATCATAAATTAAAATAATCACAATGCGTATAGTTCAAAATACTACTTATTTTTTTTTACTAAAAAGGAAACCTTTACCCTGCAAATGAAAATTTCAAAGTCTACAAAAGAGATTACCACTCAATATCATGGAATCAATAATATGCCGTAAAAACTACACAAGTTCATATTAAAACAATAAAATAATAATTAAAAATCCTCACGTATATTAATAATTTGAAGTTATTGAAGTAGATTTTTAAAGAGAACAAATGTGGCCAAAGCTTTACTTTGCATATATTATGGTTTTGCATCCTCGAAAAGATGAAGTATTTTCCTTAAATCAAGGATTGTTAAAGAGGGTATTACGGTCGAAAAACCATGTGCTACCTTGGATTCTCATTGAAGCATGCACAAATATATAATTTTCAAGTTAATATCGAGTTTATTCGCCTAGCTCAGCCTAGGCTCATTATTGTAGTGGGTCGAATTTGGGCAGGCCGGCAGGGCTTGTTAAGAAAAAAAAAATGGTTAAACTTGGGTTTGAAATCTTACGGCCTAACTTGATTTGTCAATTGAGCTTGAGCTATTTTTATCAACTTATCTACTTGAAGAGCTAACAAAAACAATTTGACCGATATGATTTCGAGCCGGGTCAGCTACAAGATTTTAGACTTGGTTGCATTTACATTTCAGGGCAAGTTGACCTGCCCAAACTTAAGTAAAGCTCGGTGTGTCCAAGACTAGCCTGACCTGACCATTTTACAATATAATATTAATTTGGATAGAAATATTAATTCCATAATTAATTTTGGTTCAACAAAATTTGGGATCGGCCCGATAAGATTTGATATATTTTTTTTTTTCTAAAAGCCCATTGGGCTTGGAGCAGGCCGGGCCAGCCTGTCTCTTTGCCACCTCCATCTCCTTGCGGTCCAAAAAAGCCATACAAAAATCATATGTGTTAGATCTCTTCCTTTGACCCAATGGGCCAAGATCAACCCAACCCAACCCAACCTAACCTGACTCGATTTAAACCCAAACAAGGTTCCAGATAAAGTTTAATGAAGTTATATTGATAACTCATAAGTAATGATAATTAAAGTTGAATAAATTTCATTCCTTATAGTGAGAATTAACTAATACCTAGGGAGCTATGATGCACGGATTCTTTTAAAAATAAAATATTACAGTATCGGATACGTGGGGGATACGGGTGCGGGTGCGATTCACGTGGGATACGCACCGGATATGCCACCTGCCGAATCCTAAAAAAAAAATTAGGATACGCATATCCGGTAAGAATCCGGCGAGTTTAGGATATTTTTGGGGTTTTTTTTAAATAATTTTATATTTTAGATTTTTTTTAATATTTTTTTTATTTTATTTATTGTCCTAAAATTTAAATTCACTACAAAATCAATATAGTATTTAATTTATGGGGTTTAATTGAAATCTTCATTTTAATTGAGTAGTATTTAATTTTATGAATTTTATTTTTATAAAATGGGTGATATATATAATAAAATATAAATATATAGACGTATCATCGACGAATCACACTATAAAATTTTTAAAAATCCGTATCACTGTATCCGAATCGTATCGCCCCCACACCCGCTCTCTCACACCTATGCAACATAGCTAGGGAGTGAGAGAATTAACTATTCCTATGTTGATGAGATTACCGATTCCTACGAGAATGATCATTTCTGACTGGATAGCAGTATCAGCTATAGGATTAGGAATGAAAACAAGAATGATCATTTCATTCTTGAATCATTCCTGCATACTAACCCTGCCCTAAATCTTTTCAAAATTTATTAAACTTGAAAGACATCAAATTTTAAGTATGCCATGCCTTATTTCTATGATAAAAAAAATAAATAAATAGCCAATGCATATAGTACTATAATAGACCGATTAATCGGTAGAAACATAAATAATATGCATGTCAAAACATTTCGAGGAGATAAGAAAATCATAAGTATATTTATATTTCAATATAAGTCGATATTACCGACTAAAACCCTACCAAAAAATTGTATGGAGTGAGAAAACAATATTTAAGCAAACTTGATTAGCTTATTAAAGTTGATAAGCTGAGTCAAAGAGCTAATCAGTTTGAGATAACTGTCTATTTGCAAATTAGTTTTAAAATCTGTTTATAAATACATAATTTTTCAATTGTGTTAAGTTTTACACGTAATAATGATTTTTCTCCAATTTCATCAAATTTATCGAACAAATAACACACTTTCAACAGTTCTAACTTCCCACTTGCTTATCAGATTGGAAAAAAAAAAATTCGACCTAATGTACTAAATCAAGACTTGAGATCCCTATCCTTAAAATGGTGTCCCAACATTCATTTTCTACTAGTTTTATTTAATTTTTTAATAAATTTAATTTATAATGATTTAGTTTAATTTAATGATTATTTTCAAGGGTTCACCCATCCCCATTAGGGTTTATAATTATTTTTTAGCATTTAATTTCACTTTTATTAGTATATTAGAGTTGAAAATTCCAAAATTAAAGTATATAATTATAAAATATTTCAATTTTTATCTATCTATCTATACTTATATAAAAAGAGCATTGAGTGCTTAATGTAGATTGCCTATTATGTCCTCATTATTAAATTATATACAAGGGCAACAATGTAATACAATAAATTATATTTATGCTAGATACAGAATATCTATTTTACATCATAAATACAATATTTTTTAAGTGGTATTATAATAAATTATTATTATAAATTAAATTTACCTTATATATCAATTTAATTTAATATAACATATTCTATGTATGGTTGTAAATCTAAGGGGATCCTAATCCCACAAATTTAAGTTTATTTTTAAGAAACACGTATTAATTTTTTTTAATTTTTTTTATTATTTTTTTTAAGTTAAAGAATTCAAATATGATATTCATGTTATATCAGCCAAATACCCAAAAATTAGAGTTGTACAACCTATTATTAATTAACAAGAAGAAAATGAGATAGGTAAAGGTTTCATGAAATAATTAAAAAAGAATTACAATATATCGGACTAGAAAAAAATATATATTGCATTTTAAAATAGATATCTATCAAGACTCATAACTAATCAAATAAATAGTTTTAGGAAAATAGTACTAATTCACACAAGATTGGAAAGTACAAACAAAAAATTTATTGTAAAAGAGTGTTATTTAATACTCCATTCGTTCCCAGAAACCTTTTCCCGATTTGACACAAATTTTAAGAAGGAATATAATTAATTAATATTGTTTATTGTGAGTAAAGATTGAGTTCCACCTTTATTGTGAGGGGAGATTGTTAAGCAGTGGGCCATAAATGATAAGTGTAGTAAATATGTAATGTTTAAAAGGTGTAAAATGTATTGTTATAGTGAGTACATGTCCAAAAAATGAAAGATGCAATATGCACATATATACCTCTGAAATAATTAGTTTAAAGTTAGAACGTGAATTGTCATAAGATTATATTTTAGTTTATAAATTTTGCCAATTTTTCATTACAAGTCTTAACTTTGATTTATAAATCTTATATCTTTTCAACAATTGTTCTTTAATTCTTCTTTATACTACTATATATTTTTGAGAAATAAGTTTAGACCAATAGACATAATATTTTTAAGAAATCATTTTCTTCATTAACTTCTAACATTTGTAAATGTAGTTTTTTATTGCTAAGTTTATCATTTTGCACTTTTACCAATATCTTTTGTTAATAGAGAAAACAACTTCAACATTAAAAAGTTACAAAGATTCTTCTCAAAATCTTAACTTCATCTAAAGAGTTGTAAAAATGGAAGGTTACTAAAACAAGTTCATATTCCTTCCTTATTTTTATCTTTATTGGACTTTTACTTTGATATTTTAGGATTTTCAATAGCAAAGAAAAATTAGATCAATATGATTCTTAGATCTTATCTTTCTTTTTTTTCTCTAAAAATCTCACTCAAGACTAATTATAATTATAAGTTAGAAATTTAAATTTTATTTTTTGGAATTAGATTGTATTTAGATATTTTGTTTGAAAAAGAATAAATTAATTGAAGTAATTTGAGAGAGATATGACATAAAATAAGGAAAGGTAGTTGCTAAAACAAGAACAATGTTAAACATTGTCATATATGCTATACAAAGATTGATAAAATAAATAGTATATCTAATATTTTGTGCATAACTTTTGTGACTAGCTTAAGTGTTTTATTTGAGAAATCGTATACTTAAATATTTTTTTCTCAATTTATTGTTGTTGAAATAATTATTTTAAGTTTTAATGGAACTAAAGGGTAAGTTATATATATATTTTTTACATTAATACAAGTAAAAATAAGGGTATGATATATTTGGTTTTTTTTTCATATTCTTTAAAATTAGTGATAAAATTACATAATGATTTTTACAACATTCCATGCCTACGAGCCTACAAATGCAAATAAGTTAGAAATATAAATTTATTCAAACTAAATTAGAGGCTACACGTGCAACGCACGTTACACTTGCTAGTTCTTATAAATGTCTATTACCACTATACAATAAAAAATAATATAAAATTAATAGATATTGAATTTTGGAACAATTAGAACATTAATTTTCGGGATAAAACATACCAACTCCAAATAAAGCGCAAAACATTCTTTTATTTCCGCAAATGGTGTGTAATGTTCTTCTCTCAGAGCTATAAACCAATAATTGAAACCCATGGATGGGCTGATTCCAGAGATTTAGTAAATGCAAATCCTTCTTCCACATTCTTCCTCTCTCTCTCTCTCTCTCTCGTGCCTGTCTCCCTCCCTCACACACACACACACACACACACAACTCCTCTTCTTCTGCGACTGCAACACACGCAAAGAGCATGCATGATCTGAATCCAAACACTTCCACATTTTGATTCTACTAATCGGAAACTACCAGTGGTGATGAAGAGCAAAGACAAGAAGAAGAAAGAGGCGGTGATAAACAAGGAAGAAACCGCGGAAGACTGGTGCTTCGTTTGCAAGGATGGCGGAGATATTCTTCGAATATGTGATTACAAGTGCGTTGTTTATTTATTTTTCTTCCTTTTGTTTACTTTTCCCTTTACATGACTCCATTTTCGAACTCTTCTGCTGCTTTGAAAGCCTGCATTTTGTTACTGCTTTGTATTTTGATTGTTCCTTGAGAACATCTTTTACCCAATCGTTGGCAATTAATTGTTCCTCTCAGTTGGGGGTTCCAATTTGAACTTATGTCCTTTTCTGTTTGTTTCTCTCTGGGTGCGCGTTTGTGTTCTTTCATGCTCTTTTACTTCTTAGAGAGAGAGAGAGAGAGAGGGAGAAAAGATTTGAAGAAACAAACAGAAATACAGAATCATGAAGTGCGAGTGAGCTCAATAGTTGAGTAATTTGGACAGCCAGCCCATGAATGGCGGAAGAATTTTATAATAGGTGTAATAAAATTTGTAACATTACTAAATTGACTAAGTTTTGTCTTTTATGCAAAGTTTATAGAACATTAACAACAAAAGAGAAAACTGTTTACATGTCATGCTTACAGCGACTTATTTACGAAGGATTAGATGTGCCATTTTATCTTCGTGAAATAGGCCCGAAAAGCATGCTTTTTCGTTTACTCGATCAAACAGACTAGGAAGCTTTTGCACAATATCTGCACACATTTGTTTAAAAATGTAATTTTATATGTGATTCAGCAAATGTGAGCATGTAATATTATATGGAATATATATGGTGTCCATGCAACTATATTTTACACCTTATGGTGTTAACTAGGTGTTCATGTTATCAACTTATTTTTCTTGATGTTGTATTCTATTGTATATTAGCTATTATTATTCATTACATTGTTGGTTAATTATCTGTTTCAACATCCGTGTGCATGAAGTTCTTTAAGTGTGTGAACTAGTTCATATTTATAGCTCCTTACTTTTCAAGAATTTTAACTACTTTATTGAAAAATATGGAAATACTAATGTTAATTTAAGAACATTTTACATCTTAACTATGTATGACCATAAGAACATGATGATTATTCTATTTTCAGAGACTGTCTAAAATCTTATCACCCTCATTGCGTGGGAAAGGACAATTCATTTTTAGAAAGTGAAGACCATTGGGCTTGTGGTAAGCAAACATCTGTCTCGTTTGAACTACACCGGTATCTATGTAATTTTTCCAAATAATCTTTTATCCAGAGATGTCTGGTTAGCTGGCCATTTTTTATTTGAAGTCTCTTCCAAAACTGCTCGCTTTATATAGTTAGGATGCCCCTCAAAAAAAGAAAGAAAATATCTCGAGGATGACTTCTACTAGGCTGCATCTATTTCAGCAAATATCTTGAGGATGACTTCAGCTAGGATGCATCTATTTGCAGGCTGAAACTAATACATTTATGTTATCATCATTCTACTAATACAGATGCTGCAGTACTGCACAGATATGCTTTGTTGCATGGAAGCTAAGGCGGCAATGTGCATTGTCTTACGAAGGGTGTAGGAAGCAAAATAAGAAAATTGAAGGCATGATGTGCCTAGGATCTATGGATATAAGAATAGTAATTCAGAAATAGAAGATAAACTTAGCTACCTTTAACTCTGGAATGAAACATAATTACAAGACATATGCAAAGTACTTGGTCTTGGTTGTAACAAATATGGATTAATGATGTATAGTAAATAAGTGACCAAAGCATAATATGAATTTTATACATCATGAATGAATGATGATAGATCTCTGGAATATCAAATCTTTAATATTGACCTATATCATAGATTATGATAATTAGTATCTCAGATATGGCTCTAGAATAGCAGATGCTGGTGAAGTATCATTTGCAATTTAAGGCTCCAAGGGTGGGTAGTGATTGGGAGTTCACGAGTCCGTGCTATATTCCTTTACCCACCCTTTCTGCTCATACTATGCTATCAAACCCTTTTCTTCAATCTCTTACATGATCACATTGCCTGGCTATATCTGTATGTAATTTTATGTAGCATAGTTTATTAGCGTGCACTACTGTATCCTTCAATTCTTAATTTTATTATTTCAATTCTCAAGAATAAAACAGCATGACCAGAAATTACATATTTACATTATCTTTTTCAGATTGGCATACCTGCTCAATTTGTGGTAAACGTTCCTACCTTCATTGTTACACCTGCAAATATTCTGTATGCCGTCGTTGCCTTCCTGTTGCAGAACTTATACGAGTTAAAGGGCAATATGGATTCTGCACAGATTGCCTAAAACTTGCTCTACTGATTGAAGAGGGAAAGGATCATGACTCTAATGGGGTACGTATTACTCTATACTATAAATTGATGCAAATGTAGTAGGATTTAGTGTTACACGGTTTCTAATGTGCATCATCCTGGACTTCCTAGACTCTGGTACATGTGAGAGAAAATCTAATAAAGAAGTTTTTCATTTAGACCAACTTTTTCCTGATGAATTCCAGATTCATAAGAAGATTGTCCTGTATCATGTTAATCTTTCAATTATCAAGCCACCTGGTTGATGCTTCAGTGTTTAGAAAGTATCTTGAAGATAATTTGAATAATATATAACTTTTGTTATTCAACTCAATGAAGTGGCAGTGAATATCAAAATACTCATCTTTTATTTCTTGAACCCTAGTAACTCACATAGAGCAGCCATATGTAACATATCTCTGAAAAGCTTGTATCTTCATTTATTATTAGGAACCCCGATTTATGTGTTTATGCGGGCAGTTGTTATGCTGGCGTAATACTATGTATTGTAATATGCAATCAAATATATATAGGGATCTTGCTATCGATTAGTCTTCTTGATAAATTATATGGATGTGTACTAAAATTTTGTTTAGTTTTTCACTTTGTATCTCCTGAGTTGGTAAAGCTATCAGAAATTATCAGGTGGACTGGTAAGGCATGTTTTATGCTTTCTTTTTAACATCCATGGAAACCACTGGAATGCTTGTCTTTTCACAGAACCCAGTTGATTTTAGAGATCGAGATACAACTGAGGGTTTATTCATGGAATATTATATGATCATCAAGAAAGAAGAAGGATTTGAGTCTGGGGATCTTTATGCTGCAAAAGATGGGGTGGAGAAGAAAAAAGAACCTGATTATAGCTCAGAAGAATATGGTGAAGAAGATGAAGAAGACCAATCTGATTTTGATGGTGAAGATCTTGTGAAGAAATGCAGGAGAAGATGTAATGAAAAGAGATCTGGGAGAAAGGAGTCTGGAATGCGAACACCCATGGAATCAAGAAAAAATGATTTTATTGGCTGGGGCTCAAGATCCCTTATTGACTTTCTCACTTCAATTGGTAAAAGTACTGATGAAAAATTGCATCAGCATGATGTGACTTCAATTGTGAATGCTTATGTGAAAGAAAAGCAACTACTACATCCAGAGAAAAGGAAAATGATACTATGCGATGAACGGCTACAGTCTCTTTTTAGGAAGAAAATAATTAGTAAAAATAGAGTGCATGAGCTTTTGGAGGCCCATTTTGTAGAGAACTATGATGATTCAGATGAAGATGAGGCGCAATGTAATTCAGAGGATGATAATGCATGCATTCCAGATGCGCGTAAAAGACAAAAGAAATTGAATGTGGAGAGAAAATTGTCAGAAAGAGAGTCAGCGGATAATGTACCAGTGGGTTGTTTTGCATCAATTGTAGTTGAAAACGTAAAACTTGTTTATTTGAGGAGAACCGTGCTACTTGAACTGCTAAAGCAGCCCGAGTCATTTGTGGACAAGGTTGTTGGATGCTTCGTTCGGATTAAGTCTGATCCATATGATTATCATTCAAGGAATTCTCATCAACTCATGCAAGTTAGAGGTTAGTTCTATAAATAGTCTCTTCTAGTCAATTACTTATAAATGGACCATTGCTTTGTTATCTATGGTACATTTGCCAGGATGGCCCAATGATTTTTTAGACCAGCATCAAGTACTCAAAGTAGGAGTATGGTTTTCCATTGAAATAAACCTACTTCTTTGGTTGGTCATAAAATGTGAAAGGTCGTGTTGAAGATCAAAATGATCCAGAACATAGGCCGGTTACGATTTGCCCCGGCTCAGGTCCACCGTTAAATATTTTCGAAAACATTGTTTATCGTTGATGGATCACAAGAATCTTTGTATGAATAATAAAAGCAATGCTGCAGATGAGTTGTAGAAAATAATTAATCAAGTATCTTTAGCCCTTAAATTTACATGCATTTTTGAGATGTTGAGATACATTTGAACTGCCAGATAAGGTATGTGAATAACAAAACAGACCTGTCGAAGTCTGCAAATATGGAGACAGCTCAATGACATGGTTTTTTCCGCAGCTTCATTTATGCAATACGAACGTTCCTCGTTAAGAGAAGCCTACAACTAACATTTGAAACTTGAAACTCGCTTTATTCTAGATGGTTGATGTGCAGATAATGTGGTTCCTACTCCATACATCTGCTAAGAACGGAATACAATTGATATTTCTATGCCGCTCTGCTATTTGTCATTTATAGACTCAGGAGGTGTTTTCTATTCAAGATTTTTTTAACTTGAGGGTTGATGTGTGTGGGGGTAAGGTATGAGTTGAGGATGGGATATAAATTATCACATGTATGTCCAAGTAATAGTCTGAAACCTATGAAATAAAGCCGGCCCAAACTGGGCCTTGGGATGTCTCTCATTTTAATTCCAACATAGTGAACATGAGACTAGGTTGAATAAATTACTGAATCCACCGAAATCCTTGAAAGTAAATGCCTCCTTAAAGGATCAAAGACCTAAGATTCAACAATCACTTTACTTGGCAAGGTCTAGTTAGGTGACATGATTTCCTTATAAATTTTTTTTTTTTTTTTCTTATTATATTTTTATGTTTGCAGGTATAGGAAGAGTTTCAATTGGTCAAAATAATCCGGAGGCCATCCTTCTAATTTCAGCTATGCCTGAAGAAATTAGCACGAGTCAGCTTTCAGATGGTGTTTTCTCCAAGGTAATAAAGTTGATCTATTCTACATTCTTTTTATTTAATTTATAAATTTGGTGGTGTACCAGCTATTATACTTATGTTCTACGCAAAATTTTATAAAAATTGAGCTACTAAATGTACTTCAATGAGAAAATAATCCAGAATTAGTTACATAAGCTGCTCTAATATTTTGTTTGTTCTGGGGGAACTGCCTCTGTATGTTTCTTCATATCAAATAAGGTATAAATACTCAATTAAACTTTTTCTGTTATTAACAGATTGCATCTGCCATGTAAACAATGATATCAGCAAAAAAGCAGATATGTATTTCCAGTGATATATATTTTGTGAAGACATGCTGAATCAATATCTTTTATTGGAAACTATGTTCTTCTAGGGATCCTGGGTGGTTATTTCTGTATAAGAATGTCAAAAAATTTAACCTGCTACGTGAAGCTTCAAACAAGAGTCTTGTCAGTGATGATTAATTGTTTCTTGCAAAAGAGAAAGCTCCAAATTTACTCCCTTGCAGTTCTGCGTGGCACATTCTCTAGTAGACCATATTTCTTTCTCCACCCATCTTGTTTATAGGGGTTGGTTTGGAGTTGGGAACGAACTGTTAATTTGCCTATGAACATGACCAGTAAAGCACTAATTTCTGAATTTTCTGGAGTTGTTCAGGAAACTAACTGGACTAAGTCTCCCCATGAAACATTGAAGGATGCATAGATAGAGAACCTATAATGACATGATCGTAATAAGCATTACCTCTTTATTGTCCAGTCTCATAACATTGTCCTAAAAATTGAACCTTGCTAGATAGATCCCATTTAAACAAGGCTTCTCAGCTGAAACCGACAGCAGCCCTTGTGGCTGGAGATGGTAAGGCTGGGCTTGGCCATCAAAGAAATGGAGTTTCCTGAGCCCAGAACTCTTTCCCAGAACCACGTGTCATCCAGGTTGGCAGTGTGTGTAATCTCTGGTTGTGAACGTGACCTGCAGACGTTGGAAATCACTAGAACTGTCAAAAAATCAATTTGTGAAGCTAAGGGAGTACATGTTGGCAACCGCAGGTCGTCCATGTTGATGGCCGCGTCAAATCTCCAATCGCCAACTGAAGTTTCCAATGCTGGAAATCACTAATGGGCTAGAATCCTCACAAAATCAATTTATGTGGCTCGAAAAAATGTATTTGTTGAAGTCGGAGCTAAAAACGGTCTCAAAGTTAATACGTAGGGCTAAACGAGTACATATTCCCTTTAACAGTTGTAAATACTTCAGTTGATAAATGGTTTGGTAGCATCATATTAAATGGCATTCTAATACCATCATGGCAGAATCTTTTAAAATCTTGCACTTAACTAGGAAAAAAAAAACTTACGTTCATCATCTACTTTTTACAGGAAGAATGTGAAGACTTGAGACGAAGAGTATTAGCTGGCCAGCTCAAAAGGCCTACAGTCGTGAGTGCTACTATAACTTCAGTTAACATATCTACTGCAGTTGCACTTGCAGTATGTTAGAATGTTTTAATTCATACAAATTCATGTGCACGACATTTAAAGGTAATTTGATTAGCAGTGTGATACCTCTATACTCAGTCTTGGCAAAAGATCTAGCAGCTGTTTCTTACTACACCACGCCACTAAATGTTCAAGTACATAAGTGCAGTATCTGGAATTGGATATCACCATTTGCAACGACAAACCTCTCCCTGGAGATTTGTTGATATACCTTAGAAAACTGATAGCAGTATCCCTTGAGCTTGCTTAGATCTATCTCCATAAAGCAGCTATCCACTCTAACTGCAAAAGAGATGTCAAGCCTCATTAGGGTAAGTAGACGAGTTCCCAAACAAGCCATCTATATTTAGCTTTGTCCTCAAAGAATTCTCCACTGGCATCCCAGGCACGTAGATTGATATCCGCAGGAGTATGAATTGGCTTCGTTCTTAACAATCCAGTTTCATTTAGAAAATATTCCTGACATAAAGAATTTGTGAGCAATTCAATTCGTAAGACATACTAAGAACATCCCATATCCTTATTACCAATATGTTGTTGCAATCATGTCTTTGCCTCATCAATCCCTTGCAATCACTGTCAAATACAAGAATGTCGTTGATATACACAATGATATGAAATCCCATTCCTGTGACACAAACACAGAGTGATCCGATTTGCATTTCTTGAATGCAATAGCTCCGAGGATCCACCTTGTTTGGTTAAACAATTTCACCATGACAGATTAACCAAACAAGTATATATAAAAACTTTGCTCTTGGTCTAAACTTTGCTGATTAAGTTCGTGATGAAGTGCCTCTAGGTACTCTGGTCGTCAAAAGGTATTGGTTGTTTAATTTATAAAACTAACTTGGAATGAGGATATCTGCTACTGATATAGAATATATATTTCTGTTTCCACATCCTTAAGCACTGTAATGGGATAGCGGATTTGTGATTTCTCTAAGTTGTCTGAATTCGTTCTGATTAACATAGTCCTCTTACTACTTGGGACTATCAACCAGAAAAGAAACATATGGTTTTCTTGTCTTTCTTTGTATTACATGACAGGTTGAAGTGGAGATTTCTAAATACATGACCTCACTATATTTATTTTCAGGAGGATCTTCAACAGAAAGCCAATGCTCTTCATGTGGATTTAACAAAGCATGTATGTCTAGCATCTCTCTTGCATTATAAGTTGTACAGTTTGGTCGATCTTATTGGCTGTTTACCATCGTTGAACTGAACTATACTATTTTTGCTGACTTGATAAATGGTGTTGACAATCGAGTGCATTCCCTTGTCGTGCCAATTGTCAGTCTCACAGGCCCTTAAATTGTATTTATGAAATTCCTTTTATCATATAGCATCTTTCAGGATTTTGATTGTGGTTCTGGATGTCAGTGCCATAGCTAGCCAAGTAATGTATTCTAGAAGCACGTTATTATCAGAATTTTATTAGTTAATATAGCTGAATGATTCTGTATGGTCGTTGTCATTTAATAATTCTGGCCTTACACAGGGCAAGTAGTTAGCAGGACCATATTTGTCACGAGGAGATTCCCATGCATTAAAAAATAACTGCAGCAGATGCATTTCTGTATTTGAACTGCTTGTTTCATCATAAACTAAGAAAGTTTTCATTTAATATGTCAATAGTTTTTTAATGCATTGAGCTTGCATTTCAAAGGACAAAATATTATCTTTGTGCTTTGACAGATATAAAAGTGACAAAATTCTATCTCATGATGTTTAATGAGTTTAATTTAATTTAATGCAGTGGATAGTTAAAGAGTTGGCCTTGTTGCAAAATCTCATTGATCAAGCCAATGAGAAAGGATGGAGACGCGAATATCCTTTTATGTGTTGCTATATGGGAGACTAAAGCTGTCAAAAGAAGCATGAGAATTTATATGAATAGTCTAGAAATACATTTCTACCCAAAAGTGATTGGCTTTTTCATGTCTCCATCTGGAAAGATTATAAATCTGGCCATTTGTTTCAACTTGCAAGGTTAGACTATACGATCTGATGGTAGATGGATTCAAGCTAAATGCATTACGTTTTCTTTTTCTTCGAAGAATTGAAAATATGAATGTCACTACTAACAGATAAAAAAACACTCTTATTATCTCGAACAGATTTCCGACTAAAATTTGTCCTTCTTAGTCCTCTTATAGAAAAATGATAAACTTGATCAATGTTTATAATGACATGGTAGACAGACTTCAAGTTCTTGTTAAATGCAGTGTGCATTTCTGTGGATTCAAGGGGATTTAAACATGAATACGAGTGCTAATGACAAAAATGCCATGTTTTTCTATCTTCTACAATGAGTCATGTTTACTGCAAATACCATCTTAATGCTTTTCTGCTCTGGAGTTGGCTCTGTATGTTTAGAGGGACAAACAATTCTCTTCGTTAGGCTAATCTGCAAGATGACGTTTTCTGATTGTTGACCTTAACTCTTTTATCTTTGCTACACTTGCGGAGTACCTGGAGAAGAAAAGGAAGCTACAAACTCCATCGGAAGTATCAAAATTGCTGGAAAATGTCCCTAAAGTGATTCCTGATCTAGATGAATATCATCCTAATCCTGAAGATACTGTAAATGGCATGAGCAGTGAGAAAGACTCTCCTGAATCAATCCTCCGATGTAATTCCTCTATTACTGACGACGAATGTCAGGATGACAAAGAATCAGGTATGTTGAATAGCTGAAGCTCCTTCAACTTATATTAGTGTTCGAGTACTGAGCATCCTCCACTACTGCCAAACTAGCACCAGTTTCTTGTAGGGATAGTTTGAATCTGACTGATCTCTTTATTGGAGGAAGCTGTCTCTTTATGATTGGCACTTTACAGCTTGACTGTTCTCATATCTTATAGTGTTGGTAGATTTAAATATGAGTTTTCTTAGTTTTTTTACTTGCCAATAGTTATTAAGTTATTATTTTATGTCTTTGGCTTATAGAGGGAGCCAATTATTAGGTTGATAGACTGGTATACAAATCCCAATTCCTCCATCTTCAAACTCGAGGAAAACAAAAATTTAAATTAAAAAGATGTGGGAAGCCAATTTTTCATGCAGCATATTATGAATTATGCATGTAACTCGATGAAAGTTGTCTACTGCCAAACTTGTACCAGTATTTTGAGTTCGTGTCTTATATTTATATGTATTTTTAATAGGAATATCAGGGAATTTTTTTTATTGTCAGATACGAGACGAAATCGTTAGGACATGCATATGTGAAAAATCTTGCAAACTTATTTTACAAGATCCATAAATAGTCATATTTGCTAAATACTGATATACTGGTTCTGGAAAATATATGCTATCACAGCAGATGTTAGGGAGCAGAATGATGAAGAAATGGAGTTGGTCGAGCAGGCTGGGCCTCGGCCTCTTCAGGTCTACCGACGGCGGGGCGGGCTTAAGCCTATGGGTTGAATTTATTATCTTTGCTATTTAATTTATTAGTAGTAGTCGATTATTATCATATTAGGGTTGTTCAAGTTTATTTATGGTAGGACTCTTCATAGCAGTAGTGTAAAAGATTGTTAACTAGGGTTTTGTGGATTATTTTTGAAGTATCAATATTATTGAGCCTAAGGCTGACAAACAGTTCTGCCGTTTGGTGTTCTCTCTTTTCTGTTCCTAACAGCAAAAATGGTGGATTTATATTAAATCTACCAGGTACTCTGCAAGTAAGCTCTTGTTGCCTTAGATCTGCTGTTTGAAATTTTAGGACATTATCCGAAGTTAATCTCATGGTTCTACTTTTGCATGTAAATGCATATTGTGCTCGAATTCTTGCTGATATAAGATTCTGCCGATTCTCTAAATAACAATACAAGCTCATATGGCGTTACTTGTTCAGATGCGAAATGCATTTATTTAGGTAGCTAAACCTGGAAACTATGAATGCTGTGCATCATTTCCTCGATCTTCTATTAAATGTATATTGTATTTGACATTTTATTCGTTCAAGATTTGGTGGAAGTGGTCTAATATGTTTCTACTGTTTTTTTACAGTGGAGAAGACTCGCGATTGCCGTGCATCTCCTCTGGTAAGAAAGCAACTCATTTTCAAAGAGCCCAACTCTGATGCTGAGGATGGCAATATAACCTGCAGAAAGCGGTCCCAACCCACTGCTGAGCTGAAAATTAAAAAATCTAAGGGAGAAGAGTTAGAAATGTGCTCCCAAGAGACAAACTCAAATGAGAGTAAGGTTACTGCAACTGGTCATGAAGATCAGAATACGGATGATTCGGAAAACAGCATATGGTGCCTTGAAGCCCCAAATGGTGAGCCGAAGAAGTTCACGCTGTCCGTGTTGAAAAGATGGAGCCAGAAGAATCCGTATGCGTCCAAATTCAAGGTGTGGAAGGAAGGGGAGAATGAAAGCAATGCAGTTTGGCTGAAGGAGGTCCTTTCAAAGAAATAGATGCAGTAATACTTTGCCTTTTGCCTTTTGCCCCTTGCAAGTATGCTTTAGGGGATGAACAACTCTGTGAATAGTATCTACTAATCCTAAATTGTATTAAGATGGACTCAGCTCCCTTTAACTTAATATCATGGTTAACTTGACGTTGCATGTGTGTGTGTTGGCTTAGTGGTAGAGGGTTAATGTCTTAGATCAAAGATTTCGGGTTTGAGTCTTTCGTGGCGTTGATCTTTAAATTTAAGTTAATTGTGTTAAAAAAAAATTGACGTTAAATGATCAAAATTTGAAATATGATATAGATTAATCTAAGAATCTTCCTTTGAGTACTGTAACTTTTAGTCGTATTTAATTTTTAAAATAAATCATTTGAGAATCCCTTCTTTTGATGAGAACTAGTGTTGTGCCCGTGCGTTGTACGAAAGATATATTAATAAAGAGTAATAGAATAAATACATAAAATTATAATTTTGTATGTCAAAGTAATATTATAAAAATTAGTAAACAAAATTAACATAAAATATATTTTAAAAAAATACATAACTTTAGTGTTGTATATATCGATCATAACTTTAAAAAAAAAATCTTTGAATTATTATATTTTTCGGTATTGTATTTAAATCTGTATAGTTGTTTAAATACTTATAAGTAATTGCTATGTTCCTTTAGCAATTTAATACATTTAAAAAAAATTAAAAAATTAAGCAATAAATCATGATTACAGTAAATTTATCAATCAATTGCTTTATATCTATTTTGGTTTTATTTCACAAAAGTTCTATTAATTATTAAATTTGTTTGTAACCATGTATCCAAAATTTCTACTGTCACAACAAATTAAATTTTACACAAATTAGCAATAAAAAAATAGAATTGAAAAAGTAAATAAATAACATATGGATATAACAAAATAAATAAATCCATAGAATAATTTAATGCAAAAATAGATGATTAGCAAATAATGAAACACTATTTATAATTTTAAATACATTTATTAACAAATCCATTGGACAATTCACAACTCTTTGAAATAAATCATTTTTATAAATCCATTGGACAATTCATGTACACTTTTGGAGGGAAAATGATATTTTTGCAATTATGTTCAACAATTCTACTTTTATATATTGTATAGATAACTAATTGTATCTATCCATTTTTGCCGTCTCCATGGCTGTAAATTATAGGTCAACATAAGAGATCAAAATGTTACTTACAGTACGAGGTTATTTTTGATAATTTCTTTAAATCGAAATATAATCATGGGATTTATTTCAATTCATATAAATAATTAAATACTTTTGTTCATTATAATTGATATTTTTATTCACGACAATTGATATTTTTACTAAAAAAACACGGGAATAATAATATGATTATTGAAATATCAATAATACTTAATCGTTACAATACCTTGATAAATTTGAAAATTTCGATTTTTCACAGAGAATTGACACTTTAACTAAAAGTAAACCTGGCGAAAGGTATATGATGCTGTTATGACTCATACGATGTATTATAAATAACTGTGTTATAAATAACTAGTATAACATTAAACTATTACATGAAACAAACATGAATAGATTTGAGAATTTCGAGCATCACAAAAATTCACACAACACTTTTATTTACCACGGTTAATAAATTTTGTTTAAACAATTTTATTTTTATTTTTAAGTGAATGCGAATCGGATCGGGTCGTGGAGTCCGGGCTCACACGACACGAGGCTTCTTCATTCTTCGTTTTTCCTCAACAGTCAAAAATTAATTTCCGACAGTAGCTCCGCCACCTCTGGTTCTCCAGGTAATTCTCTCCATTTCCATACCCCCCGCGCTTTCTAGATCCCAAATTCTCTCTTCGATCTTCAACTCTAGGGTTTTTCTTATTCTCTTTGCTTATTCCGCATTGAGTTTCTTTTGCAGATTGTTTCTGGTGATTCGTTGGAATTCTTGACTATGTGAGTATTATCTTTGCCTTTTTTTTTTAAAATTTTTGGTTTACTGATGTATTGGCCTTTCTAATTGTATTTTATTATTAGGAATTGCAGAACCGTAACGGATTCTTTATTGTATTTCATTGATATTGCTTGCCGATGTACTCTAGTTTGTTCTACGAGTTTGTTAGAATTGGGTTTGTGAGAGGGATGTTCATATATATATAGAGTCTGGGACCTTTCCTAAATCGATGTGAGACAAATGGGTGGTTTCAACAGAGTTTTCCAATTTTAATACGAGCGCGTAGCTTACTCTGTTGTGAATGTGGTAGAAATTCCAATTATGATCTAATATGGAACTAATAGTTTTGATGTTATCGATGCAGTTTCAAGTTTTCTGTACTTCACAATTTTGTATATGTTTTACTAAATTAACTCCATTTGCGTGGGTAAACAAAAAGAAAGGAAAACAAAAAGGGAATGTTTCATATTTGTAAAAGAAGGCCGTCCCTCGTTGTACTTTTCATAAGCCTTCTGATTTTTTAATGCAGAAGGAATCTCTCTTGATGGTCTTGATAGTTCATAGCTTGTGTAGAGCTGGTTTCCCCTAATTCTCTGTTACTAGCTGCAAATTCCTCACCTGTATGCTTTAGTCTCCTTGTCTTAGTAATGTGCTGACTTTGGAATCCTTAGGCATTGTTTCAAAGGTTTTCTGAAAAAACATCTGTCGTCTGTTTTTTCCCCAAAGCATTGATGACTCACAGTTATGCATTCCGATCTATTCTCTTATTTATATCAAAGTTATCAATAGACTCACTTAATTCTTTTCAAAACCATCCAAAATCCATTTAAAAATTATCTGTGTTTCATCCTTTATCATAAGGAAATGTGGAACAGTCCTTCAAACTGGATGTGTCTGCTATGTAACTAAACATGGGGATCGTATTTGCATATATGTCTTAGCAGTAGAAGCCTCTTCAATCTCAATGACAATTGTCACTACGTAATGTATTCTAGGGCTGATGATGAGCCTGTAGATCCAAAGAAGGAACTTGAAGAACGCTGCAAGGCACCATGCACGAGACCACTTAAAGAATATCTGGTAATTTCTTTTAAGAGAATTGATATATAGCTATATACTTTTCTATAATTATTCAATCTGTTTTGTGTGCTTGACAAAAAATATTCTATTTATTTTCTAATAGATTTGTAAGCTATTGATGTTATGTAGTTCTGTCCTCCCAAATACTATTAAGAGTACTCAGGAACTACTTAAAGAAGTATTTTTTTCTTATGTCTGGATCTTCCTAGTTATAATTTGCATTCTTGGTCTATATGAGGCGGATAAAGATTAATCAGTTGGGCTTGTTGGGGTGGACTTATCTTGTCATTTTCTTTGAGGATTTGACGACATTTCTCCTCTTTCTTTGTATTTATCCGTTTTATTACTCTTTAGTATACAGACTTCTCTTTAGGTCTAAATATGGCAAAAGCCATTACATTAGTAAGAATTAGACAGAAGTTAATCATTTCATTTATGGGCAGGATTAGTTTGGATAGGAGATCTCTCATGTTTGTTCTAAGTTTATCATATACTTGGAATAAATCTTCACTCCTTCACCATTTCCATTTACATTTGTTCCTGATTTCGAAGTTGATACTCTTAACTTTATCACTTCCTTAAATGTTTCATCTTCTTAGATCTTCTAGATTGATGGCTGAAATTCTGTTTTTCCCTATTCTCTCTCACGTTTTGAGGATTTGAATTTGAATTTAAACAATTAAATTACACCATATTTAGTTTAGCAACGATTTTCATTAAATCTTTAAATATTATAATTAAAATTACTCAATAGTTCCTTCAAGTATATCTAAATAGTAAATCTTAAAAAAACAAATCAAAATTTCAATTGTTTTCATAGTTGTTAACCCGACAAATCTAAATAGTTGTTAAGTATGGTTGGCAATTTTCAATGCTGGTCCCATTGCTCTGGTGTTATCTAGTGTAACTCACATGATTAGTTTGGCTGACTATGAGTAATATGCAGTGAAAAATTAATTTGTATATACAATATACTTATATAGTTACATAATATAGCATATTCAACCTTGGAAAGTTGAAGTTTTTTCCGTGATGATCTATGTCGAGTTTAATAGTGCAAAATAAATAATTTGCCACTTTTAATACCAAGCTCAGTCAGCTACTTAACTCATATCCCCTTTGCTTTTCACCAATATATGTGATGAATTCAGTTGAATCTACTACTATATACAAGCTAGCCAGATTGGAAAATGGTTTACATCTAATCTGAAGTTATCCCTTGTCTGTTTGAATATGGTCAATGTGGGCTGTTCATATATAAATATTGAAATGGCGCTTTGATAATCTTATAACTAAAACTTCTTGGAGATACAAAGCACTGATTAATTCTCCGTATTCGCTTTTGTGGGTATGCTACGATCTGAACTTTGTGGAATCAATCATCAGAATAGATTTTGAGAAAGTGCTGATCTTTTCTTTCCCCTTCAAAATTTTGGGTGATAGGCTTGTGCTAAGAGGATCCAAGGTGATGAATCTGGACACAAGCACTGTACTGGACAATACTTCGATTATTGGCGCTGTGTTGACAAATGCGTAAGGGCGCCTTTTCCTCTATTTGTTATCTTCTCCTGTGTATAAGAGCTTCTCATTGGATACATACTGATTTCTTTGCACAGGTCGCAACAAAGTTATTTTCACATCTTAAATAACAGCGACAAACCTCATTGGTACGTTGTCCCATCTTACACCCGTTTCTTCCCAAGAGCCGATTGTTCCCATTTCTTTGTGCTCTCGGCGTTAAATGCCCTTGAGCAACTACTTACACCTGAGATTTTGAGATATGGTTACGCTTCGGATTAGTAAATGAATTTGAACTGAATTTATATGATTTAGCATGTTAAGATGTTCACTTCTGATGTAAAATTAATAATCGGTAGGTGTTTCTTGTTACCTACATTTTGCTTACATTTGTTAGCCCAAGAAGAGGAGTGTTTTCTGTTGCATCCTTTTATTTTGTGTTATCTTCTCATCTATTCAGGGGAGTTTACATTGAGTAATCAGGCCGGATTGACTAATTTTATTCGGTTTAGTCTCATGTTTTGTAGGATGAAAACAGAGGATATCCCAATGCCGGGTATTAGCACGCATTTTATCCTTTAATTTGGTATTGATCATGGGATATGAATTTCACCCAAACACATGAGATTAGAATAATCATATTTTATCCCATTTTTATTCCAAAATTTGTCAATCTTTTATCCTTTAATTGATCATATTCCTCAAATTAGACGCCCCTTATATGTTAACCTCGTATAATGTGATCACAGATTAAATCAATATATTTTAGTCAAATTTTTAATACTCAAGCACCACATTCATTTTATTTTTCACGATCGGTGTTTGCATAGAAGAAACAAACGAAGATGAAAGAAAGCAAGATTGAATCTCTAGAATCGAAAGACACAATTTATGAGCAATTAATGAACCTTCGTAAAGGCTTCAAGTGACTGTCAAAAACATATTCAAATCCTAATTAAGAGCTTCAAGATAAAGCGTTTAGAATGAATTTTCTTTGATGGAACAAATATTTTTCACACTTTTCCTTCATTTTTATTTGTCTCTTTGAAAGATAATTTTTTTCGGTGATGATGGAAATTTTTCCATGGGCAGCCATTATTTATTGGCAAAAACTTGGGTGAGGCCGGTCACATAGTGTGGCTAGGTCAAAGTGACAATCTTTATGTAGAAAAATGTTAATCTACATGAATAAAAATGTCAATCTTTAACAGAATTATTTAATGAATAAAAGTGTCAATTTTTATGCAGAAAAGTATTAATCTATACAAATAAAAGTGTCAATCTTTTAAACGGCTACATAATGTGGCCGGGCTCACCCAAGTGTGCCCCTTATTTATTTATTTTTTAAATTTTTTTTTAGCAATAGTGCGTGTCTTTTCTTGATACGTCGGTGCTAGAAGAGGGAGTAAAAATCTACATATGTAGTAAAGTTGATTTGTGTAAGTGTAAAGTGTTGGAGTTAAAGAATGGGAAATGGCATATTTGTGAACAACATTATTCCTCTTTTAATTTATTCTTTCCTTGGTTTGCTTAAGATAAGTAAACGCCTCTTAACGAAGCAAACATAGTGTGAAAGCATAGATTCCTCGACACTATTTTGCCAACCAGCCCCAAAAGCTGAAATGAGACAATATTCGTATTTTTTTTATATATTTATTTCACCGATATATATTATTCAGATATCAAATGCGTCAAACGGAATCATACATTCACCCACGATGATCAATAAACAAGTGAAATTAGAGTGGCATCTGCCCGGTTCCCATTCGATTTCGAATTCACTATTGTAATTCCGTGCTGCATCTCTTATTGCAATAACGATGACGGATGATCGTCACATGTTATACGTCGTTATATAATAGGAGATCGTCGTTATATAATAGGAGATGCAACATAAAATTGCAATTGAGGATCTGATTCTGTTCCCATTTGCGTCAATGACATAATTAAAGCTCTCAATGCCTATAAATAGCCCTTAACCAAAGCGTGTGTCCTCCACACTTACAAAAGCATTTCCTATACTACTCCTAATCCGAATTTTCTCTCTTTAATTTAGCGTGATGGAGAAACCACAAATCGACACTAAAAAGATCTCTCCTAGCGCCATTGATGTAGAAGGGCAAAATGAAGAGGCAGTAGAGGTAGAAGTAATCCATGATTACTCTAAGAGAGCTCAATGGCTAAGAGCTGCAGTTTTGGGCGCAAACGACGGTCTCTTATCCACAGCGTCGCTGATGATCGGAATCGGCGCAGTCCGGCAAGACGTCAAGACCATGATCCTCACCGGAGCCGCCGGTTTGGTGGCCGGCGCTTGCAGCATGGCCATCGGAGAATACGTCTCCGTTTACTCGCAGTATGACATCGAGGTGGCTCAGATCAAGAGAGAGAAAGAGGCTCGGAAAAATGCCGGTAGCGACGGTGATGATAGTCGGAGAAAGAATCTGCCGAACCCAATGCAGGCGGCGGCAGCCTCCGCCTTGGCCTTTGCGGTGGGGGCGGCTGAGCCTCTGCTGGCGGCGGCGTTTGTGAAGAACTACCGTGTTAGGGTAGGGGTGGTGGTTGCCGCGGTGAGTGTGGCGCTTTTAGGGTTTGGTTGGGCGGGGGCGGCTCTCGGAAGGGCGCCGCCGGTGAGAGCTTGTTTGAGGGTGGTGTTTGGAGGGTGGCTGGCGATGGGGATCACTTTTGGTTTAACCAAGTTGATTGGTTCTATTGCCATATAAGAAAATCATATCATTATTGATTGGTTATGTATTGTGGGTTCTTACTTTGCAAGTTTAGAGCATGAATATTTGAGTAGGGTTTTGTTAAACAATTATCATCTTTTAATGCAATTTTGTAATGTCTTATTGTAACGACTGATGGTCACCACCATTATAAACATTTATGAAATCCAATTTTTTATTTATGATTTTTTTTTAATTAAGGAGATATCGTTTATGACACATGACGGTCATCCATCATTATAATAAAACAAGGGATCGAGGACGTAGAGTAACATCGACGATAAACGAGAATTTGGTTGATGTGGTTCATTCCATCACTAGCACAATAGTCATGATAAATTCTTCTTCTTTTTTTTATTATTTTTTTTTAAAGAGACTTTACCAATAAATTATTGAAAACATTTTTGCGTGGCGGCATGATTGAAGTTATACTTTAGTCACAATTATATCACTCTTGTTCACACTTTTTGGCATGGTATATAAGATGCTTTATCTTTCTTATAATTAAAAGCCTTATACATGCTACTTTGTGGTGGTTCTTGAGTTTTTTTGTATATGTTACGTACGTTTTATTGCGTACATCTTGATAAGTTGAGCTGTCGATAATTATAACAAGAACATAAGAAAGATGATATAATCTATAAATAAAATAAATGAGGACAACTCTCTTACATACCGTGTGTACCAACTAATGCACGTGAAAAAAAATAAAAAAAATTGATGTAAAAGTAAACCCTAAACAATGAGAAAAAAGAACAAACTTGAATCATTGATTCTTGATATTGTCACAAGGCCGATAACACGTTAATAGTATAGTTAACCGTCCTTAAGAATATACACATATACTATTAGGGTGTGCCCTCTTTGATAGAAAATGAAAAAGATAGATAAAATCTTAAAACGGGGTCGATCTGTTCAAATGGTTGAATCAGTGACCTAGTGACCCAATGTTGTATCTGCATAATTGTTCTGTTGGGTTCTATAACATTACCAACAATATGACTATATAAAGATTTTGCTGTATTTGTAATGATTTAATCTCCTTAATAATATAATGGTTAATGCTAGCGTGCGTATTCTAGCAATATTTGTGGAATTGTCCACCTTTAAGTTCCCTTTAACGAAGAAACACGATTTAAAACAAGTTTGTGCGATTTTACATAATTTGAAATCCATATATATCTCACTAGCTAGGTCGGTTGCATATGTGATACCGATTTTAAAATTTATATGCATATATCACATATATTAATTTAAAATTATATTTAATATTCTTAAACAATCCATACCGCCTTATGTAGTGCATGTACATTACGATTATAATTTTTTTTTAAAAAAATCACAAAACATATTATAAATAACTCTTTAAAATTCAAATTAACTTTCAAGTTTACATATATATATATATATGATTTAAAATGCGAACAAAATATAGCTTGCATGAAAACTAGTAGCTTTCATGTCAATGCATCTTCTGTTGCCATTATTACTACACAATACCTTCCACACACACATGACAGAAGCAATTAGAGAGAGCAGATTAATTAAGACAACCGCTCACGACAACCGTCAAAATATGGCTACGACAACGATTTTAAACGGTTGTCTACGAGCTTTTTTTTGTAGTACTGATTAGTAATCTTCACATTCCCAAACCACTAGAGCCAAGCAACTTAGTGAGACCAAACGTGATAGCCATGGCCATCCACCCTCCCACCACCACCACTAGTAGAAAAAAGGCCTATTAATGCATTCGAAAATGCCACAATAAAAAATCTATTAATGCATTTCCTTTATTAACACATTTAAAAAAATGTCATCTCTATCAATGTAATGATAGGGTTAAGTGCATTGATAAATAACTTGTAGTCACACTCTTCACAAATGCATCAATAGATTAGTGTAAGGATAAATAGTGTTTTGATGCAATTTAAAGTGTCATAATATAGTTCATATCATGACACTCAAGAATGCATTGAAATGTTGTGTATGACTACATTAGATATTTAATAAAAAACGAAAATAATCATATTTTTTATTAATTATTTACCAGATTTTATATATATTTATTTGCCTTTTTTTAATTTTTTTATTTAATTTAAATACAATACTATTTTACATTTATTTGGCCTTATTTTTAGATTTTTTTTTTTAATAATGCTTAGACTAAAAGTGAATACCGTAATAATAAATAATTAACAAACCGTAATAACTCGAAGCAATCAACATAACTTCAAAAGAAAGCATACGTTTTGATACAACTAAATAGTAAATAAAAAACTACGATCAATCCTAAATAGATACATCTATTAATCCTAAACTAGCTGGAAACTAATACATTGACATAAGAAACCTATACTAAATTCAGCCCATCTCAATCATCAACCTTCAGTGGATGTCACCTGCACACACAAAAGAAATATGCTTCTTAACAATTAAATGTATAACATAATGACACAAGAGAAAAATATTTTACATATATACTTTACCAATGACAGGGGCCAAGCAATCATTTCATCGAGCGTTTGGTAAAGTTTCTGAAAATTATCGTAAGGCCTAACCAATTGCTCATGAGGCTCGGTTATCACTTTTACGATTACTGCACACCAATTCTCCCCTAATATTTGTCCACCAACTTTTGTGCTCGCGTCTGTGCTGTGAATGCATCCTTTAGCAACAACTTTTTTAGTGAACACACTTTGTAGTGCAACATAAGCTCCATCCTTTAAGAAAATTATCACTAATATGTAAGTAACACGGAGTAGTAAAATATAGAAATTGTTTGACTACAGTAATAAAATTGCAGTTATACCTCAAGAGGTAAAGTTGTTGTAGTATGCGCTGACATAGAATACAAATTCAGTGGATCTTGCACGCTGACTTGTGAAGTAAGAGGTTGTTGTGGTGTTAGAAGCATAGACCTTAGCCTTGCGATTTCTGCCTGTTGGTCCATTATCAATGTGTTTGCTTTGCTTCTAGATGTTCCACCCCATATATCAGATGGGCAAACTCCTTTACCCAACATTCTTACTTGACCGGGTTTGTCCTTGCCCATGATCTGCGCGAAAATATCATACGGAGCTATTACATCTTCAAAACTTTCTCCAAGTTCATTGCTACGCTGTTGCATTGCAGCCTGTATTTGTTAAAAAAAAAAAAAAACAAAACAAAAACAAAAAAGGTCTTCAATACAACTTGCATAGGGAATTTTTATGTTTTTGGTATTTAGGATTTATACATACATATGCATCTGATGTTTCTTTACTCGTGTTCCCATTGCGAGAAACAAAGCACGATCGAAAAATTTCAACACGAGTTGCGCATCGTCCCTTTTCCTTTCTCTGCAAATATTTATTGTATAGTACATTACTAAAATCTTTTCAAATAAATAGAAGGAATTATAAAGAGAATGTCGAGAACATTACCAATCTTTCCCTAATTTGGGCAAATGATGTTTTTCCTGTCGTTTGATCCATTTTCTTTTGATCTCTAGCTTTCTTGTTGTTGTCACTTGCTTTCTGAAGTCATGTTAAAAAACACATTTAAATGTAAATTAACCGAATCATCAACCATTGATATAAACGAATATGAACCTGTGCTTCCTCTGTGTTCCAGTAAGTAAGTAGCTTCACCCACTGCTCGGACAGAACTCGTGGATCCCTCTCGTCTATCAAAACCTCGATTGGTTTATTATCGACCCAATATCTTGTTTTTAAATAGTGTTTCCAATTTCTCCATTTACACCCAATGGAGGCCAAAATCCATTTCTCGGCAATAACAGGCACATGGAACCTCAACTACATAAAATGTTGCACAAACCAAGAGTAGTAGTAAGAACATGAGCAAATTAGATAATCAGAGAAAATAAAGAAAGCTCAAGAAAAGGAAAATGAAAACATGGACTGAAATAGATTTAGTTGTATGGAACATTCATACATAATTACCTTAACAGCTGCCAGCATCTCAGCTCTTTTTTCAATTGACATACCGTGCCAAGTCTTAACATCTACAGGACAATATTTGGCATTTCTTGCAATGGTACCTAAGAAATGGCAAAGCATGCTATGTTCACCATCTATAGGCTGACCATACTTATTATACACAACGTGAATGGGTGGTAGGCTCAGCGGGCGACCCCAAATATGTTGCATATACGTGGGGCCTCTAAGTTTTTTTTCCTCATCATCATCCTCATTATCAATACCTTTAATCATAAAAGGAACCATGTAGTGAGTTTATTATTGAGAATAAGGAAAACTATCATCCTGTTGAACTTATAATAAATCACCTTCTTCATCTTCTTCTTCTTCTAACATACCACTCATCAACTCGTTCTCAACTATACGATCCTCTCCAAGCAGGTTTTCCATTACATTATTTTGAATAAATCTTGGAGGTTGAGTTGCTACAAGATAGATAATGTACTAATGCAATTACAATCACTTTTATTATAACAAATTAGAGTACAAATGAATAGATATTATGACATACCAGATTGATATACTGATCGTATACTCTCATTCCTCTGATTAAAATGTGTTGCACCCGGAGCTCGTTCTTTTTCTATATTTCCATTATGATCTCTTCTGCCAACTTGTATACCCTCGTTCCTCTGAATGAAATTTGTTAGACTTGGAGCTCGTTCTTTTTGTAAATTTCCACCATAATCACTTCTGCCCACTTGTATAGTCTCGTTCCTCTGATTAAATAGTGTGGCACCTGGAGCTCGTGCTTTTTGTATATTTGTATTAGAAATTCTTCTGCCAACTTGAGTCCTGGTTGTGAAGAAGTCTGGAGTTCACGAACAAAAGGTGAAATAGTGATTGGAAAATATTTAAGTAGTACGATAAGAAGATCCAATTCGACATTATATAGCAAACATGACTTTTAAATCATAATAAATGCATCAGAAGTTTGTTTTCAATACTTGTATTCCCACGATCCCTTGCGGAACTTTCAACGTCAGTAGAATGAGGATGATCTTCAGTTGTTATTATCCTTGGTCGTAACATATTTGACTCTTCATGAATAATATCATTATTTTGTCTACGTTTCTGCTGTGTAGGCGCCATAACTGCAAATAATCATTACATACATAATGTCAACCATAAGATCAGCAGAGTTTTTCTTTGAATCATTGGAACATTTCCTCGAACAGCTTGGCTTCACCATATTGATTCTAATTGTCTTAATAGAACATTCTGTGTACATCTACGAAAATTATTTTAAGCGAAATAACATCTAAATATATCTCATCAAAAGCAGAGACCATTCATAGTACTGAACAAAACCACACGAAAATATAAGAATCGAGTATGCTCGATCGACCAGCAAACACCTCCAACTGAAAACATATGTGCATACCTGAAATTTTTTTTCTTTTCGTCGATTTGAGGGAAGAAGAAAGGCAGAATCACATTATTTTGGTTTTGGTTTTCTTTGCTTGCACTCAGAGTGTTCGTTCTTTAGTTCATGGGTGTGAGGGAGTTGGCAGTTTTCTTCTATTTTTTGTGGTGTGGGGAATCACGTTTCTCTCCTTTCATTTTCTTTAATTGTTTTTAATTGTTTTTCAAAAATTCACAATAGAAAATAACTTTTTTTCCTATTCGAAGGAATAATGGCTATAGGCGCCACTTTTTTTGTTTTCTTTTTTGGGCCTTCTATTTTTTATTCTTAAAGAAAAAAAATACCTACTGAATTAACATTTAAAATAATAACTGTGGGTCATTTATATCAAATATTACCTATATGTATATATTGTTGAAAAATTAAATTAAAAATGGACTTTTTGTAAAGAGTGAAATGATCTGAAGCATTTAAATGCATTTCAACACCCCTTTTAAAATATGAAATATCCAAACTATATAATAAAGGATCTCATTCCTTTTACAAGAAAATCTCATTTATAACGAGACAAGTTTCATTTTGGTGTATCTCATTCATCATGTGACGTTTTAGACAACAAAATTAATTTAATAGAAAATTATGAATTAAAATATAATTATATTTCTTGAAATTTGTTTCACATTATTAGATTTCATATGCATGCTTATTGTTAAGATTGTTAAACGAGAAATAAAAGGAAGGAACATGAAAACAAACTCAACTAAAAGATTTAGTCAATCTCCATATTAGCAATGTTGTTACCATTTTGTGATAACCACGGTACTTGTGTTCACATTTATATATGCATATATATTTCATTATCTGCTAATGCAAATCATAAAAAAAAAAACTTTCAGGAATAGAATATTCGCCTTTAGCTTCTTCGCTTGCCTTATATCTACAGGTATTAGTTATCATTAAAATTACTTAGGTGTGTTTCTTTTGGTTACTTAGCTCTATTTAATGAAAATGACGTTTATATGTTGTTTATGTATGTAAATTATAGCTCTAATTACACATGGATGCAAACAAGAAGGACGAATTTACATTGGATGAATTTCAATTTGAAAAGGCTATGAAAGCTCTTCAGGAAGCAAAAGCATCCTTAGAAAGAGCTGAAATTATGGCTTTGAAACTTCGTGATGCAGCAAACTATAGGAGGTGTTACGTGTCTGACTCTGACGTTGAAGACGATTTTCATTCAAAACCTTCCACTCGCCGGGGACCAATGACAGCTTGAAAAAAAGCCTATGACCATGAATGATGAAGACAAACAAGCAGACTATATGAACTTGTATGTTTCCGACTCTGAAGTTGAAGAAGATGTTCATTTAAAACCTTCCATTCGTCGGGGTTCGATTAAACGAGAAAAAAAAGCCAATCACCATGAATGATGAAGACGGAGAAGATGTGGTAACAGAAATGTATAAAATACTTCTACCTAGGTATGTTGAGCTAATGAAAAGGTAGTGCTCGAATCGAACACAATTTTCGTGCCTCATGTCATTCCCTGCAAGTTGTTTGAGTTGTTATCTTCTACTTCAGTATTATTTATCTTCGTTAATAAAATATATTTCAATCTCTTGTTTAAAAAATTGTAGTTTTTGTCATTTTTTTCAAACTATGATAGAAATTGTAGTTTATGGAATCCTCTGCTGCAACACCTTCGAATTGAAATTTTATATCATTAGCAACTAAATGAGAGAAGGTTTTGTTGCCCTTTTCTCCTTTCTTCATACTTGTTTTATTGCATTCACCAAAAGGGATTACACTTCCAACAACACATACACCTTTATCACCTCATACACACTCAACTACTACAGCATATCAACCTCATCCCATCAGTCACTCCCTACTCAATAAATATAGCAATCTCCATGTCTTGATGCTCACACAAAGCAAGAACAAATTGACAATACTTTATAATAGCCGCCACTCATCTACTCTTGGCTTGCATCCTTCGAAGATTTATCTCAATCCAAATCTTCGAAGAAAACAGAGTATGCATATTTCAAAAAAAAGAAAATGAAAAACAGAGTATGAATATTTCAAAAAAGCAGTCTGCAATGTATAAATTTATAATCAAGTACTGAAAAAAAAAAAAAAGCAACAATAGCTGAAACTTCACTACTACAATAGAAATGAAGAATAAAATTATTCCATTTCAGCATAAACTAATTGGGAAGCAATGAGCTAGTGGTAGGAGCCTGTACGATATCAATCTCAATTCCATCGACATCTTCGCGTACCCAACTACAATCAGCAATTTCTATATTACCAACATGATTGGTAATATTGCTCTGCAAGTATATGTCAACGTCAGCAGTAGCTTCCATGTCATAATGTGCTCTTGCAGTAGTCGGGACAACCACACTCCACTGCGGCTCCGTTGGATCCTCGACATAAAAAACCTGTCCAGCTTGAGAGGCCAAAATGAATGGTTCATTATGACGTGTAACATTCGAGAAATTAGCTACTGTAAACCCATCGACGTCTTGCTTTAACCGTCTCCCTTTACATACCCAATCACAATCAAACAATACCACCCTATACCTGCCAGTGCCACCATAATCTAGCTCGATGATGTCTGATATGATTCCATAATAGTCCAAATCACTTGTAATTGGATTTGATCACTTGTACTTGAATAGCTAGATGTTGTGGCCTTTACAAGCACCCCACTGTTTTGTGACTTGCTTGTATTCTCAAATTCCTTTGTATGGAACTTAAAGCCATTAACAATGTACTTTTTATGCCTCAATCCAGTAACGAGTGGCCGACCAGCAAGCAATTTCAGATCCTTCCATTTTGAATTCTCCTCAGAGATTTGAAAGCGTTCAACCTTGTAAAGAAGCTCGATTCATAAGCACATAATACATAAAAGTAAAAATTGCATAACACTGAATAGCACCAATATAGGGCATCTACTTACATATTGAGCAAACCAATCAGCAAAAGTGTCGCTGTGAATGCTTTCAATTTGATGGGGTGGGAGACGAGGATTGGATTGTTCAACTATTGCACGGTGTTGCCTGAAACGAAGTACAAACCATCAAACTTTTATAATTGCATAAAATAAAAAATAAATAAAGTATTAAAAGATACAAGTAGCTTACTGAATGAATGGTATAACATCCTCACAATTGAACAACACATATTGATGTGCTCTCTTTAAGATTTCGGCATTAAATACCGTAGGGGTGCCTGCTCCATCGGAATGACCTGCGTTTCTAAATACATCTAAACTTGATGTGATGTTCTCATTCATGGTTTCATTCCATGTCCCTCGATTAGATTTTGAATCCACATAATCGGATAAATATAAAGAGCAAAACGTCAAACATTCTTCCGCTAAGTAACCTTAAGCAATTGAACCTTCTGGTTTATTCCTATTACGTAGATATCCCTTCAACGTGCCCAAATACCTAGCAGCCATATAAAAAAAACAAAAAAAAAAAAAAAAAACAAAAATTATAAAAATCAACATATTTTTATACGTATTTTTTATAACTTACAAAATTAATTGAAGTTGGGTGTATATATTACCTTTCTATTGGATACATCCAACGGTAGAAAACTGGCCCACCTAACCTTACTTCTGTCGCCAAATGTATAGTCAAATGCACCATAATATCGAAAAATGATGGTGGAAATATCTTCTCGAGCTGACACAAAACCACCACGATATCCTTCTCTAAACGAACTACATCAGCATGACTAATTACTTTAGAGTAGAGTTCTCTAAAGTACTTGCTCAATTGAAGTAGAGGCTGGCGTACTGACTTGAAAGTGTTTTCCTCAATGCTATAGGAAGTAATTGTTGCATCAAAATGTGATAATCATGACTTTTCAAGCCCGTCAACTTCGGAGGTGTCACCTCAAAACACCTTGAAATGTTAGATGCATAACCGTCCGGAACCTGAACCTTCTTTAGAACCTCACAAAATATAGTCTTCTCATTCTTGCTCATTGTAAAAGATGTCGGAGGTAAATACACTTTTCCAGACTCTTTAAGAATGGGATGAAGATCAGGTCTTATTCCCAATTCTTTCATGTCAAGTCGTGATTTGTAGTTATCCTTCGACTTTCGATCCATTTCAAGCAAGGTTCCAATTATACTCTCACAAACGTTTTTCTCTATATGCATGAAGTCGAGGTTATGGCGCAACACGTTATCTTTCCAGTACGGCAAATCAAAGAATATACTCTTTTTCTTCCAATTCCAAGGCAACTTGGGATTATCCTTCTTGACTTGCTTTCAAATTTAATTGAAAATTGTTTCAATTGATCGATAATCATATCCCCAGTTAATGGTTCAGGTGGTTCTCCCTTCTCAACAGTTCCTATCAAAGAGCCGACTATTCTTTCGAGATGCATGATCTTTTGGTAAGAATCTCCAATGACCCATGTAGCAAAATTTTCCACCATTTCGCAATCTCAAAGAATGTGTTTGTTTGTGACAAACTGGACATGCATATCTTCCTTTAGTACTCCATCCTGACAAATTGGCATATCCTGGAAAATCACTTATCGTCCAAAGTAATGAAGCACGCAACTGAAAATTTTGCTTTTTTGATGCGTCATACGTTTCAACTCCTACTTCCCACAAATCTTTCAGCTCAGCAATTAAGGGTTGCAAATAAATGTCGATATTATTTCCGGGAGCTGTTGGGCCGGGAATCAATAGAGATAATATGAAATACGGTTCTTTCATGCACATCCAAGGAGGAAGGTTGTATGGAGTCAATATGACAGGCCATGTGCTATGTGAGACGCTCTGAGTTTTAAATGGATTGAATCCATCCGACGCTAATCCCAACCGAACATTTCGAGTTTCCTCGGCAAAATCACTATGTAAGCTATCAAATGACTTCCATGCCGGGGAATCAGCTGGATGTCTCATACAACCGTCCTTTGTACGACTTTCAGCATGCCATCTCATATGGGAAGCCGTCTTCGCAGACATGAACAATCTTTGCAGCCTTGGTTTGAGCGGAAAATACCACAACACTTTTTGCGGGATTTTTCTTCTCTCACCTGTAGGGTCTTTATTAGAAGTACGCCATCTTGGTTTATGACATGTGTCGCATGATATTTTGCTTTCATTCAACCCCCAATACAAAGTGCAATCATTAGTACAAGCATCAATTTTTTCATACCCAAGCCCTAGTGTTTTCATCAATTTCTCTGCTTCATAATAAGACTTAGGTAAACCTACCATGGCATCTGGAAACGCCTCCCTTAACAGGTCCAAAAATTGTTCAAAAACTTGATTATTCAGTCTCCCAAGACACTTCAAGTGAAGCAAACGAATCATAAATGACAATTTGGAAAGTTTCTCACATCCGGGGTGCAATCTTTCTTGAGAAGCATCAATCAACTTATAAAATTCTTGTGCCATACCAGTAGCAATCTCTGAGTCTAATGGATCACTAAATCGGTCTTGCACAGTAATCATCTTCTCCTCGAACACCAAAAGCATCATGAACTAGACCTACCATATCATCAACAAAACCTGAAGTCTCTGGACGGTCATGTTGGTTTTCAGACACAGAAGAAAGACTAGTGTAAAGTTCCCCATGAGCTATCCATCGAGTGTACCCAGGAATAAATCCATCCACCAACAAATGTTCATATGCATCATCTCTACTCTGATATATGCCAATCTTGCAACGTTTGCACGGACATAATATCCTATCTCGCATGCTTGCATTACGAAAAGCAAAGTCCAAGAAGAATGTAAGCCCGTGTAAGTATTCAGGTGATACTCTAGATTTTTCCATCCAACTTCTATCCATAGAGGTTCAAAAAGTACCTACAAATCCTTTAGTAAGGAAGACAAATAAAAAATAACTTAAGACCTGTATAGTAGGTTAATGAAAACTAAAAGAAAAATATAACAATAATAGGTCAATACATAAAACATAAATATACACGCGTAATGTATGTTCTAAGATAATTGAATTTGAAGGTTGATTAAGTGATATAATCGTGTTATAGCAAGATAATTGAGGTTTATGCCCTTTTTTTCTTCTTCTAAACTTTCCATCAGATTGGCTTATATTTAATCACTAACATAGAATTCAACAATTGTATTGTTAAATTCTAAATGAAACCAAATGATGTCTTTACCTTATTTCTCAGATTCATTGACCAATGAGAAATAGTATCTCCCTTTTTAGCAAATAAAAGCAACAAAGTCTAGTTACTTTTATTTATCTTTTTAGTCACAGGTGTAGTATATTTCAATCCTTAAGGGAAAATGTTTAGGCTGTGAACTCTACTCTAAAACAAAACCCAATAAAGAACTCATACCCTGATCATCTATACCTAAAAGGTAATTCTAATGGTCTTTAGGATTTAACAACAACAATTCAAAAATAGAAGGATAATGTTAGTACTTGACTTAAATTAAATCATAAGAAGCTAACTTTATTCGCAATGAAGCAAAAATCTATCATTGGTCAAGAACGAAATCCATAATTCGAACAATTGCTGAACACACCGGCTTCCATCATGAGAAAAGAAAACGTTAATAGAACAAGGTCGCATATAAAAAGTGGAAAACAAAAAATACGAATTTAAGAAGCAAAACTCCTCCCACCACAATACCGTAATTGGAAATCACAAAAATTAACATAAGGAATAATGAAAAAAGGAAAATAGAAGCCCATCATTCAATGGGATTAAGAAAGGGGCCGTTTATTGGGTATTAAAATAAATAGAATTTACCATGTAATTGTACACCGTCGACATATATCCCTAAATTATATTGCCATCCGAAAAAAATACAGCATACATCAAAGAAGAAGAGTAAGAAGTGAAATCTTACTAGAACTCAGAAACAGGTCTTTGGTTCTCGTTGAGAACTTTCCGCAAACAGCTGATGTGCGTTCCTTCAGGCAGCTATTTATACCAGGTGGATGTCTCCAATTACTCCCCTTCGCATGCCTTATCTTGAATTCGAATTGATTGTAGCTCTCCCAAATCTCATAAGCATTGTTCAAAAGAAAATGATTGAGATTTATGTTATAAGAAAAGAAAAATTTGAAAATGATTGATTGTACTGTAAAGCGGTGGTCCGGTGGAGAAGAGAGAATAAAAGAAAAGAAAGAAAAGTTGGTTTTGAGTTTTCTTTTCCCTTTCCGTCATTTGAGGTTTTTTTTTTAATTATTTTTTGCTTTATTTCTTTATATTTGATGAATTAGTTAAAAATGTCACAAAATGTGAGTTATAATGGCATTTCAAAGAAAATGCCTTAAAAGCTTGTAAGTAAAATGCATTTATAGCCTAGTGTACTGTTTGAATGCCTGTGGTGACATTTTTTATTAAGTGTCATAAAGTAAATGCATTATTAGGCCTTTTTTCCAAGGGTGCACCCTCACGCAAGTGATCGCCACCCTAGTCCTCCCCAGCACCGCCCCGACACCGCCAAAAGCCACCAACCCCATGGTGGTCGATGCTACCACCACCCCCAACCTCACGTTGTGATTAGTTATAAACGCCGCTGCAAGCAACGGCACCATCGCTCCCAACGAGAACGCCAGAGCCGAAGCCATGGCAGCCTGTATAGGGTTTGGAAGCTTCTCCTTCTCCTTCTCCTCCTTCTCTTCTCCATTTTCAGCCTCTCTCTTCATCTGGGCTTTCTCTATATCGTACTGTGTGTACACAGAGACGAATTCACCGATCGCCATGCTGCATGCGCCTGCGAAGAGACCGGCAAAGCCGGTTAGGATCATGGCTCTGACGTCATGCCTAAGGGCTCCTACTCCCATCATCAGTGCTGCGACGGAGACTAAGCCGTCGTTGGCTCCGAGCACCGCGGCTCGGAGCCACTGCGCCCTTTGAGAGTAGTCGATTTCTTCCTCGATTTTCGGAAGAGTGGCATTTTCTTTAGGTGTAACGATTGGGAGCTGGTTTTGGGCAGCCATGGAGGAATTTTATATATAGAGGTTAGGGTTTAGTTTGCAAGTAGTTATGGCTAGCTAGTTGGTAAACAAGGCAAGCTTAGAGGAGGTATTTATAGAGATAAAATACTTTGAGTATTAATTAGAGACGACATAAAACTAAAACATAAAATAATAAAATACTTATATAAATAAAAGACAACATTGGTGCAAGATTCAAGTGGGTTTAGAAAAAAAATGCGGTATTAATTAGCACAAGCCTTAGTGGTAGTGAAATATAATATCGACCGTTTAGCCATCTCTTGACGTATAAAGCTTGAAAAAAAAAACTATCTAAATTTTTTTTTGGCCTACTTACAAAACATTTCGAGGCCTGCGAATTTCAATTCATAAACAAACATGTTGATTTAGTAAATATTTAATTTTAACATGTGACACCTAAATAAAATGAAAGATCAGAATTGTGCAAATTTTCGGATGCATATATGTCCCATTTTAAATGACATATTTTCCTTTACAGTATCCTATATGAAATAACAAGTTTGAATTTTTGACAATAATTGTCTCTTTAAAAGGTGTAAGACCAAATAAAAGAAGCCCATTAAAATGGGATGTAGAGAGTAAATTTTTAATGAATTCATAAAAAGAATAAAGATGCAACAACAAAATAAAAGATATTGCATTGTATTGCTGTCATTGTATTTAATTGTTTATATGCTACAAAGCAAATCCTGGTTACAAAGGAGAATTATAGAATATGATGGGAGTGTGCTCTACACACAAAAGTAAGCAAATGCAAGTTTAAATAATTTGAGGGAGTGTGCACTCCACACGCACTTATATATATTTAATGAATTTATGGGATGGTGGACAAAGCTGATTGGCTTAACATTATTGGATTCTTTCTTCCACTTGGAAATCAGCTTTGTTGAATATTGTTCTATAGGTTAGGTCATTGAAAGAGGTTGTCTTGAAATTGATTAGTACAACTTATAATAACGAAAAAACAAAAGGGACGGAAACTGAGTGATATGCAAAAGTGATAACGATCGATCGATGGATATGATCATCGGTCCTAGTTTATGTATTCCAATTATGACTCGAATTTTAATTTTTATTAATTTTATATTATTTTTAAAATAAAATACTTTTACTATAATATAGTAAATCATAATAAATATTTATAAATCAAAATCAAATTTTTAAATAAATATATATCCTAATTTTGAATTGGCAAAAACTTGGGTGAGGTCGGCCATTTAGTGTGGCCGGGTCAAAGTGTCAATCTTTATGCAGAAAAATGTTAATCTACATGAATAAAAGTATCAATCTTTAACATAATTATTTAACGAATAAAAGTGCCAATTTTTAAAAGTGTCAATCGTTATGCAGAAAAGTGTTAATCTACATAAATAAAAGTGCCAATTTTTTGAACAGCCACATAGTACACCCGGGCTCACCCAAGTGTGCCCCTTTTGAATTTATCAACTCTAATATAACTAGTAAAAGTAAAGATAAATGTTAAAAAATACCAACCCTAATTGATGGGTGAACTCTAAAAAATAATTAGAAAATAAAACTAAATCATTATAAATTAAAATTATTAAATAAAAACTAATACAAATTAAAATTTGAGACACGGTTGTTGATTGGGACAGGAATCCCAAGTGAAAAGTTTATATTGTAAACAGTCATTTATCATAAGTTTTTCTTTTTTTTTTTCTTTTTCTAAACTTACAATTATAATGTACACTACATTATGGCGGTATGGATTGTTTAAGAACATTAAATGTAACTAATATATGTGATACATGCATATAAATTTTAAAATGTTTAAATTCTCAATTGAAATTTCGTGCTTCATCTCTTATTGTTATAATGGCGGATGATCGTCACTTGTCATAAACATTTCCAAACTTGATAATTATCTATCATTATTATTAGAGTAGAGCCATTATCTATCAATATTCACCCCTTAAAAAACTTTGTAAGGGGATAATGATCATCTGAACTATATAGAGAGTCTAGAACTTTTCCCAAATCGATGTAAGACTTACGAGTGAAATTATAATATGAGATACAACATAGAATTGCAATTGAGGATTTGATTCTGTTCCCATTTGCCTCAATGACATAATTAAAGCTCTCACTGCCTATAAATAGCCCTTAACCAAAGCGTGTGTCCTCCACACTTACAAAAGCATTTTCTATACTACTCCTAATCCGAATTTTCTCTCTTTAATTTAGCGTGATGGAGAAACCACAAATCGACACCAAAAAGATTTCGCCTAGCAACGACGACGACGCCATTGATGTGGAAGGCCAAAATGAAGAAGCAGTAGAGGTAGAAGTAATCCATGATTACTCTAAGAGAGCTCAATGGCTAAGAGCTGCAGTTTTAGGCGCAAACGACGGTCTCTTATCCACAGCGTCGCTGATGATCGGAATCGGCGCAGTCCGGCAAGACGTCAAGACCATGATCCTCACCGGAGCCACCGGTTTGGTGGCCGGCGCTTGCAGCATGGCCATCGGAGAATACGTCTCCGTTTACTCGCAGCTCGACATCGAGGTGGCTCAGATCAAGAGAGAGAAAGAGGCTCGGAAAGATACCGGTAGCGACGGTGATGATAGTCGGAAAATGAATCTGCCCAACCCAATGCAAGCGGCCGCAGCCTCCGCCTTGGCCTTTGCGGTGGGGGCGGCTGAGCCTCTGCTTGCGGCGGCGTTTGTGAAGAACTACCGTGTGAGGGTAGGGGTGGTGGTTGGAGCGGTGAGTGTGGCGCTTTTAGGGTTTGGTTGGGCGGGGGCGGCTCTCGGAAGGGCGCCGCCGGTGAGAGCTTGTTTGAGGGTGGTGTTTGGAGGGTGGCTGGCGATGGGCATCACTTTTGGTTTAACCAAGTTGATTGGTTCTATTGCCATATAAGGAAATCATATCAATATATCATTATTGATTGGTTATGTATTGCCGTATAAGGAAATACTAATCATTAGTTAGTTATGTATTGTGGGTTCTTATTTTGCAAGTTTAGAGCATGAATATTTGAGTAGAGTTTTGTTAAACGATTCAGAATTATATTGCAATTTTGTATTGCATCTTCTGTTATTAACTATCAATAGATGGTCGCCAGGTGTCATAAATATTTCGAAATTAATAATTTTTGTTCAAGAAATATTTTTGCTATTTTAAAAAAATTTATGGCACGTTGAGGAGCAACGTAAAATTAAAATTATAACAGAGAATCCAAATCATTTGTGATAAAAATCGAGATTTCGGGATCTGAGGACGTAGAGAAATGACGACGATAAACGAGAAGTTGGTTGATGTGGTTCAATTCATTACATCACTGACAATAGTCATGCCGTTATTGATATTTTTTATTTACTTATTTTTATTTTTTGAAGAGGCTTTACCAATAAATTATTGAAAACATTTTTGCATGGCGGTATGATTGAAGTTAATACTTTAGTCACAACTAGATTTACACCCGCGCCGTTGCGCGGCCCAATAAATCAATGATGAATTTCGCAAAGTTGTTTCATACTAATACAACTTGAAAATAAATAGTGATTCAGTGTACAATTTAAAATTTTATAATTATATCATAAATTATATATTACGTCCTATATGATTTCATAAACTGAAAAGCATTATGATTCCAAAACTTACATTGAAAATTTTATTTTATTTATTATAATTCATATAAAATTTCATTTTAAAGTTTGTTATTTTTTAACTTTATGCCCATATGATGAGATGTGTTTCGTTTTTTAGTAACTCGATTTACATACGATACAATCTTTCAATTTAAAATCTACCCTTTAAAAAGAGTAAATAATCATAATTCTTTAAAATAACAAATACAAAGGTTAAAACTGAATCTAATGCCGTATTATTTTGCTTATCGTGTCACTAAATGCTATAAATTCAAGTAAAAGTTGAGCAAAAGTTGAATTGTATAATCTATACATGAATAAAAGTCACAATGTATCTAAACGCGCGTATAATAATCAGTAAATTATATCAAAATATTGAGAAAATTTGTATAGGGAGAAACTCTCACCACAATATGTATCGTTCTTCTTGGATTTACTATATGAACTCTGAATTTGAAGCTTTGATTGTTTACTTGAAAATGTTTCTTTATTTTCTTTTTTAGGTGCATGGTCAATTGATGATATTCTCAACCCAAAAGAAGCTTGAATGCAATTTATCTTCTAATGATCGAAGTTTTTATATCTATTCAGAAGTAATAAATAAATAAAGTTTATTCAAGCTGAGGCACACCTAATTACTGAATAGCGAAGGGCGGTAAATAAAGATACAAAATGAAAATGAAGAAACAATAATGAGCCAAAATATTATATATTTATAGATTTGAATGAGGCTCTAAACTTTAAATTTGAGTTTCAAATCGAATCAATTTTTGAAAATGGAAGTTCAATGGACTATATGACTAAATAATAAAAGAAATCAAAATAAACTTTTAAAATACAAAAATATTGAAAAGCGTGACAACTTTTTGAGAATATCAAAAAAAAAAAAAAAAGAAGTTTCATCAGTAATCTAGAAAAAGTAGTGCACATTCTAGGAAATAGAAAAAGGAAGCTACATAAAATAAATAAGAAGTGAATGGGGCCATAAACAAAAGTGTGAAGGAAAACAAAAATCAATTTTGCATGGCACATGCAGTTTGAGCGGGATAAATAATGATTTGGGCAGGAAAATGCATTGAAGTGATTTTGTTTTAATATATATATAGATAGGTATATCACTTGGCTTGTTCACAATTAAAAGGCTTTTAATTAATCAAGAACCACCACAAATTCACCACAAATTCCATGTAATCAAGAACCACCACAAAGTTCAAAATTACATAAGGTGGTTTTGGTCTGCCGTCTGCGGTAGTTTTCAGAATCCAGAATACTTTTCTGAAATTGTGGGTCCACATGTCCCACTTCCCCATATTTAAAGTTTTAGATTGAAGAAAAATAGGCGAAATTCTTGTTTGAAAATGTTTTCTTATCTTAGCCTGGAATATTCTTCTAAACAAACGTTTGCAAAGTATAATAGAGGTATTGTAAACCATCTGAATAAAGCCATAATGTTTTAATTGTTTTGAGGCAGCCAACTTGTAAAATTTGCAGCACTTTTCAGAACCCCTCCCCCCACACCCCCAGCCCCACCCCACCCCACCCCCTTCTTTTTTTACTCGTTTTATAAAAGTGGCAGGATGGCCTCCATTTTTTTTTAATTTAAAAATTCATGTAATTTTAATTAGTAACTAAACATTTGTCATTTTAGGAATTAATTGTAATATTCATTTTAAAAAATTCATTAACTTTTGCATTACTAAACCATTTATTTAAAATTGCAAAAACGCAATTTCATGTTATCTTAATTATTTTTGTTAATATTGTATTAGAATCTTTTTCATATATGTATGAAATCATGTTGTCCCTTAATTAAAGTTAGAATCTAATAATAAGAAATATATTTTATTTAGAATTAATTAAAGTGGGAACATAATATTTTTGTTTATTGACTTCTAAGAATGATATTGCGTCATATTATTTAAATTAAATAAAACTTATATTAAAAGCGTAGATAGGTAGTAAAAATTACGACTAGAGAATGTATAAATTAAATACATAAGTAACTTATAATAAACTCCACTAAAGGAAAAGTCGACCATAGATTAGTGGAATAGGAAAACAAAAAAGGGATCATTGTCGATTAGTCGCTAAACTAAGAAAATTGGCCTAATTATCCTCGAATAATTAGAGAAATATGAAATCCACTAATAGATCGATCCTAAATTAGTAGAATCACAAAATAAAAAAGGAATTTCGGTCGATTGTCTCTAATCGAGTGGAATCGGTGTAATTAGCCTCGGATAATTAGTGAAAGTGATGGATTGAGGAAACAAGAAGGGATTTCAGCCAATTAGTCTTTAATCGAGTTGGATTAGTCTAATTGCACTCGGATAATTAGAGAGTCACGAAGACCACTAATGGAATAATCGATCATAGATTAAGTGGAGTATGAAACAAAAGGGAATTTGGTCGATTATTTCCATTATAATAGAATATCATTTTCTTATTTAATTAAGTAGTGAAATAGGCGATCCTTGATTAGTGAAATGGGAAAACAAGAAGGGATTTCGACCGATTAGTCTCTAATTGAGTCAAATTGATCTAATTACATGGGATAAAGAGAACATGAAGTCCACTAATAGAATAGTTTGTCATAGATTATGGAATATGAAAACCAAAAGGGATTTTGGTCAAATTATAGTTTTATATATATATAAGCATGAAAAAATTATAGTTAAAGCATTAAGAAAAGCAAATTAAGTATTTTATTATTTGATGTTATTTTACTTTATTTTATCTTCTTTCTTATTATTTACGTATGCTTCCCGAAGCATACTTGATGCAGCATGTAGTATGAAAATATGATTAGAAGAAAAATACGAGCGGCACGTGAATATAAAAAATATATAGTGGAATAATTAGAACTCCGTCTTGTTCAATGAAAAATGGAAATTGTATGAAGACAAAAATAAACTGGATAACAAGTATGGCGAACAAATGATTTTTTTTAATATACGAATCAAGCCACTGAGATTGGTTGAATTCGGAAAGAATTCATATACACATACAGATAAAGAGAGTAATTGAAAAGTTAAAAGAGCAAGAGCAAGAATTTTCATGGTAATGTTGGTGGTTACGGTTCCCGGAGAGAGAGAAAGAGTTAGAGATAATGTGAAAATAATTAAATATTTAGAAACCAATAACTAATCCCTTGATTTCAGGATTATCTAATGAGGTTTACGTAGTACCTTTCTATTTATTAAAACTGCCGAAAATTAACTTTAAATCTAACCGTTGGATCTATTAAAATCGAGGGATGAGATTGGTTGCTAGTTCTCAACATTGAAGAGGGTTCTTATATAAACCGATCTATATATATATATATATAAATACTCCCCACACATAATTATATTCAATCTAATGAAAAACGCATTTATAATTGTTAGGGAGCTCATTTGCCCCCAAGTTTCTCAAGCTTAAGAGGTCAAATGAGATTTTTTTTTTCGATAATATACCAAGGAAACAAAAATTTCAAAGAAGAAACCTTTTAACCAAGATGAAGATCAGGGCTATTATTATTATTTATTTATTACTCTAAAAGATGTCTTATTAAGCACTTAATGCTCAATTGTAGCTGTTGGAGTCATTTATCCTCCATTTTCATAATAACAAAAATTTGATAAATGTTATCAATTCATACCCTATTGTTCTATTAAAAATTCTAACAATCCTTAATCTATTACATCAACATGGTGTCCATGATATAAGTAATAGTAGCAGTTAGATGTAGAGAATGTATAAAGTAAATAAATAAGTTAATTATGATAAACTTCACTAATGGAATAGTCGATCCTAGATTAACGGAACTTGGAAACGAGAAGGGATTTTGGCCGATTAGTCTCAAATGGAATCAGATTGGTCTAATTAGCCTCGGATAATTAGAGAAATCCGAAAGCCACTAATTAGACTCAAATAATTAATTAGAGCAACCCAAAAGCCACTAATGGAATAGTCGATTAGATTACTGGAATAGAAAAACAATAAGGAATTTCGGGCGATTAGTCTCAAATGGAGTCGGATTTGTCTAATTTGCCTCGGATAATTAATTAGAGAAACCGGCCACTAATGGAATAGTCGATCCTAGATTAGTGGAATAGAGAAACGAGGAGGGGTTTCGGGCAATTAGTCACAAATGGAGTCGGATTTGTCCAATTAGCCTCGGATAATTAGAGACTCGAAGGCCACTAATAGAATAGTCTATCCTAGATTAGTGGAATAGGGAAACGAAAAAGGATTTTGAGTGACTAGTCTGAAATGGAGTTGGATTTGTCTAATTAACCTCGGATAATTAGAGAAACTCGAATGCCACTAATGGAATAGTATATCCTAGATAGGGATGCCAATGGATCCAGGACCCGGTCCAGATCCGGTGGTCCAGATCTGATTTACGGATCTGGGTCTTCTAAATTTGAACCGATGGATCTGGACCGGATCCGGATGTAATAGCCAATTTTCGGATCTGGATCTGGATCTGAAATTTTTAGAACCAAATCCGGTCCATGTATCCATTCAATATATATATATATATATATCATATATTATATATTTTGTTATTATTTTAATTTGAAATTTTTATCTATATACTTGGGAGATATTTTAATTTGGGATTGTTTGTAATTAGAATTTTTACAACTCGTTAGATTTATCATCGAAACTTATTACAATTATTATTACACTATATATCTTTTTTAATGAGTATTTTGAAGCACAGTACTCTGTCAAGTTGTAACCTTTGCAGACTTTTCAGAACCCTTCCCCCCACACCCCCACCCCATCCCCTTCTTTTGATGTACTCCTACCACTTTTACCCGTTTCATAAAAGTGGCCGGATGGCCTCCATTTTTTTATTTATGTAAAAGTTCATGTAATTTTAATTAGTAACTAAACATTTGTCATTTTAGAAATTAATTGTAATATTCATTTTATGTTTTAAATTCATTAACTTTTGCATTACTAAACTATTTATTTAAAATTGCAAAAACTCAATTTCATGTTATCTTAATTATTTTTGTTAATGTTGTATTAGAATTTTTTTCATCTATTTATGAAATTATGTTATCCCTTAATTAAAGTTAGAATCTAATAATAAGAAATATATTATATTTAAAATTAATTAAAGTGGAAACATAATATTTTTGTTTATTGACTTCTAAGAATAATATAGTGTTATATTATTTAAATTAAATAAAACTCATATTAAGAGCGGAGATAGGTAGTAAAAATTACGTGTTGAAACGTTTTAAATTAAATGAACTAAATTAGGTGGTAAATCTTGAAAATTATTTTGCATCCCCGTAGATGATATAAGTAATAGCAATTAGAACTAGAGAACGTATAAATTAAATACATAAGTAACTTATAATAAACTCAGCTAATGAGGAAACAAGAAGGGATTTCACCCAATTAGTCTTTAATCGAGTTGGATTAATCTAATTACACTCGGATAATTAGAGAGTCACGAAGACCGCTAATGGAATAACTTGTGAAAGTGATGGAATGAGGAAACAAGAAGGGATTTCACCCAATTAGTCTTTAATCGAATTGGATTAGTCTAATACTCTAATTACACTCGGATAATTAGAGAGTCATGAAGACCGCTAATGGAATAATCGATCATAGATTAAGTGGAATAGCAAAACAAAAAGGGAATGTGGTAGATTATTTCCATAATAATATATTATCATTTTCTTATTTAATTAAGTAGTGAAATAGTCGATCTTTGATTAGTGGAATGGGGAAACAATAAGAGATTTGGACCAATTAGTCTCTAATTGAGTCGAATTGGTCTAATTATCATGGAATAAAGAGAAACATGAAGTCCACTAATAGAATCGTATGTCATAGATTATGGAATATAAAAACCAAAAGGGATTTTGGTCGATTAGTCGCTAATTGAGGCAAAAAATATTCCCTAATTATCATCGGATAATCTAATTATCCTCGGATAATTAGTGAAACATGAAGTCCACTAATAGAATAATCTATCGTATTATGGAGGAAAACAAAATGAAAATTTGGTCGATTAGTCTCAAATCGAGGCGAATTGGTCTAATTATCATAGGATAATTAGAGAAACATGAAGTCCACTAATAGAATAGTCTATACTAGATTATGGAATATGAAAACAAAAATGAATTTTGGTCGATTAGTCGCTAATTGAGGCGAATTTCACGAATTATCCTCGGATAATTAGTGAAACATGTAGTCCACTATTATAATAGTCTATCCAAGATTATGGAATAGGAAAACAAAAAGAATTTTTGGTAGATTAGTCGCTAATCAAGGCAATTTGGTCTAATTATGATCAATAATTAGATAAACATGAAGTCCATTAATAGAATAGTCTATCCTAAATTATCATGAAATATGAAAACAAAAAGGACTTTTGGTCGATTAGTCGCTAATCGAGGCAAATTTCACTAATTATCCTCGGATAATTAGTGAAACATGAAGCCGCCAATAGAATAGTTGGTCCTATATAATGGAATAGGAAAATAAAAAGAAATTTTAGTTGATTAGTCGCTAATCGAGGTGAAATTCACTAATTATCATTGGATAATTTGAGAAACATAAAATCCACTAATGGAATAGTCGATTTTAGATTAGTTGATTAACAAAATAAAAATTGATATTTGTTGTATGGGATTTTAAATACTTTCTTCATATATTATTACGCAAATTTTTGATAACGTTGTTATTATCGTTAATATTAATATGACTATTATTATTATATTGATTACTAATATTATTATTGTTATTCTTAACAAATATTTTGACTAGGCTAGGATATTCATTAATTAGTACTACCTTTTACAAAGTGCAATATTGTAAATTCAACAATCAGAAATAAGCCGAATAGATATAAAAAGGCAAATTATTATTTGTAAGAGAAAGACAACAAACTATTTCAACTAGTAAAACTTATGAATTATGGGATTTAATTTGTGATTATGATATTTATAAATCTAAAAATTATGAACTATATATATATATATATATATATATATATATATGGATGAGTTATAGTGAAAACTAATTATTACGTGAAACCTGCAACCCATAATAAAATGTTGCATTTTATGTACAAAAGTGTTGCATTTTTATCATAAAATGTTGCATTCTCATGATGATGCATTATATGCATAAAAATAATATAAAATAAAATAAAATAATATATTTTATTATGCAAATTATCATGATGATGCATTATATGCATACAAATAATATAAAATAATATATTTTATTATGCAACATTTTATGCACAAAATGCATCATTTTATGCACAAAATACATCATTTTATGATGGATTGCAGGTTTCACGTAATAATTAGTTTTCATATGATCTACTACCTATATATATATATATATATATATATATATATATATATATATATATATATATATATTTAAATTCTCCTACACATAATTATATATAATCTAATGAAAAATGCCTTTTATAATTGTTAGGGAGCTCATTTGCCCCTATTTTTCTCAAGCTTATGAGGTCAAATAGGATATATTTTTTTTCCGATTATGTACCAAGGAAACAAAAATTAACAAAAAAGAAACCTTTAAACCAAGATGAAGATCGGGGCTAGTATTATTTATTATGATTATTATTATTTTACTCTAAAAAAGGTCTTATCAAGCACTTAATGCTCAATTATAGTTGGAGTCAATTTCTCTCCATTTTCATAATAATGGAAATATTTTTATTTGCTTAGTTAATTACTTATTAAAATACATTCTAAATATTTTAGTTTCTAATATTGGGTAGCATTAAAAGAATTTCAATTTAAAGAAAAATTCAGGCAAAAGGATAAATTAATCCATAATAGTTACAATTATTTATTTGAAAAAAACTACTACATTGCTAGGAACCTTTCTCTTTTTCCATTACATAAATAAATCTAATATATATTTCATTATTCTACATCTTAAAAATCAGTGAAAATGAATCTATTAATATTAATGCAAAAAAAAATACTAACATCTTTTTATTTTTTTAGCACCAAAGAACATAAATAATCTTACATTAACAATTTGTGGTTGTGGGGTAAATCGAGGCAAGGGGTGGGTGGATGGGGTGGGTTATCAATTGGACCCACCAAAAGATGTGCCCGCAAAACTAATACAGAGAACAAAAGAGAAAAGCAGTTTCAGCAGAAGTCAAATGGACACGTGGGGGGCTGTGACTGGATGACCGAAAAATTTGTTGTCCAAACGTTTGCACAGAAGAACGTCCCTCTTAGCCTAATGCCAAGTTTTGTTACTCCCCGATGTGAAGTACTAGTGGTTTTCAATTTTTTAATTTTGCCTCTTTTAGCTTTTTGCAGCAATGTACAGCAACTCTTCCCACCCCCACCCCCACCCCTCCCCACCCACATCCGGCTACTACCCCCACCCCCAAGGCTGGCAAAGACACCCTTATTTTGCATCTCATTCACTTTTCTTTTTTTTTTAACCACAAGTCTCCCACTTTAAAAATTCATTAATAGTTTTTTCTCTTTTAATTATAAAATTTGTCAGTAAAATATTGTGTGTAGTTATAATTAAATTGGACTTGGAACTAGATATATCTATAAATATTGATGTTGACGGTAATCTATAAGGTGTAATTGTAATATCTTTGGTGTCAATTATGTAATACATGGTTTGAACTATTAATAATTATATTAATAATAATAAGGGGAATTCACTGCCTGCAAATAATTATATAAATAATAAAACTAGTTTAGTGCCCGTCAAAATTCGATGGGGTTCAATTTTTCAGCAAAAGTTAAAAATATATATTTAATTATTTGTTTCAAAATGATAGTACTTTTAAAATTCATTTGAAATTCGATGGAATCACTTATAATTTTTAAGTAAAATATATAAGAAATATACTCCCCTTCATCATTTAATTAGTAAATTGGAAGTAAAAGTGAAAGGGTCGTTTAAGAATAAGTGGATTAGTGATAATAAATTTGAATTTCATTTGATTAGTCACGAATTGAATTGAATCGCTTGAAATCCTCAAGTAATTAGGGAAATGAGTTGTGAAGGAGTTGTCAAGTTGAATCGGTTCATTTTCCTCATATAATTAGGGAAATGTGAAGTGTGCTCCTCGAATAGACTATTCGGAATGAATGGATTAATGATAATAAAATGAATTTTTACTTGATAAAACAATTATTGAGTTGAGTTTCTTGAAATCCTCCACATGGATGCAAGCATATAGTGTTATGTCTGCCCAATAGAATTCAATTTTATTTTTCAATTTCAAATATTAATTTGTGGGACTCAGTTTCAGTAATACTAATGAAATGTTAATACTTCCTCTGTCCAGCCGAAATAGGCTTGGTTTTTATATTTTATACCTCATATATATTCAAGAAATCAAGTCATTTCGACGGGACGGAGGGAGTATAATTTTAGGTTTAATTTAAGTGAAGCTAATTAGGTGGCATGTTTATATTTATTGATATATATTAAAGATTTGGTCATAATATTTATCACCAAAAATGTCTAATCATGCATTTAATGCTCTAGAGAATTTCCTAATTTTTTTTCTATTAATATTTAAATGTCCTAATGTAGCAAATATTCATTTCTTATATTTTTGGGTTATTATTAATTTTCTACAAATCAAATTAATTTCTTTAAGTTTTTTTAAGTACTTTATTTTTGCTCTTCAAATGACTTTCATTATAATACCCAACCATATCAAAAAAAATAATTATTATTTTTTGACAAACATTCACATATAGAATATTGGTTGGGAAGTTCAAATTTTATTTTTCAAAAATATATTAAAAAGAATTACACTAATAAGCTAAAAAAATCAGAACTTATATAGTAGTAATTCTTAAAGGAGGGAGATTTTTCTCAAAAAAAAGGGAGGGAGATGAGAATGGGGCTACGGGGTTTTGTTTGGGTGGGGGGAGGTGTTGGTACTAAGTTACATAGTGGTGGGTGATATGGGACCCACAAAAAGTGAAAACCGTACAATAAAAAGCAAGAATACCATGTGGTTTTGGCAGCTAAAAAAGAGACGTGAAAGCTTAGGACCTTGCCACGTGTAGCAGTATATTGTTATGCTAAGAAAATATTTTCAACCAAGCAGGTCTCAAGAATAGGCATATACTTAATTGAAACAGATTCAAGAACATCCCTGGCCGCCGCTCTTCTCCACCGTCAACCACTTCCTCCCGCCTCCTCACCCACACCTCCCTCGCCGATCTCGCCCAATTCCACGGCTCCCTCTTTAGTATTAATCCTTCAAAAATTACTTAAACATACATTGCATTGCAAATTACTTATTCAGTGAGTCAGCGATCGCCCATTAGACAACAACGGTCGTTATGTTCCAGTTGAGTGGTGTTTGATACAATATTTTCTAATTTATGTTGATATCATAAGTAGTTATTAATATTATTTATTAATGCATATCGTTGATTTTATTTTATTTTTTATTTTCAAAGCATTCAGCCTGTACATGACCCAAACCAAATTTTTGAGTGCACATATCATTAAAATATAAAGTAATATTAAAAAAAAATCTTTGTGGGCTTTGAGTGCGGTTTAATGAAATCAGACCCATTTTAAATTCCCTACTGGCTTGGGTTTGGGCTCTTTCACCTCTTCGATTCGAAAATGGCCCATTAAATATGAAACTTAATAAGCGACGCTATACAGCGCAACGCCATCACTGATTAAGTTACAATACAGTCTTTTTACATATGAAGCTAGGAAAAAATATTTTGTGCAAGTTTGTGTGCCTACGACATTACTACAATAGTATACACTCTTAATTGTGAAACTTTATTATTTTTTATTTATTTATTATTATTATTATTTTTTGTGGAGTATTTTAGTTTTCAATCGCTTAATGAGAGTATAATTTCATAGGAGGACAATTTACCTTGAGAATTCCTATAACAATTTGTGTTAGTGGCCTTGAAGTAGGGTTGTAAATGGATCGAATCGAAATGAATAACACTCTATTCGATTCGAATTCGAATTTGAATTATTTTCAAATACTATATTTGATTCGTATTCGATTTTTTTTTATCGGAGAAAATAAATGTATTCACATAAGATGGTATGAGGAGTACCATCCAGAAAGTACAAATCGGGGACTAGTCCAATTTTCATACATAGTTATTGAGGACCAACCAATTAAACTATCGTTCGCTTTTGCAGCATCTCGCACCAAGCACCAGTTCCAAAAATGACAACGAATTTCTTCCACGATTCTCTTGAAGTTCCAATCCTTTCCTTCGAACATCACCGAGTTACGCCAATTCCATAAAACCCAGGTTACACAATTCCATAAAATCGTATTCGATTTGAAAGTATATTCGAAAGTATTCGATTCGATTCAAATATTCGATTCATTTTTTTTTCTAATGATATTCCAAATGATATTTTTGAGAAAATTATTCATATTTGATATTCGATTCGAATTCAATATTTAAGAAATAAATTTCTAATTGGGCTTAAGAATTAATATAGCATATTTATATTTATATTTATATTTTATCGAATACTTACGAATATCAAATCGAATATCATAAATTTTTATTTGTATTTGAATAATAAACGAATTATAAAAAATATATATTTTTGAATTCGAATCGTAAAAATCGAATACGAATCGGGCTAATCGAATACAAATATCGAATCGAATCAAAATTATTTAATTTGTTATATGGGTTGGTATATGGATTCGTACAATTTGATTAAATTTGTAGTGTTGTTAAATTAAATCAATTAATTATTACTGTATTTTGTCAATACAAGTTTCGAAAAATTAAATTAATCACCAATATTTATAATTATTTACTGTAAAATTAGTAAAGCATTCTTTTCGAACCTATAATTTTTTATTCAATGAATATTATCGGTAATATTAAGTAAATTATTATCGATAATTGTTTCCGAAGTATTTAAAAATAAACTAATTACTATAACCCACTAAATATCACACATTATAAAACTTGCACCTTAAAAAAAACAAAAAAAAAAAAACATAGTAAAAACGTGTATTAGGTTGTCTGGGTGGGTACAAGGAAGAATTTGTCAAAATTTTGTCTCCAAGTGACAGTCAAAACCACCTCGGGCTAATAAAAATAGCTTATGAAAGACGAAAATAATATTAATTCAAAGAAAATGCATTTCCACATGTAGGGCTAGGATTAGCCGGCAATTATGGTGCCGGCTGTATAATTAAACGTCCCATCCACGACCTATGTGCATAGCTATTTTTGGACGTAGACCCCACATCACTTTACCAATTAAAGTATCAATTTATCAATCAAAACATCACTTTATCCATCAATTCATCATTTTATCAATCAAAACATCACTTTATTTAACCAAAATATTAATTTATCAGCCAAAAGGTGGGACCCAAAATATTAATTTATCCACCAATCATTACAAAAATTAAAAACCGTGTCAAATGATTTTATGCACGGACTTGGTGGACGGATGGGGTATATACTGGTTAACTTTATTTTTGGAACAAAATATATAGCTTGCATGAAAAACTAGTCTTAATTTCTAGCCTAGCTTTCATGTCAATGCATCTTCCGTCGCCATTATTGCTACGCACACACTACCTTCCACAAACGAAACTGTATTTTTCCAAACCACACACACACACATGACAGAAGCAATTAGAGAGAGCAAATTAATTAAGACTTCGACTATATATGATGCTATATGTAGTAGTCTTCACATTCCCAAATCACTAGAACCAAGTAACTTAGTGAGACCAAACGTGATAGCCATGGCCATCCACCCTCCCACCACCCCCCTCACGCAAGTGATCGCCACCCTAGTCCTCCCCAGCACCGCCCCGACTCCGCCAAACGCCACCAGCCCCATGGTGGTCGATGCTACCACCACCCCCAACCTCACGTTGTGATTAGTTATAAACGCCGCTGCAAGCAACGGCACCATCGCTCCCAACGAGAACGCCAGAGCCGAAGCCATGGCAGCTTGTATAGGGTTTGGAAGCTTCTCCTTCTCCTCTTTCTCTCCTCCCACTCCTCCATTTTCAGCCTCTCTCTTCATCTGGGCTTTCTCTATATCGTACTGTGTGTACACAGAGACGAATTCACCGATCGCCATGCTGCATGCGCCTGCGAAGAGACCTGCAAATCCGGTTAGGATCATGGCTCTTACGTCATGCCCAAGGGCTCCTACTCCCATCATCAGTGCTGCGATGGTGACTAAGCCATCGTTGGCTCCGAGCACCGCTGCTCGGAGCCACTGCGCCCTTTGAGAGTAGTCGATTTCTTCCTCGATTTTCGGAAGAGTGGCATTCTCTTTAGGTGTAACGATTGGGAGCTGGTTTTGCGCAGCCATGGAGGAATTTTATGTATATAGATTAGGGTTTAGTTTGCAAGTAGATATGGTTAGCTAGTTGATGAACAAGGCAAACTTAGAGGACGTATTTATAGAGATAAAATTAAAAAACAAAATAATAAAATACATATATAAATAAAAGACAACATTGGTGCAAGATTTGAAGTGGGTTTAGAAAAAAAAAAGAAAAAAAGTTGCGGTTTTAATTAGCACAAGCCTTAGTGGTAAGTTAAATATATATAATACTTGGTAGCTAGTCATCTCTTACGTATATAGCTTTAAAAAAAACTACTAAGAAATTTTGGCCTACTTACAAAACATTAATCCGAGGCCTGCAAAATTATACGAAATAATAAAATTGAGAAGCATACTTAAAAATTGAATAATTACGGGCCAAATATATATGTTTAAATTGATAAAATCTAGTGAAGCTAAATCTCAGAAATATATTTTATAGTAAATTATAAAACATTCTTCCCATGCATATATAAGTCCAATTTAAGATGACATGTTTTCCTTTTTAGGAATCCTATAAGTAAGTATGAAATAACATGTTTTAATTTTTGACAAAAAATATCCCAATAAAAGGCGTGGACTATGCATGCATTACATCTTTGTAACCAACTATTACTTTCTCTTAAATACCCACGACCAAACAAAAGAAGCCATTTAAAGTGGGGTGCCGCTAGAGAGTGTAAATTTTTAATGAATTTATAAAAAGATAAAATATGCAACTACAAAATAAAAGGTACTCCTATATTGTATTGCCGTCAGCGTATTTAATTGTTTATATATATATGAAGAAGCAAATCCCGATTTAAAAAGGAAAATTATAGAATACTATGATCGGAGTGTGCTCTACTCACAAAAGTAAGCAAATGAAAGTTTAAATAATTTGTGGGAGTGTGCACTCCACACGCACTTATATACATGTAGGTAATGAATTTATGGGATGGTGCAGAAAGCTGATTGGTTTAACAATTGGATTCTTTATTCCACTACGAGATCACCTTTGTTAAATATTGTTCTATAGGTTAGGTCATTGAAAAAGGTTTTCTTGGAATGGATCAGTACAGCTTATAATAATGAATAGAAAAGGGGACGGAAACTGAGTGCTGCAAAAGTGATCATAACGATTGATGGATTGAATTTTAGCCGGAATGAAATGAATTTAGTAATAGAATATAAATGATCGAGAAATGAATGAACTAAGTGATTCAATTCATATGGTTGGTATTATTAAAAAATTGAATAATTATTTTTTAATTAAATTACATTATTATAATATAAAGTATCAGACTGGCCAAAGCCCATTAAATTAATAAGACTAACTCAGCCTAGGTCCATTATTGCAATGGATCAAACTTGGGCCAGGCTTATTTAGAAGAAAAAAATAGCTGAACTTGGGTCTAAAATCTTAGAGCCCAACTTAATTTGTCAATTCGGGTTGAGCAAAACAAAAATAATTCGATCGATATGATTCATTTGTATTTGCATTTCAGGACAAGTCAATCCGCACAAAATTAGGTAAAGCTCGGGCCCCAAGGCTAGTCCGACCCGATCATTTTACAATATAACACACAATTAATATTGGCTTGACAAAATTTCGGATCGGCCCGACTAGATTTGATTTTTTTTTTCTTTCTAAAAGCTCATCAGACTCCGAACGAGCCAGGCCAGCCTACCTATTTGCCACCTCTATCCGCATACAGTCCAAAAAAAACCACACAGATATCATATAGGTTAGATTTCTTCATTTGGCCCAATGGGCCATAATCGACCCGACACAGCCCGACTCAACTTAACCCAAACAAGGTCCCCTACAAAGTTTAATAAAATTATGTCAATATCATAACTCATAAGTAAAGATAATTTTCAAAAGTCGAATAAATTGTGATGATTAACTAATACCTAGGGGAGTGGGAGGAATGGTTAATCCCGTGTTGATGAGATTACCGATTCCTACGTGAATGATCATTCTTGACTGTAAAGCAGTACCACCCATATGATTAGGAATGAAAACATGAATGATCATTATATTCCTGGACCATTCTGCATACCAGTCATGTCCTTAGTTTTATAGTACTCCATCTGTCCCAGTTCACTAGTCCTGTTACTTTTCAGCACATAATTTTAGGAGAGTGTATAAAGTTAAAGGAATGAGGGGTCCACTGGAGTTTAATGCTTTCTGATTGGCCCATTTATTTCCTTTTATAGAAACATGACTACTGAAGTGGGACGACCCAATATAATATACATGACTAGTGAACTGAGACGGAGGGAGTATTATTTTTTCTAAAAATAAAAAATACAACTAGTATAATATAGTAAATCATAATAAATATTTATAAATCAAAATATATATATATTTTTTACTATTATACTATCTCTATCTCACTCTATTAGTCTCATTTGCCATTTTGGTCCATCCTATTTATTAGGATAATTTCTTTATATGGCAAAAAATATTAGGCTACAATTAACTCTCTCTCCTTAGAATTGATTATAGCCACATATCTCATTTCCTTGGTTCTTGTGCCCAATTCATATGGGACTAATTAGAAAGGATGAAGGTAATATATCCTAGTTTTAAATTAATCAATTGTAACGTACACTACATTATGGCAGTATGGATTGTTTAGAATATTAAATGTAATTTATATTAATATATGTGATATATGCATATAAATTTTAAAATCAGTAAATCGATACCACACATGCAACCGACCTAGTAGTGAGATATGGATTTTTAAATTATGTAAAATCGAAACAAACTTGTTTTAAATCGAGTTATTTGTTAAAGGAAACTTAAAGGTGAACAATTCCACAAATATTAACCATAATGCAATTAACGATATTGAATTATGAGGAATATATCAAAATTTCTACATAGTCATATTATTGGTAATTTATAGAATCTGACATGAGAAGAACCGGTTACAAAATTAGGTTTTACTAGGTCACTAATTCAATGTTGAACCATTTTAAAAAAGACTTAATGGGCCCATTTTTATTGATATTTTGCATATATATATATACATACTGTTAAGATATAATGTAAAGGAGAAATTCGAAATATAAAAAATATATTGTTTTGATCGGATTTCAAAACTTTTAAACACCCTTAAAAGATGTCAAAACTATTAGCACTAGTAGGCAACTCACATGTATAAAGAGCTCGCCTGATTTTATATTCATAGACTAATGACTGAAGTAAAGCCATTAGTCAAATGTTGGATACATTGTTCAATGAGGAGACACTGATCTGACCACCTGATGATCACTCGTACCTAAATTTATCAGGTATCTTACACATCAAGAAACCCATATGCAGTTGAGGACGAGTTGAGACCAGCGAGTCAGTCAAGCCCTTGGCTGTTGACGAGCCATATTTGTGCTCTTATTTCGTATTGTTTTGAGTTTTGTTTTAGCTATATTATAGTCATTTTGTGTCAAGTCTTGTGCTTGGGAGGACACACAATTGGACTCAAGTGTATAGGGGCAGAACAGGTCTACTTTGGGAGTATTTGGGCAGATAGAGGAAGTATGAGGAAGAAGGGCACAACGGACTGCAATCAACGTTGTGATTATGGGCAGAGTGACGACCATCACGGACTAGGAGGAGGCTATCGAATGTGAAGTAGCGGACAAGAAAGGAAGATCTACCCTATATATGTTTCCTTTTCCGCAATTGATCAAACAAGAAAGGAAATTTGCGCACAAGGCAAGTTCCATCCGCGGCTGAATAAACCCTAGCTGCAGCTTGACTGAGCCTGATCCATGATCTATGATATCTACAAGTATAAATATGCATGCAACATTCAACAATGATTTTCGAGAGTTCACCGGAGTTACATATTTACTTTCTTGTTGTGTACTTTATTTTCGAGAGTTGTGAGGAAGAAACAAGTCCTACTGGCAAACATGCAGTGTTGTTTTGATGTTATTTCCACCGACGTTGGAGTCCACCTTACTTTGGTTTAGTTTAATATATTTTTGTACTTAGTTTTAATATGTCTCTCTTTTATATTCTTGTTATTTACTTTCAAGATGAATTAATTGCATATGACTTAAATACTCGTGAAGTCAGGGGTTTGGGTGAAGTAATATATATGTGTTCCCAAGTTTGCTAGGTTATGTTTTACTATTCATGTTGGGTTTGGTTGGGTATGTGGCCAGTATCAAATCGAGTCAAGCATGATTACAAATAATAAATGAGAAAAAGTGAAGAGAGATCTCGCTCCATATAATATTGAACTAGCATGAGCGTATATGGTCGTAGGTTCGATAACCTGCTATTGGCTATACCGGGTTCACCACAAAACTAAATGTTGTCTGGGCAGAGGTATGACAACTAGTCATTGCATATCTTATTGGATAAGATTCAATCTAATTAGTTAAGTCTTAATTTAAATGGATTAGATATTCTAGTATATCTATAATATTCATATATATATATATATATATATATATATATATATCTATCTTTTCTATTGGGATTATGATTAATTCAATTTAAATAGAATGTGTTCCGGTAATTTTAAGATTTTACGGAACAAAGGAAGGGGCGTGTTTCTTCTATAATACAACATACTCTCATGCGTGTGACGCCCACCAAGTCAACGAATCCAAGGAGTCCAAACTCGGTCCAACTCATTTCAAACTCAGTTTTTGATGTATTTAATCCCTAAATTCACCCCATTTGTGTATCTTTTGCACATTTTAATATTGCTAGAACCCTAGAAATATTTCTCTCTTTCCTTTTTAGTATTTTGAAGATTTGGAGAGCATTACTTTGTGGATTGAAGATTCAAAACCATTTTCTTCTTCCTTATTAAATTCTCTTTCTTTTAAGCATGGTTTTATTTACTTTTTATGGTTTAATTTCTTTGATCATGTCTAGCTAAATCTCTTTGTGATTCCAATTATATGTAGATTATGGATAAGTGATGGGATTAAGCTTTAATTATGAATTTACCTTCTAATTTCATGTTCATTTCTCTTGGGGCTATGTTTTATTATGTAATTATGATTGATCACCATAGTTGCATATCAAGTGTTTGATCTAATGCTTAGGATGCTTAGATTAGATGCTAGGATCAAGAGACTTGTATGCTAGAGTATAGTAGGGTTAAGGAACTCCATGAGCTCTTGGGAGTTAATGAATTGTTTAATATCTTAGTAGGAATTAGGTCTTTTATTAATCTACTTGATTTCATTACAATGAGTAATTGAGTGGATCATACTTAGGAGGTTTCCCACATGAAATTGGATTAAAATGACTAATTCTAGTTAAAGTGTTACATCCCTATCACTTAGACCTAATTGAAGTATAATTGGAGTCACTTGCATTTCCTATTGATTTCATATCGTTTGCTACTTATTGCTTGTTTAATTAAGTCTTAAGTTTGTTAATTACTTTTCAATTCTCTTTAGTAAATCAAAAACACAAAAACATGTTACTCGATAGCTTGGATAGTAGTTAAGTAATCGAGTTACTACTTGAAATTCTTACGCCATCGCATTCCTTGTGGATTCGACCCGATTGTAATACATCAGTTATCATTGCATCTCCCTCACCCCTAAAGTGAGGGGCGATCAATTTTTGGTTTGGGACACACTCTAGTAATCTAGACCTGTATATTACTTCATCTGCATTTGAAGGTAAATAACTCGATTCTTTGCATGATTTGGTTGCATTAATTATTACAACCAATTAAATTAATCTTATCTAAAATCAAATCTTATCTGAAAAGATTTGATTTTATCCAATAAGATCTTATTCATATTAGAGCTATAATTCATTCCACTAGAGAATTATAACTGATTCACCTCTCGGTCCCGATTGTGTAGATCGGGACATGTATTTTCTTTAGTGAGATCCCCGTATTTAAGAATCCCGGTATCCATCAATTAATTAGAGCTTATCTGACAACTCCTAATAATTAACTTCTTATTATCCTCAAATAGTACCCGTCAACCCTTTATTATTAGACCTGACTTAATCAGCATGCATGACTTGGTATAATAATTATTGTGAACTCCTTGAGGGGATATGTCAACCTATAATGGACACGGTGTCTCGATACAACTAATTAGACATTATACGTGTCTCCATGTTACCCAAGATACAAGGAATTAGGAAACTTGCGGTAGGTCCGTACCGAGTAAGTCAAATCAATAATGAAGAACGCGTATATGTCTAATAGCTTATTGAGATTAAGATCCAGCTACTAAAACTTGAGATTTCTAGCTCTTCACATATTTCTAGGGTCAGTCTAGAAGAGCATTATCTCATGACGATCCTATCAATACGTTCCACTCTATCAGCGTAACTAGTGATTGAGATCCACCACTACTGTTACTGCTGTAGTCTAAACCAATAACTTTGCCCAATCTATCTCGACTGTGATATCAATTTATATCTTTCAATTATCAATTATCTTTGTGATCCCCTGACGATCAAGTCATCCACGTGATCTAAAACGTGAGATAATTGACTTATTCTTTCTCAACTATATTATTTTAGATAGGTGATTATAAACAATGAAATAAATATTGTATACACTAAAATATCGATTTTGCTTTAGCTATACAACAACCCCAACACCATCCACAACAAGAATCTCTCAAGGAAAGCTTAAAGGGTTTGTGCTCGGCAAGGGAGTATGAGCTATTGATCAACCCTAGCATAGTGGTCCTCTCTTTTTGTTAGGAGGACACGTCAGACAAAGAGTAAGAGTTAAGTAGTTATAACAGAAAGCGCTATAATATGAAGAATTATGTTATGAATGGATTTTAGAGTTTATCGCTTCTTTCTTTCCTTGTTTTCCGTCTCTTGGAGTAAAGGCTCACACAAAGTAGCCTCTTAGCCATGATAGGCATATCAGGTTGACATTCAAGTTTCAATATTGACAATTTTCATTGATTATTCTTATGAAATGACCATCGATAATAGTCAAGGTCAATCTTTTTCTCACGTTGGATTGTATTTAAAACCCAAACTTTTAGTTATGATTAGCTCTTATTGCTATTTTAAGGGTTTAGAAAGCAGCAAATGATTGAAGATAAAAAGTACAATTTACGTTTTATCGACTTATTTCATATGACGTTAAAAATAAGGGGGTTTCCTTATTAGCAAAAGGATATGAATTAAAATCTCAAAATAGTCCCTCCATCCTATTGAAGTGGGGACATTCCATTCTTTTATATCTCACATATATTTAAGAAGCGTCTTTACTAATGGGACATAGTAGTAGACCTAATAACAAAGAAAGAAAAAAAAAAGAAAAAGAAAAAAGAAAAGAAAAGAAAGAATAAAAAAAGAGAAAAGAAGATTTGCAAGGGGTTTTTAGGCGCAGGGTGAGGGGTTTTGGCAATTGAAGAGTGGACCAACGCCCTCGCCTCCGCCTCCTCCTCCTCCTCCTCCTCCTCCTCCGTTGTCTCGCCCAACAACTTCAGCCTTCAAAACTAGTTGTATTCAGCTCCATTGAAGCATGTGGTATCTATGCGTCTTCTACCACAGATTGTTGGAGTACAGGAAAGCTGAGTTCGAATCCCTCGCCGGACTTTTCCTCGGCCTGACCGGCGCCACTCATCTCGAATGGCGGCTGCCGGAGGATCACCACCCCGATTCACCCTTTCATTTCGTCAACCTTTCATCCGAAGAGATGGCCCGTTTCATCGCCGCTCGAAGTAATTTACCTCTACAATTGAAGGAACTGGCTAAGCTTTCCAGAAACTTCAACTTACGATTGCTGCTGTACTGTAATAATCGGATTACTATCTCATTGAATTGCAGGTATTCTTGTGAAGGGCATATACGAAGTTTGGGGCGAAGGGCGGAGTTTTGAGACATTGGAAGAAGCTATAAGAAGTTATCCAGATGAGCAAAAGACGCCCTACTTAAGTCCTGGCACCACATTCAGAATCAGTGTTGAGTCTTTTGGAAAAGCCATAAGCTTTCACGAGCAAAGCGAACGTATTCAAAAGCTGGCCTTCGTTCCGTTTCAGGTCTGAATTCTGACAAAGATTTTGATGAATGCTCGGTTATTTAGAGCCCAACTAGCTGCATTGTTCTAAAAAGTTTTTGAACTCGTTCTGCTCTATCTAAATTTCGGAGCCATGTGTGTCGTTTGATATGAGTGCTTTTATTCGTTTCCCTTTGTTTGAAAAAATTATCGACTGAGAATTTTACTTGGGAGACAAGACCACTTTTTGTGAATTGATATATGCTGGACTATGCCAACATCTTAGATTTTGATGTCTATCTGTACTGAATACCACTCTGATACAACTTCTTTTTCGATATCATGTTGTTGTAGTCAAAAGAAGATAAATGAGTTATGAACTATTAGTCTAGCTATTCAGTTTCTGGCATTCAATATTCTGTTTGATAGTATTCATCCTATTTTATGACAAGGTGAGGATAAGATCGCGAATTATTCATATGGGTATGTTTTTGCTAACTTCCAAGCTTGTATCTTTCAGGGACAGGTGAATCTACGGAATCCTGAACATAAATTCTGTCTTATTGATAACGACGATTATGGAGATAAAAACGGGCTTCCTCCTGCAGTCAAAAGGAGAATATTTTTTGGCCGAGAGGTAGGTGTTTCTGATAGAAAGATCTTGCAAACTTACCAGCTAAAAAGCCGCAAATACCTTGGCCCCACAGCAATGGATGCAGAAATAGCTTTCCTGATGGCAAATCAAGCGCAGGTCAAGCCTGGAAAACTGGTGTATGATCCTTTTGTTGGTACAGGAAGCATTCTAATTGCTGCTGCTCATTTTGGAGCAATGACAATGGTTAGAATATTTTCTTTTTGTTCAAACAATTTATTTAGGGATTATATTATTGTTTAGTAATACTGTAAATAGTTCATCAGAATGGGGTTTATAGTTTCAACTTCACTGACGTGAACAATTCAGGGTGCAGATATTGACATTCGGGTAGTGCGTGATGGTCGTGGTCCTGATTGCAATGTCTGGAGCAATTTTAAACAGGTCTTGTTTGCCTTCCTTTTCTTCTAGCTCTTGGAGTCAATGTCTGATACTTGTCTGCTGAGTGCTCTTCTTCAGTTCAAGAATTTTGTGCTATTTTTTCTAATGAGCGCAACCTCGATCTTTTCACTTAGAGTATTGACGGTTAACATAACATTGCTGATAAAATACAATTACATGGGGTAAAGTAAACAAATTTGTTAAACAATAATTAAATCTTGCTGAAATCATTCACTAATTTGTTTACTCTTTCTAGAATTACTGATTGTTCTAGAAACCTGACTTCAAGTTTCATCATTGTACAGTATGGATTGCCAATGCCAGTATCTTTACTAAGGGCTGATAATAATCTTCCCCCGTGGCGCGCTGGTTTAAAAGAGGTAGCACTTATGTACCTCTGATCAATACGTTTCTCATGGCAATGGTTGTATCAGCATTAAACTTATTTGCTCATCATCAGCTTAAGTTTTATGTTGTAATGATGTTAATGCTTTTCACTTCTGCATGCCTCTGCAAAATATACTTGAAAGCTTTATAGTTGAACGAAATATAAGTGTTGGTTTAATATCTGACTAGCTTTGCATTTGTTTCCTTCTTCTAAGTGGAGTCACATGCAAATCTTGTGTATTACTTTTATCCTCATTTCAATTTTCTAAGGAGGCATTTATTAATTAGGAGAACTTAATATGAGGATTGATAAGTTTTGGATTAAGACATGGGTTGGGATGGGATAGAAGTTATCACATGTGTTTGGGTGGGTTCATATCCAAGGATAGTCCCAATCTAAGGATAAATATATCCCTCATTTTTCAATCCAACTAAGTAAACAGGGGACTAGGTTGGATAAAACTAGTCAATCTACAATTTTACATGTATCCCGCTTAGTAAACGCCCCCTAAGTAGACTATTTCATAAAATGGTTCATTTTTCCCTTTTTGTTCAATTAAGAAATGAACTGCTGTTGACTCTCATATTTTCATCTTCTTAACCGTTATTGTACTAGCATGCGTTATCAGGGCCACTTATTAGTTAGTAAGAGTAGGGGCTTTTCTTTTTTTTTTGGTCTCTCTTGAAGATATAAAGGGTAGAGTTCTTTATTATGACTACTTGGCATCTTATTGTACTCTAGAGTTCTTTTGTATCTTGTCAGTCTTAATGGGTTATTTGATCAAAATTAAAGCAATTTGGTGATAAATTTTCTAAAGAGGACATTGAGTATTAGTATTATTACAGTCAAGTACTAATCTTGACAATTATTTACATTTTCGAGGGCTGGGTTCTTTGAGTCTTTGGGAGTGAAGAAAGAGGAAGAATCTTCAAACATTTTTCAAAAGCTATCTAACCCCTGCTAAGACTGAGAAATGAGAGATAAGCTGTGAGGCTGGATTGGTTTTGAGCTAGAATCTCCGTGTTTCAGAAACAACACTCATTTTACTCGAACAACCAAGGCTACGCTTTACCTTTTAGAACATTGGTCTCTTATTTCTTCGCATTGGAAGCTCTAGGAAGCATTTATAAGCATGAGAATTCATTTTTCATTTTTGAAGGTTCTCTAGTTGCGTGCTCTGGTGCCTGAACAGAAGAGGCTGATTCATCTATTTTTGTCTTGCTTCTGCTTGTGAAGGAGCAATCTACTTGGCAAATTCACGTTCAACTTTTGCATTTCCTGACTGCCCATCCGGAGTAGCATCTGCATTATGGAACAATCATGATGACTATAGTAAAGTGCATTTTATTTATTTTGATGATTGTTGTGGTTAGGGAAAACCCTTTTTCATAAAAAATTGGAATCATCGAAAGAACTGCTGGGCAGGCTTCCATCATTCCTATGACTACCACAATCATGATCTTGTTTTTTTAGTGTTTTTTTTCTCTATTTGAATATACACTCAGGAGGACCCTTTTATCTCTTCCCTAAATGGTTGTCATTGTCTGGATGCAGCAAGACCCAGGAAGTTCAAGATCTAGCAATATTCTTGGACATTAAAGAGAATGAGAAATTATGCACGCAACATTCTTTGCTTCAGTAGACATAATTAATACTTTTGTTAAATGAATAAGTTCATTCTCTTGATCACTCAGCCTGCTTCAGAAGATCATAGTTTCTTTCATGCTAGAGAACTTCTCTCCACTCGCTTGCTACGATAACTTCTCCTGGAAATGCTCTTGTTTTATTTCTTGATTACCGTTACTCTAATGCACATGTTTCTTTATCCTGTTTCTGAATTTGTGATATTTCAGGTGTTTGATGCCATAATATGTGATCCTCCGTACGGGGTCCGCGCTGGGGGCCGTAAATCCGGTGGACGTAAGCTTCTCAAAGGCGCCGTTGATCCTTACACAGTTCCTGATGATAAAAGGACCAATCACATACCCTCAACTGCCCCTTACAGCTTAGTGGAGTGCGTCCACGATTTGCTCGACCTTGCAGCTAGGATGCTTGTAATGGGTGGGCGTCTCGTGTACTTCTACCCTGTCCTAAGAGAGGAGGATTCGCCAGATCCAACTTTCCCCGAGCACCCGTGTTTCGAGTTGATCTCGACTTGCGAACAAATACTCAGCTTCAGATACAGCAGGGTCTTGGTGACCATGGTGAAAGTCGCGCCCTACACTGAAGATGTCGAGCTGGCTGCAAAGCTTAAACATATGGATTTCAAAGAAAACCATCTAAAGTGGTTAGAAGATGGGAACTTGCATTCTGCAGTTTTTAGCCCTGCGGAACCTCATACTAATGGGACAGGAGATAAGTTTAGCTCCAAACCTAAATACAGAGGCAAGTACGTTTAGGTTTTGACATTGGACATGCATTGTTCTTATCACTTTATGTAATGTTTGTAGTCTTTGTACTGATGCTAATGAATTCTCTAAGGAAGTTTTTGACGATTCAATACTTTATGAGTAGTTAGGGCTCATACGTTTGGTAGGGAAATTGGGTTGGAGAAGTAATATGATCCCTTGTTTTTTGAATTCTCATGTTTGGTTCAATTATTTATATCAAGGAAATTTATAAAAAAAAAAAGAAAAAAAAAAGAAGTTTTAATTTGACATCCTATGAATTTGTTGAGGATGCTGATTGCAAGTTAATTAGTTATGATTTATGAAAACTTGGCACGTGATTTTCATAGCGAGCGTGGAGGAGAGGTTGTTGGTCGCAGGTGGCTGTGGTGGTGGTTGTTTGGCTGGCGGTGGCCGATTTGGATTCTCTATTGCATTTCAATGTTGCATCTCCTATTGTATTGACGGATGTTCGACATGTGTCAAAAATATTTTATAATCAGCAATAATTAAAAAATCTTATAAACAAGTGAGTTAAGAAATATTTTTCAGATATTGAGCATCTGGCGGGATAATAAGAGATGCAACATCGAAATGCAATAGAGGATCTGAATCAGCTAGTGGGTGGCTATTTCGGCAGCTTTGGATTTTGGGAAACCCGTGGGAAAAATCAAACAAGATCACTAGTTCACTATTATGAAGCATATTTTTTTTATTTGAATTTGAATTTTTATTTTCTCACAACAATACATCACAGTCAGCACTGAGAATTGACAAATTAAGTTTATTGTTGAGGTGGGCGTAGGTAATTAAACTACGCAAACAACTCTTAAACAAGAAGATGATTAAAGGAGTTGGCAAAAATAAAAGTTATTTGCTGATCCATTACTAGAAAAAAAATGATAAAAAGAGGCTATGAGAGAAACGTGTACTGCTTGAATTTTTCCATATAATAAATGAAGACAATATGGAATAATGACAAACCATAAACAAACACAAGCATGCATAACCCACTTCAACACTTCGCCAATTTTCACTATCGTGCTGGCAATTGTTCATGAGATACCCCCTGACAACTTTTCTTATTCTTATCGTTTGGGCTTATGTGCAATAATTATAATTAAATACCCATTATGCGTTGTTATAAAATAAAACATGTAATTAAATTTAGTGGCATTTAAAATTAAAATTGTAATTAATTTTGTGAGATATACAAATGTAGTTATATTTGCTACATGTGAAAATATAGTTATTTTTTGCTTGAGACCTAAAGTCTTGTATCTGAATCCTTACGTTAGAATCCTTGCTGACATGACCTTTAACTTTCGATTATTATATTAAAAAAATTGAAAATCTTGAATAGAGGCCTACATTCTGTGGTCTATTTTAGTTGATCCCCGGGCTACTTATTAATATTTCTGTTTTTTATTACTTCCTCTATTTCAAGATTGTTGACACGTTTTTTTTTCTTTTTTTTGGCACACATTTCCATGCTTCTCGAGGATGGATTTTAAAATAATTTTTTGAAGTATTTTTTTATTTACGGGATACTACGACACACGTAGTATCTCGTAAAAGAAAAGATACTTCAAAAATTTATTTTAAAATCCATCATCGAGAAGCATGGAAATGTGTGCCAAAAAAAAGGAAAAGAAACGTGTCAACAATCTTGAAACAGAGGAAGTATAAGATTTTCTAAATTTTCATTATCTTATTTTTTTTTATAAGGTTTTCTCCTGATTACTTTTTCTATTATATTTATTTTCTTTTTCATTCCCATTTTGTGGAGTAGAGATAAAAGAGATAAATAATTTTAGTTTTTTTTAAGGTAAATAATTTTGGTTATTTTCAGATGGAACAAGTATAATAAGTAATGTTTCTTAATTTTATATTCTCTTCGATTCAGTCGAGTATGCACATTCTATCTAGCATGAGTTTTAATAAATGTTAGGTAAACGCGGGATCCACTTAAAGGGAAGAAAGTGATTCAAATTTAATCATAATTATGAGCTAAATGAGATACTACATTTTTTGTAAATAAAAAATATATTGGTATTAAATTATAAAAAAAAATGTAATAATGGAGTAGTATAAAAAAGATATAGAAAGTACTCCCTCAGTCCCCTTTTATTAGTCACGTTTGCTATTTTCGTCCATCCCATTTATTAGTTACATTTCTTAAAATGACAGAATATTTAGCTACAATTAACTCTCTCTCTCCTTTGAATTGATTATATTCACAATCACCCTTATTTTTTAGTATTTGTGCTCAACCCAAATGTAACAAATACCAAGGGACGAAGGGAGTATATACTTTGATGATATGTCCCAAAATGGATAATCCGAGGGAGTACAATATTACTAGTTCCTCAAACCGATACAACCTTCTTACTCAAATAGTGTCTCTCTCAAAGTCGGGACCCAAGCTTAATTTTCAGTTTCCTCTTCCCGTCAGTCGTCAACCTTGATTTCACAACATCAATACCATATACTATAAAACAGCTAGCGCAGCTCAACCTAACTACTACATATACATATACATACATTAATTGTGAAGTTACGTTGGAATCATCGATCACCAAAAAAAAATGGGGGGTAACGTAAAAGTAATAGTTGTAGTGATAATGATGATGATGATGAGTTGTTTAATAGGTGGTTCAGTATCAGTAGGAGGGAAGGGACGACTACGAGTGGGTTTCTACAGCAAGAGCTGCCCCAACGCCGAGGCCATAGTCCGCGACGTTGTTCGTCAAGCTTCCAACTCCGACCCTAACAATGCTCCGATCTTGCTCAGGCTTCATTTTCACGACTGCTTTGTTCAAGTACTCTATATATACTACTCTCTCTCTCTCTCTCTTTTCTATATCTAACACAAAAGTTGGTTTCAATACAAATATTTGGAAATCGTAAGGATATATATAGTAACTGATAAAATTAATAAGCATGCAGGGATGCGAGGGTTCGATTCTGATAGAGAGAGGGGAGGAAAGGGACGAGAAGCGAGCTTTCGGGCACCAAGGCGTCAGAGGGTTCGATGTGATAGAGACGGCCAAAGCTCAGCTGGAAGCCCTCTGCCCCGGAGTTGTTTCTTGTTCCGACATACTTGCTTTGGCTGCTAGAGATGCTGTTTTCTTGGTAATTACTTACTACATCCCTTTACTAATTAATTCTCTTTGGGTGTGTTCTCTTTTATGGAAAATTATTATGGAAAAATGACGGAATATATAGAAAAATCGCCCTTTAAATTTTTCTTTATTTCCCACATTTTCCACCTTTTACTCTTTTTTCCTTTCTTTTCACTCCAATGGAAGGAAAATATTTTCACTCCATGTTAGTGAGATAATATTTTCCATGAAAGAAAGAATAAAATTCTTCATTATAGATAAAGAGGTGGAAAAATATGAAAAATAAGGAGAAATTTAAAGGGTGCAGTGATTGTTCTCTTTTCCTTCCTTTTCCATAATAATTTTCCATAAAAGAGAACACACCCTTAATCTTATAAGTTCTACAATCTCTAGAATAATTGAAGATTGAAGACTCTTGGTCTTTCAAGAATACGGTGGTCCCTTCTCTTGTGTAGCGTGTTTTCTTGAGGGGAAAAGAAATAGGCATGAACTTGAGTGTTTTTTTTTTGGGAACCATACCATTTAAAATAAAATCAATTTTGTCATCAAATATTCTCTTCGTCCCATTATTCTTGTCTATTTATTGAATATATACAAGGTATATAATCAATAAAGTGAGACACAAATAACGGGACAGGTGAAGTAATAAATATCAATAGCTTCTATATTAAAAATATACCCATAATTATTAAATAAAATCTAACAATAACTAGATTACTTATGGACTATGATTTTTATTTGATGTGTTGAATTAATTACTTGTAATTCAGTCACAAGGGCCATGGTACGATGCTGAAACAGGCAGAAGGGATGGTTTGGTGTCCAATATAACGTTGGCTGATCAAATGCCTGATGTAGCCGACTCCATTCACACACTCAAAGCTAAGTTTTTAGCAAAAGGCCTCACCGACAAGGATCTTGTTGTTCTAAGTGGTATGTATAACAATAATAATCTCTCAATCTCTTCACACAAATCATCTTTAATTTGCATCCTCTATTGTATTTTTGTGTGTCGTTTATTGTATCACCTTATAAAATGGTTGATTTTGAAATGTTTTTAACACGTAATGACGATCGGATGATGCAGTATAGGATCACACAAAATGCAATAAATGATCTAAATTGCATCAACTTTAAGGGTGAATTAAAGTAAGGTGCATTTAATGGCCTTACTTTCTTTTAATTTTATGGATGGATACGGACCCTTTATTGGAATTTCGTGTTGTATCTTCTATTGCAATGATGGATGGTCGACATGTGTCATAAATATTTTTAATACCAGTAATAATTAACGGTTTCATAAACAAAACTTATAGATTTCAATCGAAATGTTTATGACATCCATCGTTACTATAGGAGATGTAATACCGAATTGTAATATAATAGGGGATACAAATTGTCTTTTTATGGGCGATTTATACGGAAAGAGGGGTGGGTTCAAAATGTTTGATTCCAACATGAAAATAAGTTTTCCCTCATTTCATTGTCAAAATAATCAATTAATACACAACCAAAGTAACAAAACTTATTATAAAAGAATTGAAGCATCATGAATATTTGGATGTAATTTTCAGGTGCACATACAATAGGGACTACAGCATGCTTCTTCATGAACCAAAGGCTCTACGAATTTCCGGCCAACGGCGGCTCCGACCCCTCCATAAAACCTCGCTTCCTGCCGGAGTTACAGTCGACGTGCCCAAAAAACGGAGACGTTAACGTTCGTTTGGCGATCGACAGAGGCAGCGAGGCGGTGTTCGACAGCCAAATACTAAACAACATAAGGAGTGGAATGGCTGTGCTGCAATCCGATGCAACACTCTATGAAGATGAGGCCACAAGAAGTGTGGTAGACTCCTATTTCGGGCTTCTCAGCCCGCTTTTCGGCCCGTCGTTCGAGGAGGATTTCGCAGCTTCCATGATCAAAATGGGCAGAATTGGAGTGTTGACGGGTTCCAGAGGAGAAATTAGGCGTGTTTGCTCATCGTTTAATTAATTTATTTAATGATGACATATATATTGTTATATACATCAGGGATGGAGCTAGGGGGATGGCACGCGGTGGCCACCGCCCCTTGAATTTTCTAATTTTCCTACCTATATATATGTATTTTATATTTATATATTTTATATACACATATATACATATATATATACACATAATCCAATTGCTATAATAACTATTAGTACCAATTTTAAGGGGAAACTATTAAAATAATCATTTTAAGATAATAAAAATAAATAATAGCCATTCTGATAAAAAAAAATACTAATAATATTCACTCTTACTATAATACCGCTGCCCTTTGCCGAAGTCACGAATTTGAGGTCGTGAATTGCTCTAAAAATGTAAGGCAATCCACAAATTTACGATTTAGTTCATGAATTCACTCACATAAAATGCCTTAAACCACTAATTGAATTCGTGAATTAGTGACGAAAAAGAAGCAACTCACAAAATTTTTTCTTGAATACTTCACTAATAGATTACTCGTATTATGAAGTAATTATTATAAGGTCATTTGTCTTTATATTTTGTTTTAAATGTTTATATAGATAATATGTTTATATTGTGCAAAAAAAATTATCGACTAGACTTTTGAAAAGTTTGCCCCCTAAATAAAATTCCTAGATTCGTCGTTGATATACATATGGTTGCAAATATATATAAAGATGACAATGCCTACGGCTCCTGCCTTTGATTGATATTACTTGAGTGAATCATCCACATAGAAAGGTATAAATAGGGGATTGATCATTTTTTTTTTAAATATCAGAACTATAAGTACTACTTGTTAACATTTTGTTGAAGCTAATATAACAAATAAGGGTCAAAATTTAAAATACCCTTTCCAAAATAGAAGATGTAAAATTTACCTCTTTTTAAATTTCAATGAACAAAATGCCCCTTGTTTTAAAATAATAGGTGTGGGGACCACTTTTATTATCATCAATCTTACGGTGTCAGCTGACAAAGATTCACGGGTTCACTCTTTGACCTAGATTCTTTAGAAAAAGACAAACCCTCACCTCCGCAGCAACCCTCTCACTCTCACTCTCAATGCCTGCCCTGCCCACTCACCGCCCTCTCATCTGGAATCCCACAATTTTTTTTGCAGAGAATTGATTCTCAAATCCAACAGCTAAAGGACAAAACCCTCATCCCATATACTCACCGCCCCCTCTCGGCTCTCACTCCTCACTCTACTCTCACCGCCCACCCTTCTCACTCTCACCACCTTTCACGGCCTTTCCCTCTACTCTCACCGCCTGTCTCTCACTCCCACCGCCTCTCACTCACTCTCACCGCCTCTCCCTGTACTCTACCGCCTCTCCCTGTCGCTCCCACTGCCTCGCCGTTGCTGCCTGCCTCCCCTCATCTCCACGACTCACGCCGCCGGAGAAACAAAATGACATATGATTCGGAAGAGGAATTCAACGACGAGATATTGGTTAGTAAAAAAATAAAATAGATTTACACTATTAATTTTATCATGTGGTTGAGAAAAAAAAAATGTAAGCCTATCCACCGCCCGCCGCCGTCGCCGGAACTTTCTCACCGCTGGCAACTAGTTACCGCGGGCGGTGGGACTTCTTCGTCGATAGCTGCCGGCGGTGGATCGATATAGAAATTCTATTTTTTTTTATTTTTTTTTTAATAAGAGTTGTGAATTCTATTATTTTGTTTAATTTTGTTTGCTTAAATTTCTTAATTTTTTGCATGCTTAATTAGTTAAGTTTGTTTTTATACGATGATTAAGGTTATTTTTGTTAATGTTAGCTTGTTAATATTAGGGCTTAGGGTGCGAATTACACTTTTAAGTTTTAAGTTTTTATCATGTGCTTGGAAAAAAAAAATCATAAGATTAGATTAGTACTCGTAAGAAATTAAGGTCGGATTAGATTAGATTAGATTAATTTAGATTAGATTAGTACTCAAAAAAAAAATCATAAGATTAGATTAGATTAGATTAATTTAAATTAGATTAGTAATCGTAAAAAAATCATAAGATTAGATTAGATTATATTTGTGATGTTATTAATTTTTTCAAGAGAGTTGAATTAGTTTAATTATTTTTCGCGCATTTGATTAATTATATTTTATTAGCTTAATATTAGTTAGTTTATTATTAAAATCATAGGTAGTTGCTTTCCCTAAGGGTTAAATATCCTTTATTTAATGGGATTGGATAGGCTGCTTCCAGCCAAAAGCACATTAGGCGGGCATCGTAAGTTTATCAAGCAAAATAAATTTGAATTAGTTGTTCTGGAACGATTGCATAAATGAATTTAATAAAATTAATTTAATTTGCTTCCGTGGATTTTGTCTAGCTTTCGTATTAGTTTGCATGTTTTAAGTTTAATTACTTGTATTAGTGTATGTAATCCGTCTATTTTATGCAATTTATGATTAATTTATTTTTCATTTTTTATTAAAAAATAGGCCAAGCCTGCACCAGGGTATCGTCACCCAGAGTATATAAACCAGCCAGCAAAGCCCAATACATACTATTCTATTGACTTATTGGATGACATCAAGGATGCATTATTCAAGATCGGGGATAATGCTTTAGTCGACCAATTTAGACAGGGACCTTTTGGTCATTTCATGGGTTGGGATCCAAAGCAGATATACGGGGGCATACTTAACAGTATACTATCTCGGTCGATTCATTCAAGATTCGGAATTTGGTTCCACATCTATGGTGAAAATATAGAGTACACATATCAGGATCATGCGTTGATTACTGGATTGAAATTCGGGCCCACAACATCTGATCCCTGTGTTTCACGTAATCCGAGGGAGTCACGACTCTGTCAAGTTGTTTGTGGAGGGGTAGCTGATAGTGCCAACACCTTGCTCTCTATTTTAAAACAAAATCCTAGTCCCTTTCCCGATCCGGACGGTGAAATCCAATTGCGACTGGTGTACTTGTTGATAGCCAACCAATTCCTTCTTGGGCACGATCCGCGAAATCCACCTTACCCTTGGTTGTTGTTCTTGGTTGATGACTTGCAGTCCTTTAACGACTTTCCGTGGGGTGCATACACACACAAGACTCTTAAATATTATGTGAGAAATTTTGGTGGGACAGATCTAAAATATTATTTTCGTGGTCCGGCGTGGGCGTTCATTGTATGGGAGTTTGAGGTAATTTCGGGGCTTGGCCGTATAGCTGGGGTTGCAGTGCTGGGTGATTTGTATCCCCGATGTAAGAGATGGAATTTCAAGCGATCGCTGAGACGCACGACTGATGAGGAGTTGCACGCATCATTTGATGACGTGCAGTCGTAGCTTACGAATCTAATTCCTCACGCACGTGAGCATGAAACTGACTGGTTCAGGTCTGTACTTGTCAAGGGGTCTTCCTCCGTGAAGTTTCGTGAGCCGGTCAACCCAGTGAGTGCCCCACAAGAGTATACTACTGAGATGCGTTGTCACTTCGATTTTCGGGGAGGTAGAATCTTACATAGATCTACGTTTTATTTTTTGCATTACTTTTGTTGTATGAATTACTCTTTGTGAATTTACTCTCTATGATGTTCACAGACGCCCTCCGTGACTACCGTTGAAGGATCATCAAATGTTCCAACATTTGGAGTCCATTATCAACCACCGTTTAGCTATGCTTCTGAGCCGCCGCGGCATTCGATGTTGAAGTTCTGCACCTCCTCCATACCGGAGTTCTTGACACCGACGGCAGGGTTCTCGACTCCATCTACACCATTCGTTACAACTCGGCAACCTGCGCGTAAATCTGCATCATCGGTGGATCTTGGTCAGGTACTCTTAACAATTGTATTTAAGTTATCAATGAAATAATCATGAGATATCTAGTTATTGTTATTAAATTAGTAAACTAACCCGTGACATGCAATTAAACAACCACCATTGAATTAATATTTATTATTATTTCTTTTAAATAATAGCCTTCTAGTTCGACCAAGAAAGACAAGCCAAAGAAGACAAAAAATACTCTCTTCAGGCCCTCATTCTCGGCTCCCCCACCGGATGACGTTGTCAAGCATTACAATGAATACATGCGGAACGATGACGCAACGGCGCTGGCGGTGATGGAGGCTACTGAATTGGTTTCAGTAGGCGACTTCAAGCACATGTGTAAGGAGGGAATTGATTGGGATCCGCTGGTATGTAATTAGACAGTTTAATTGAATTTAGCTTTACCTATATTTTTAATGATCTACCGTATTTATTCGTATTTTCTCACCCTTATCCACATGTCGTGCGCAGATGTTTAACTTGGCCATGATGACATTTCGCACCCGGCATAGGAGCGGTGTTCAGGTGTACCCGCAATTTGGAAACGGACGAACTATCGTATGCAATCTCGATGTGATGGTAATTTTTTTTTTTTATTGAATTAGTTAAACTTTTTGACATTTATATATTTAATTATAAATTTCAATTTCTTATGATTTAGATGGAATTAAAATCCGAATTTGAAAAGCTAAAATCAATAGCAATACATGAGTTTGCTAGCACAAACTGGGCAGAAATTAATCAGGTTGTCACTTCGATGTGGGTACCCGGGCTAAAATTGTGTCAAATCGCACAGGGTCAAGACGTCCCTTATAAGACACCTAACTGGCGGAAAGTAGATAAGGTAACAATCTCATTTCACATTCAATTTTATTAATTTAAAATTTATAATTATTAAGACTGTCCCTATTTAATGTTACTGTTTTTTTAATACTTGTATTAGGTTTTCATCCCTTGGATTGTTACCGATGAGCGATACATTTTCGTCATCATCGACCTGCGCACAAAATGATTAATCGTGCAGGATCCACTAGATTGAGGCGCAGAAACGTTGGATGAGCTACGTCCCTTGATCACTATGGTACTAATTTGGGTTGAAAATACAATGTATTGGAAGATGAATGAACTAGGGTTGGAGATCGAGGACAACGTGTTCCAAGTTACTTTTTCCCAGTTTCGGGCCTGATTAAGTATCCACAACACAAATGTAGCGGTCCAGTCGCTTGCATGAATTTGGAACGAACCATCAGTGGGTGTCCTGCGCTAGAAACGAGGGCTCCAGGCGTGACCGACTACCGAAAGATTATTGCTCAGAGGATTTTCGGGCATGCTAGAGCATGAATTCGGTTTTACATTAACTTAGTGTTTAAATTTTATGTTTATATTTTTATTTCTATTATAAAATTTATCTAAAATTTATATTTTTATTTTTATTTCTATTCTATTTGTTTATAGATCGATGTTTGTAGTCGGGAAAGAAATAAAAAAATGATAAGTTAACAAGACATAATATTAATACAATCGATTGACTCTAAACACTACTCAGTTATATTTGGGCAATTTTCTGGTTTGTGATCTGTAAGACCGCAATGACGATATCTACGACCACGATGACGAGCTCGACGACGACCGCGACCGCGACCACGTACTCGTTCATCTCCTCCCCAATATTCTTGACTATCTCGGTCTACCCGGCAGACAAATCCTTAAGTTGAGCAGGACTTTCATACTTTTGACGTTGGCCGACAGTCTCCATTGTGTCTTTATAGGAACTTGAGAAATTTGCGTCTTGTAAGTTTCGACATATGTTGTCCTCCTGTAATAGTGTGCAATGTATTATAAGACATCATGTCCATGTGCCCTGAGATAACACAAATTAATAAGTTAATAGTGAAGGGAAATCTGTAAGTTAATCGTTAAGTAATAGGAAAAAAAAACTCACTTCATTGCCGCAATCGCATGCGCACAAGGGAGACAATCGGTCTGCCATCCACAGCATTGACAAAGAAGCCCCTGTAGGTCCACATGCACTGTCCTCCCAGATGTGACAACTTTGTAATTAGCCAGATCATCAATCTGTGTGGCGGTATACTCGTGGGATCGTTCCAATTGCACACAGATTTTCCGACGTGCCTCCACTGTTACGGGATGATTGTCGTTTCGGGCCTTTGTTCGGCAGTCAGTGAACCAGTGGTCAATTACGATCCTCACGGCATCTAGACAATCACATATTGGCAGACGTCGCGCCCACAAAAGGGACTTATTGAATGATTCAGCGGCGTTCGACGTCATGTTGCTAAACCGTCAAACAGGGCACATCGATCAGGACCACTTCTCTACTCCGATATCAATCAACTCTCGATATGCTGCACGTGCCTCTCTTTGAAGTGTTGCCATGATGGTGTCAAAAACTTGCTTATCATAAGTGTAAGCAGCTCGCTGGAAGTAGGCGCCAACTTCGGAGCCGAAGCCCATCATTTTTTTTACTAAGATGATAATAGTATAACCCGTGGTGGGCTTCCGGAAACACTTCGCCAACTGCATGTATTATTGATGCGTGCTGGTCCGACACGAACAACCAATCCCGTATTGCCCCATATGCCGTTCTAAGAGCTGTCATGAACCAAGTCCATGAGTTGTTGTTCTCGATCGGTCCTATACCGTAGGCCAAAGGGAACAACTGCTCGTTCGTGTCCTTCGCCACAGCTACAAACATTATGCCACAGTTCTTTCCCTTCAAATGCGTGCCATCAACACAGACGTACCGGCCTAAGACATTTGGATCTATAAGCATGTCGAGATGCAGCTAATGCAACGAATATGTGTCTGAATCGCAGGTCAGGCCCGATGTCAATCTTAGTTTTTGTGCCCGAATTTGACATCTTCAGCATGTGGAGATAACCGGGCAAGTCCTCGAAGGAATTTGTAAATTTGCCGTATATCATCTAGATTGCACAATTTCGCCCCTTCAAGCAGACATTGTAGCTAGCATCGATGCCGAACACCGCACGAAGCTCGTTTTGAATTATTTTCGGTTTCATTACCTCTGAATCACGCCAAATGTTCTTTGCAAAAAATGCCCCGATCACCTTCGAATGGATTTTTCTACGAACCACATTTGTTATGCCAAAATCATCGCACATGTGTTGCAGGCGAATTTTTTTAACCATCCAAGGCCCGCCGAATCTTGTTGCGCGTAAATGGAAGCAACACTCTGCAGATAACTTGCATTTCAACACCACTCGTGTAGTATCAGATTTCTTCACCTTGTATTCTTTCCTCATCTCCAAATGCCACAAACCGACTGCAATAACGATCTCTGCCTTGGTATAGTAAATGGCATTTACAGCCAAATCTTCGATATTCAGGTTCTCTTCGTGGAAAACTGCTGATGATCCAGGCTCAAGAGGGACCATTGGAACCAACCAATTGCTCATGTGATCGGTATCAGTATCTATCTCCCGTTGATCCTCATTCAACTCTGGATACATCATATCTAAGAGTTTTTGCATCCCGCCTTCCTCGTGTATCTATGCCATCCACTCAGCGAACAAGGCCCTGTTCACAGTCCTATCACCATCATATAAATTCGACTCGCCTTCGCTCTCAGAGCTCTTCTCCATTTCAAGAACGTAATCTTCATCCTCGTTCTTATCGTCGTCATCAAATAAAGACTGTTCATTTCCAGCATCCTAATCACGTTCGACCGTATGATTGAGGTCCGTGATAGTATAATGAAATGAATCAAAACTGATGTTCCTCTCTCCGTGATAGACATCCCCCGTCCAGTGTGTAGAAGCTGCAACTCTCCGGATCTGCTCGAGCTCGGCCTGCAAATTGTTGGTGCCCTCGGTGTCAAGGCCGAATGATACATTGTACGGCTGTTCCTGATCGAATGTAGGGACATATGAAGAAGATGCCCCTGCATGTGAAGATGATGTTCCATCGCTCGAAGACACGTACACTGTTGGTTGGGAATGACTCACAGCTAAATTAGTTGCTCATCGGTTCTGAGACGTGATTTAACTGTCCGTCTGTTCTCCGATGTCGTCAGATAGAAAACATCATAATCACTACCCGAGGGGTTGCATTAAAGAGATATATGATATCTCAAGTTGTATATCGAGATTGCATCTTCGGATAAGGGGATATCTAAATATGTGCCGCCATTATAGGTACAATCAAATCCAATAGCCTCCATAAATCACTTTCAAGTACATGAAAGTCATCTGTAATCAAATAAATTTTAAAAATATGCATATGTTAGATAATAATAAAATTTTAAAATTCTAACATATCATTAACTTAAGATTTCATAAAATAGAGAGACTAATTAAAGTACGTCAATTTAAACTATTGAATTTACAAGTACTAAAACCGAAATTAATCATTTGTATACATATACTATGGAAATTAAACATGTAATTATAGATAAAATAATTCAATACGCAATAATCCAGTATCCACTGCCCGTGGAAGTTGCCAAAGCTCTTCCACCGCCGGCGACACAAGGTTGCCGGCGGTGGGAGAGCTCCGGCAACTTTAGCCGGCGGTGGATAACTTATTAGAGACTTAATCATTTTTTTTAACTCAATTCATGTACTATTTTAAACTGAACAACAATATTTCATCAATTAAGAGATTAATTAAATAAATTAAATTTAAACTATTATCAAGTACTAAATCCTAAATTAATCATTTAAATACATATAATATGACAACTAAACATGTAATTATAGATAAAATAATTTAATAAGCAATAATATAGTATCCACCGCCCGTGGAAGTTGCCGGCGGTGGGAGAGCTCCGGCAACTTCCATGGGCGGTGGATAACTTATTACTCATTTAATCATTTTTGTAAACTCAATTCATGTACTATTTTAAATTTAACAACAATATTTCATCGATTAAGAGATTAATTAAAGAAATTAAATTTAAACTATTAATTTATCAAGTACTAAATCCCAAATTAATCATTTAAATACATATAATATGACAACTAAACATGTAATTATAGATAAAATAATTTAATAAGCAATAATATAGTATCCACCGCCCGTGGAAGTTGCCGGAGCTCTCCCACCGCCGGCGACACAAGGTTGCCGGCGGTGGGAGAGCTCCGGCAACTTCCACGGGCGGTGGATAACTTATTACTCACTTAATCATTATTTTAAACTCAATTCATGTACTATTTTAAATGTAACAACAATATTTCATCGATTAAGAGATTAATTAAAGAAATTAAATTTAAACTATTAATTTATCAAGTACTAAATCCTAAATTAATCATTTAAATACATATAATATTACAATTAAACATGTAATTATAGATAAAATAATTCAGTAAGCAATAATATACTATCCACCGCCCGTGGAAGTTGCCGGAGCTCTCCCACCGCCGGTGACACAAGGTTGCCGGCGGTGGGAGAGCTCCGGCAATTTCCACGGGCGGTGGACAACTTATTACTCACTTAATCATTATTTTAAATTCAATTCATGTACTATTTTAAATTTAACAATAATATTTCATCAATTAAGAGATTAATTAAAGAAATTATATTTAAACTAGGGATTTATCAAGTATTAAATCCTAAATTAATCATTTAAATACATATAATATGACAATTAAACATGTAATTATAGATAAAATAATACAATAAGCAATAATATAGTTACCACCACCCGTGAAAGTTGCCGGAGCTCTCCCACCGCCGGCATCACAAGGTTGCCGGCGGTGGGGGAGTTCCGGCCACTTTCGTGGGCGGTGGATAGTTTATTTTCATTCTCTATTTTTATTATTCTCATTTCATGTATTTTTTTTAATTAATCAACAACTTTTTCTAAATCAAGACAATAATTAACGTAATTAATTTTACATTGCTAATTTATCAGTTACCAACCATAAATTTATTGAATAACTACAGCTTAAAATATAATTTTTACCTCACTAATTCTTGCACTCCTTCGTTGCTCCGCTTCCGACGAACCTTTTCTCCTTCACTACACACAGTTTCAAAATAATTTTGAGTGAATGTTTTTTTTTCTCTGATGTATAATTGAAATTTTACGTGTTTATGTATAGTATATATAGTGGAGATTGTTCAATCGCATAGGATATCTGCTTCAAATATTAATTCAAATACAGTTACTACTTCAATAGAGAGCATGCATGACAATTTTTCATGCATGTGTCGAGTCGAGGGCCTGATCTGAGTCGAGTACGGACACATGCATGCATAGTCAATTCATATTAAAGTAAAAGCAAGAAAAAAAATTGATATATCTTACCGACAAATAACGTAAGTGGGCCCCAATTTTATATTATTTTAAAAAGAGGCATTTTTAACATCTCTTTTAAAAAATGGGTAGATTCAACATCTACATTTAAAAAAAGGGTAATTATAATTATTAAGACAACAAATAATTTATAGTATTAGAAATTCTATAGATCTTTCTTGTCTTTAAATTCTATAGTAATAATTTACTCACGATATCTCTGACAATTTACAAAGCCATGCGAATTTGCATATATGTCAGAATGTGAACCCGTGACGTTAATTATTACAAATTATTTATAACATTGTATACTAATTTTACCAAAACTTAGATAGTGTTGAATACTATGTAAACTCACGATTTTAACATTTTATGCACTTTTACTAATAATCCATTTTTTTTAAGAAGAAAGTATCTTAGCAGTACTAAGTTGTCTGTGCATTACATGCATTGGCTATTCTACTGTGTGGATAGCATGTGAAGTTTTTTTTGGACTTTGTATGTACTAATGATCCGAATGACGAGACTGCATTGTGAGAGGAATAATGCCTGCAATTTAATATATTACTACATCCATCCATATAGTTAGTCCTTTTGTTTTTTTGCTTTTTCGGCACGCTTTTCCACCGAAACCTAATTTTGAAGTATTTTTTTTACGGGATATCATGAGTGTCATAGTATCCCGTAAAAAAAAATACTTCAAAATTATGTTTTAAAACCCATACTAGGTTTCGGTGGAAAAGCGTGCCAAAAAAGCAAAAAAACAAAAGGCACTAACTCTATATGGGATGGAGGTAATATTATTTATGGATTATATACCGCTTATGGTCCCAAATAAAGAAGAATTTTTTATTTAGAAAAAAATATTAAAATAGTCACTTTTTTTTTAGTAAAATAAAACTATTAATAGTAGCAACTATCTTACAAATATATTAATACTAGCTAATTTTTAATTTTTGGACACAATACCATTAAATTTAAATTATAATATCCTAACCCTACCCAACTCCCACCATGAGCATTTGAAGTTTTGAACCACAATCGACACGGTACCCCATCAGCGGCGCCTCCACTGGCACTCGCATGACGCCGCCACAACTTGCGCAGCACCACCATCGTGCAACACCACTACCAATGCGCAACGCTACCACCGTCACTACATCGTCACATGTGCGCCGTCACTATTTCTCGGTCACGTAAGAAATGATATAACGCAAACACAACATCACGCGCTCACTCATTATTCGCATGATAGTGTAAAATAGTAAAATACATTGTCCCGTGATCACGTAATCACGCGAAGCGCGCTCATGCAATGGCGTACTGCATTCGCGTGATAGACACAAGATTTTTTCATTAAGTGCAAATTTGTTTATTTACAATACAAGTTGCTACTATTACTCCGTAATACTATATTTTAAGAGGTGGCTACTATCAAGTTGTCTTTTTTTTTTCTTTTTTTTTTTTTTTTCTTTTTTTTTTTTTGCAATGGCTATTTACCTATACTATTTACCCTTTTTATCTATGACCCTAGGCTCTAAAAATTCTGGATGGACCTAGGCCCGGGCCAGGCTTGGCCCTAGATGAGGACCATGAGAAGGTGTGGCCTTGCCCAAGGTATCGGGCCGGTCTTTGGTGTAGACCAGTCGTTCGATTCGACCCAACCCAACCCAATTTGGCCTCTCTACCCAAAGGGATGGTGGCTAATCACGATCATTCTCTCGTCTTTAAGAATGTTGGTTCTCAATCAAGACTTACTAATTATTGGACCAATCAAATTCTTCCTAAATATTCTTCCTAGATAGAAAAAAACAATGCCAAATATTACTATTGGTTAATGTTTTGATTAAGCCATAACTCTTTATTTGTATCTCTACCACAAAATATAACAGTACCTATAATGATCATCGAGTACCATTGCCTCACCGCATTTCATGCTAAAATCTATGATTATCTTCTTTAGTATTTCAACACAAAACAAGAAATTCAGAGGGGCTGAGGTTGACCACAGGCAAAACACACCAAAAGAAAGAGAAGAAATTTACATTTTCTTCTCTTCTCAAAAACTTCAAAGATTTAACTCCCCTATATATTTTCTTCTCTTCGCACTTATATCAAAATCTCGAACTGCATTTCCAGCCTCAGGTACTCGCATCATTATATATCTTAACAAATTAATACTCTCTCCGTTTCGTCGAAAGGGCTCTGTTTCTTTATTTTATACCTGACATATATTTAAGAAAACAGAGCTTTTTGACAAAATGGAGGTTGTACATGTTAAAATTTCATCATCTTAATATATGATCTTTGTGTTAGGTTGGCAGAATTCACAAAAAAAAAAAAAAAAAAAAAAAAATTAAAAAAGAATAAAAGGAGGATGGGTCCAAGCAAGCTAAGGAAAGCCATCGGTGCGGTGAAAGACCAGACCAGCATCGGGCTGGCCAAGGTCGGGAGCAGCGCGTCGCTCTCGGACCTCGACGTGGCCATCGTGAAGGCCACGCGCCACGAGGAGTACCCTCCCGACGAGCGGTACGTGCGGGAGATCATCAACCTCACCACCTACTCGCGCACGTTCGTGAGCGCCTGCGTGAGCACCATCTCGAGGCGGCTGAGCAGGACCAGGAACTGGGTGGTGGCCCTCAAGACCCTCATGCTCATCCAGCGCCTCCTCGCCGAGGGGGACCCGGCCTACGAGCAGGAGATCTTCTTCGCCACCAGGCGCGGGACCCGCCTCCTCAACATGTGCGATTTCAGGGACAAGTCGGGGCACGCGGGCGCGTGGGACTACTCGGCGTTCGTCCGCACCTACGCGCTCTACTTGGATGAGCAGCTTGAGCTTCGGATGCAGGGGAAGAGAGGGAAGCACGGCGGCTACGTGTGCCATGCGGAGGTTGCATGCAATGCGGTTGTGCCCAAGGAAACGCCTCTACGTGAAATGAAGAGTGATAGGATCTTTTCCAAGATTAATCATCTCATGCAGCTTATGGAAAGGTTCTTACATTGCAAGCCTGCTGGTAAACACATTTGCAAGCAAATTTATAATTTTAATTTAATTTCATCCTCGATGTCTTTTTCATAAAATGTCGCCGCCCAATTTATTATTACGACTTTTTATTTGTTTCAGAGCTTCTATTGCAATTACGCGTGTCATCTCTTATTGCATCAATGGATCAATTGATTGACATAATGTTTCTAAAGTCAGTCATTTTTTGTTATAGAAAATTCTAATTATTGCTGGTTTTGAAAATATTATGAATACGTGAGAATTATCCATTGATGCAATAGAGATGTTATACGAAATTGCAATAGAAAATCAGAATCGATAAGCAGAGAATCTCGTGAGATAGAAAATTGCTAAATGACTTTGTTTTTATTAAAAATGATGTGGGCAGATTCGGGGGTGTTCGGCTAAGTTTATTTTATATTTTTATCAGACCCCCTTAATATATTTGCGGTTAATGTAACAATATTATAAATTGAGATATTCTTTTTATAAATATACACTTTAAAAACTAAATCCTACTAAACAGGTGGGATTTCAGCACTCCACATCATTATCAAGTTGTGAAATTGTGATGAAATGTTAAATCTGAAACAAGTAAAAAATATCAGCACCTTGATTCTTCAAAAAAATAATTATATATTAGGTTAGAATGATGAATGATATCACATTCTTTTGATTGAACCTGAACATGAACACAGGAGCTGCAAAGGAGAACAGGATTGTGAGCGTGGCTCTATACCCAATTGTGAAAGAAAGTTTTCAACTATGCTATGACATTACTGAGATAATGTCTATCTTGATCGAGCGCTTCATGGAGCTCGATGTGCCCAATATGGTGAAAGTGCACGAGATCTTCTCTCGCGTCTCTAAGCAATACGATGAGTTGGATGCATTCTACACATGGTGCAAGTCCGTCGCCATCGCACGCTCCTCCGAGTATCCCGAAGTCGAGAAGATCTCACAAAAGAGACTCGACATGATGGACGATTACATTCGTGAAAGGTCGATCATGAAGCCCGAACCCGAGCCTGAACCCGAGCCCGAGCAGGATTTGAACTCAATCAAGGCGCTCCCACCTCCTGAAGAGCCTGTACAAGAGGAAGAGGAAGAGGAAGAGGAAGAGAAAGTGAATGAGGAAGAAGAGAAGGAAGTAGAGGAACCAAAGGAAGAGAAAAGGACTCAAGAAGAAGGGGATCTGTTAAACTTAGGTGAAGACGCGCCGACCACTCAAGAACACGGTGATCAACTGGCGTTAGCACTATTCGACGGCAATCTAGCCACGGCTGGTCCAGAGAGTAAAACGACGCCGTGGGAGGCCTTCAAGGAGTCGTCGGCTAACGGCGATTGGGAGACGGCATTAGTCCAGTCCGTCAGCCACCTATCGAATCAGAAGGTTTCTCTTCCCGGAGGATTTGATACGTTGATTCTCGACGGAATGTACCAACAAGCGGCAATAAATCAGGCCGTGGCTTCCTCTGGTTTAGCAGCTACTGGTAGTGCTAGTAGCGTTGCCCTAGGGTCGGCAGGGCAGGCCGGCAATGCTGGCATTGCCGGCGCCACCATCAGCCGAGGGCAGCACCGCCAGTGGCGAGAATACAGACCCTTTTGCCACTTCCCTCGCCGTACCTCCACCGCCATACGTGCAGATGTCGGAGATGGAGAAGAAGCATAATTACCTGGTGCAAGAGCAAGTGATGTGGCAGCAGTATGAGAGAGATGGAAGGCAGGGGCCAGCAGCTTTAGCCAAGGCTAACCCAAATTCAGGAGGCTACACAACCATGTATTGATATTGAGATGCTTTCACAAATAAAACAGAGTAGAAAACTTTTGAGAATACTTATTGGTGGCCATGTAAATCTAATCGAATCACAAAAATAAGAAGATTTTAATGCACATAAAATACATGTAAAATGCACTACAAGACATTACGATAAGCCAATAAGAAGATTTTAAATGCAAAAAATTCATTCCATAGACGGAATATACACGCAGAAATTCGTCCGTTGATAAAAGTTAAGGGTTGGTTGACATTCACACTCACACACACGTAATGCAAGGTTTTGCCATTAGCAACGTCTCTCACTCTAGTCTAGTGTTTCTTAATGGACACACCTAATTGCGTTCCCATAGTAACTAACGTCTCAAGGTGTCTTGAACTGTTCTCCAGGAGGTCGTCGTCTATTTTGATAGTATCCTGCACGTGTCAAGGAGACTTCGAGGCATATTGCATCTTTAACAAAAAAAAATTGACAGCATAAGTAAAACCTGACACAATTATGTACAGGCAGTTTGTGAACTAATAACTGTAAGAAGTAATCTTGTTTTTGTGCAGCAGAATTTATAGGATTATAATCATCAGCAGAAGACAATTAGGGAAATGCCAATAAAAACAAGCTGAGTTGATTCTATGAGGGTGATGGATTTTGGACATATTAACTTGTTTTTTTGTAAATATATGTGTAGTGAGGGTGAAAAAGGAAAAGTAGCTACAGTTTTTGTAGACGAGGGAGTAGTTACTAAATATCAGCATGTGGACGGAGGGAGTAGTCACTAAATATCAGCAATAAATCATCTGTACTATGCACATTTCCTATGAAATACAGATCCACTAAATTCGTGGTACTCTCTGCACTTTCAGAAGAAAATATAGCATAAAGGAAGTACAGAGGGATTCCATTATCTGAACAAATTATGGTACTAACCTTCTCAAAGACACAAATGACTGTACTTCCTCCAAATGAAAAATATCCAAACTGCACCAAAGAATTAACAATTGAAAATTTAATATAGTTCAAATTTAAGAATGAAATGAAATAAAAATAATTTCTTGAGATGTCAACTATCATGAACCTCATCTCCTTTCTTAACATAGTCACCCTCTTTTTTGGAGAAACTAATGCTGCCAACCATGGTTGCTCCAATCGCAACAAAAGCTACCTGCAGTCAAATTCATAGTTTCAGGTCTACTATAGACATCTTTCTCTATGCCGTTATAGAAAAGATTAAATGGTCAATCTATATTCACAAGCAAAAACTAGCTATATGCGTGTACAAAAAATGACTGCTTTGGATAATGATAAAAAAAATTACAATCCGTATACATGCTTAAGTATGTAATGATATTTCCGGGTTCTGAGAATACAAGGCATTTGAAGGACAAAAATTATGAAATGCATATCAAGTGATTGGTGCATTAGTCAGAAACTGTTTGTGATATAGCAGAAAATTCAAACATGAAAGTCCTCCAATTTGGAGAATATTCCAGACGAAAATACATGTCCATACATACTACCAAAAGGACATTTGAACTGGAAATAAGTCCCTTTAACAGGCATACAAAACCCTCTATCATCCATGGCACATGAGTGTTGACAGGGTTTGACAAAACATAACTTAGGAAAAAGGACTACTACGACATTAATAGGGATGCATTATTAGTAAATCATAAATGAAAAGTGAATACTGAAACAAGCACAATATCTTGTTTTCCACAGAAAATAGTAAATAGAAAATGCTTGCAATGACAAACCTTTCCAAATTCTTTGGTTGATATTATAGATACAACACGCTTATTCTCAGTGAACACGTTACAGTACTTGCTGTTTACTGCAATTGGGTTAACCTTGAAGAGGAGAGAGAAGATAAGACAATGCTATAAAAATAAGCTGATATAAGAAACCTCTCAGAAGTTCAAAAACACTACTGTGTATAAGCAACCAGGTATCTCCACAAATTTCTCGATAGTTCCAGAAACGGGAATGTGGAAACGATGATAATCCTGCAATGATTTGGCAGGACTCAATTCAGAATAATAAAAAAGACAATACTATTTGAGAAAATAAATCATGCTCTAGAACAAGGAATCATCATCTACACCCTGATGTTATTGGAGAATTTTAATTATGCTCAGGAACAAAAGAATTTCACAGAATATTACCTGCGGTGCCAAACGGAATATCACTAGACTTCCATCACTGAAGGCATTGGAGCATGTTTCAGTCCCTAAAAGACCTTGTACAGAAAACTTCCGACCCTAGATTGACAGCAGAGGTTCTGAATTAGACTATATAAGTACCTGCAGCATATTTTGCTACCTACCTCTAGTTTTACGAGAACACTTGTATGCTTCCGGAAGGAATAACAAACAAAGATGCTTTTAAGCAAAGATAATAGAATTGGGAACAAGCTTTATGATATCAACGGATAAGATCATTACTTCAAGTCACTTTTTCTTATAGAAATATATTACGGCTCAATAAAAATCCTACCGAGACTTGTATGAATGATAATAGCATTGAAAAATCCTACTGAGACCTGTATGAATGAATAGTCCAACACACATTTACACAAACCGCATTTGGCGAATACTAGCAAATACTCATACCTTAATCCAAAATCTTGTAGAGTCTTTAGCAGTTTCAAATGCCATCAACCGGCTATCAGCAGCACATACCGCAACATCATCACATTCAGCCTTGGTGATAGGCCTCACACCAGGTTTCAACTCTCTTATAAAGAATTCGTTGAATGTCTGTACCAAGAAAAAGCTCATTGATGAGTAGAGGAATATCAAACGAAGAGAGATATAAATTAGAAAGGAATTGACACAAGACAGGAAATAAGAAGAGATTAGTGAGCATTCAGCTAAGACAACAAAAAGGAATGTAATCTATAGCAATAAAAGTGTCATTGGGGCAATTCTTAGAAAATGCAGACTTGAGAGCAAGGAAAGTGAGAATGCCAGATCATATGGAAGATTCAACCATGTGAATATTCAAGATATAGCCTGGAAATTATAGTTGTGATGTATCAGTTCAGAACCTCCCAGGTTATCCATGAATAGTACAATTTTAAGAATTTAATGTAAATGTTAGAGAGAGAAAAAGAAGAGAGCAGAAGGCTGTGGCAGAGAATACGAGAGCGAAGGGATCAGCTAGCTTCATACACGGATGAAAGATAAGGACTGAATTTGCCACCTCTAAATCCATATTGCCTACTTTTTCAGATTACTTTCAGAAGAAAGCTAACTCACTGATTTCTTTTCAAGCTCACGGTAATAATTGCTAAATTTCTTGGTACAGCATTCAAAATCATATGGACTTTTCCAAAAAAGATTAACTGGTACCTAGCTTGCTTCTATCACAATAGTTAATTCTTAAATGGTGATACAAGCGTCCAGGCAACTTGTTACGTGCTTCTTGGAAAAGGGTCAGGGTATGCAGTGACTCAATTATAGAAAGAGTCTAAAACAGAAAAGACTAATAAAAAATAAAGCCAAACCATAGTACTATAAGGAAAGCATTGCTGACTTCCTTTCCTTTTCTTTCTTTGTCTTTTCCCACTAAGGTTCACTTTAACTTGAAATAGAAGCTAGGAATTTCACTCTGATCCAAGTTTGTATGCTCCTCTAAAATCTTTCATCACTATTACAAATTAAATTTGAAAAAGTTATTCCTAGGGAGAATCTAGTTTTGCTTCACAACTAACAGCAAAAAGTAGTACAATTAATTTTTCATGGACAAGTCAGTGATGTTCATCTATCAGGTTTATAAATTTTGTTACATTTACTCATATATGGCTATATTTGCTATAAACTGGATGATTTTACAGTATCCTAGGGAAATAGTTGAGTTTATTCATAGAAGACTGGATAAAGAGTTGAAGTGACTTTTGAGCTCTTATAGTATTTCCAATTAATATACCCATTGAGTTGTTTCTCTTTTTAAGTCATCCGCACAACTTGTAGTGAAAATGCAATCAGGATCAGAATGAATACACTTAGGGCATAACAAAATAGTAGTATCTTAGAAATGAAGATCTAAAAATATGAAGTACTAGCAAGGAAAATGCATGGAAAATGAGCATTAATTTGGCTGTGTTTTCGGGAAAGGAGTGGCAAGAAATAGTAATTTGGAAAAATTCATCAAGCATCCATTTAAATGAACTCGCCATACTGCGGTACTGCTGCAGAAAAGGAAGCATCATGAAGTCATAAGTAATTCGCCCATGTACAACATAACAGAGAGAGGAGCAACTCAAGTTCCACCACATTTACTGGTGGAAAATGCTTAGTTACATAGAAACATTTCAAAATGAGAGGAATTCAAAACATTTTCAAACCTTTACGAACCTTAAAGTGCTCTAAAGGATATTTGATATCAGACAAATTTATTTGATCCTGCAACATAATCAATAAATGCAATTAGGGAGCTGCCTATGAGTTAATCAAATAGAAACACAATTACACTTAAAGTACTTATAATTGCAAAATTCAAGAAGAACAATATAACGCTGAGCAGCAGTCATGAAATCTTCATGCATGAATAAAAGTAAGCTTTTGGAGGGAGAGTTAAGGTGGGGTATTGAGAAGATTAAACTGTTTAATCCTTCCTAATCTAGAGAGACTTTTATTCAAGAACGAGAACATGTATCAGTGCACATATCTGATTAGCATAATAATACCTTAAGAGCTCAGGAGGCTACATGTTTTGCACTTAGAAATCATAAGACATGGGAGTTTAGCGCTAAAGCCAAAATAAACTAAGATCAACCAAACACAAATAAAAAAAAATATAAAATATAAAATATAAAAAACCAACCAACCAACCAACCATAGCTAGTACAACAAACTCTATTCTGATTAGAGTAGGTCATGGCAGATAAATTAGGAGATGTAATAAACTATATGCAGATAAATTAGGAGATGTATCTGAAATCTTCTAATATGCTGACATTTAAAATGCATATTTTAGGCTTAAATCATCACCACTGGGTATTTTACTAGCCGACCCACTTATTATGGATATATAAACGGGAATAGGCAACAACACTATAAGGGTGTGTTCTCTTTGATGAAAAAGGAAAAGGTGGGATGAGAAAAGGATGGGAAATTTTATCCCATAATGTGGTCCCCCACTTGCTTTATCATATGTTCTTTAAGATGGAAAAGATACGAAAATATTATCACTCCAGATAGGTGGGAACAAATTATCATTATTTGGAGTGAAAAGGTGGGAAAAGGGCTGCCCAAGGAAAATTGTCCCTCCTGCCTAGGAAAAATTATCCATCAAAGGAAACATGTGAAAAGGGGGGAAATCTGTGTAAATTTTTTCTTTTCCTTCCTTTTTCCATCAAAGTGATCACACCCTAAGTGAAAATAGGGAGTTACAAATAATATTCCTACTTCTCCAACAATAAGCAAGTACCCTCATCAGGTAAAGATTTCTTTTCCTTCCTTTTTCCATCAAAGTGATCACACCCTAAGTGAAAATAGGGAGTTACAAATAATATTCCTACTTCTCCAACAATAAGCAAGTACCCTCATCAGGTAAAGATTTCCTCAGACAAAGAGCAAACACAGTAGAGAAAAACGTAAGGGGGAAAAAAAATATATGTTAGTTAACCAGGATGGGTGATGTCTCAAAATGCAGCAAGAGATGTGCATAATAATCAAATATAGATGAAATAAACATATGTGGAGTCAAGTATTCCATTGGAAGACGAAACAAAAAATGATAGCAATTAGTCTCGAGATGATTATAAAAAGGATTCAGAATAATGATGTTTAACTAAGATCTTGAAAGCAAAATCTGAAGCAAAACTGGTTCTCCCTCCGTCCCCCATATCCATGCACTTAATTCCATTTTGGGCCACCCCCCAAATCCATGCACGTTCCATTTATGGAAGTGGACCCACTACAATAATATTCTTTTATACCCTTACTACACTACATATTTATATACTTTACCAACCATGAGAGCCAACCTCCACTCACAATACTTGGGACCCAATCTCCACTCATGATAATAACACAAGTAAGTTACATTCCTTCTTAAAACTTGTGCCGGTCAAACAGGGGCATAGATTTGGCGGGCGAAGGGAGTATTACCATGAGAAGGCATCAATAAATCACATTATCTATATCAATTTGCTCAAAGCCTGTCTTGATAGTGTACAGGCAGGCTCTTATAAATAGCCACAACTTGGGTAAACAAAAGCAAAAGTGATAATGACAAAAAAGAGTAAACTACTATTCCTGTTTAAATTTTGCATAAAAAGTAAAGCACAATGAGACAAACTTAAACAATACATCGACTGACTAGTGGAGATACGGTTTGATATTGAAAGAGCTAGAATTCAAATTCATGGGAAGCACACACCTAATTCAAAGTTAAAATACAATCTAAACTGGTGTAGTGCTAGAGGAAAAAGAATATCATACCTTAAACAAACGAATAAACTTTTCAATATCCTTAGCAGATTCAGGTGAATCCATTTTCCTCCCCTGCTTTTCAGATATGCTTTGCAAGAGTTCCTTTGCCCCTGCATCCCAAATAGGAGTTATGCAATCAATAATATGAAAACGCAAACTCATAAATTAAGCAAGCTAGAAAAATTACCCCAAACTAATGAGGTTTACCAGAATCTTAGAAATACCCAAATAGGTAAAGATGTGTGTGTATATGTAACTCTGTGTGTGTGTGTGTGTGTGTGTGTGTGTGTGAGAGAGAGAGAGAGAGAGAGAGAGAGGGAGAGAATATAGTGCTGCAGCAAGCCACAGACTGAGACTTGTCAGAAACCCAACCTTTGTCCATGAGGCCAACCCCTATTTTAGATTGATATATGGCTCTCATAGATAACACAATCTTCGCATCAATTGTTTCCTCCACCAATCTTTTTGTTCGCCTATCAAAAACCTGTTACCAAAAAACAATATCACATCACTTTATGAATGAATATCCCCCAAGGCCCCACTGCATTGACAACATAGAAGATCCTGCCTGATGTAAATAGTTCCGAACAAACACAGCAGGGAAAAAGAAAACCTTCATTCTGAATGCAGTGAAATCTGTAAGTAAACATCAAGCAACGTGATCACAATGTTTGGACTAGAATAGACTTAAAAAAGATAGCCTAAAACAACAACAAAAATAATTAAAATTATAATATAATTAACAAATATTGATTCAGGCACACAAAGATATTGATTACCAGGATATGAGCAGCACTTGATCCAGACCTCAACCCAACTTCATAGGATGAAAAATGAGCCCATTCACTTACTTTAAACATCCATCTGTCAAGAGAATGTTGATGTTTAGTATAAAAGTAATCCGTTTATATATTATTGTAATAATCAGATTAAAAATAATTGCATTTTAAACTTAACTAAACAATAAGACAGTTCATATGTGCAGCTAATAAGATTACCAACTGCATTTCATCTCTCTCATTTGACTAACAGAAACAAATTATGGCAGATGAGAGCCAAGTACACTCAAATTCTTCGGAGATCATATTTTGACAATCTCATCCGTGTCTCCTCTTCAAATATATCATTGTGCTTGGTATCTTATACCTATAGCAGAATCTAATGACAAATCTTAGAATATAAGTAGAGATTGACAAGTCCTCACCCATTTGAAGCCTGCTTGTCAGTCAAGAATCCTCCAGCCATAACCTGATTTCCAGTTCCTTCATCGAAACATAGTGTCAAATGAATCACAGAATTCAACCTATCCGAAATTTGAATAACTTCGCCACAGACTGGACAACAATTAATAAGCGGATCCCTGCACACATGGAAGATTTAGAAGAAAAAAAAAAAGGTGTCACCCTGAGAAGTTCTGCCGAAAAGTTATAAAATCATCATAGCTGATTCTAGCAATCAAGTAATTAATCTCAAACCAAAGTTTAATTACATATAGTGGAAACCAAAGTTCAATCTCAAGCCAAAGGTTCAGTGGAGGTATAACATCTTCTCTGTAATGTTACCTAGATCCATCAAAACTCAGCATCCAAGGTGCATAAAACGTGCATGAAAAGTTCAGCAAGATCACTTAGTTCATACATGTAAATACTAATAGCTGATTTCAATATCTTCAATACCTTAAACTTTTAAGAATATTCAGTAATAGGCAAGTGTCCCCAAAAGTATTACTAGAAATTACTGTGATTGAAAAGTGGCGGATTTATAACTAGAACATTCTGCAATAAATGACACTGATATTAATTTTAATAGGTAAGAGTATTTATCCAAAAGATAAATAATACATAATACTCCATATAAAAAATTGTTAAGATGAATATGATCACATAACTGTAGAGTATATTTTCAATTAGATAGAAAAAACTTTTATTTATAATTAAATGTTACTCCCTCTGTCTCGCCGAAAGTGAGGCATTTTATTAAAATATGCCTCACATGTGAATAAACAATGCCTCACTTTCGGCGAGACGGAGGGAGTATTACTTATCATGTTTGAAATATATATATTCAAATCAGACTGTATGAATAAAATAGACTGAAAATTAATGTATCATTAGACTATTAATTATATGAAGAACTACAAGAAAAAAATAGCACTATAAATATGGAGAATGGTTAATTAGAATGTTATTTTATTGTGGCAGAAGGTAAGTTCTAGTTTATACATTGGTCGATCTTTATAAGCAAACAGAAGATACGCCAAAGGTTTTGCAAAAAGCCTATCTTAATAACACCTTACTGTATAAGAATTAACAGTTATGCTATTTAGATGCTAATCATGTGATATGTTGATTACTGAAGGAATATTTTTTCTCGATGTAATCTTTTACAGTTTTAGAAGGCATATCTCAATTAATCTAAGAAGGCCAAAGCAGCACATACCACAAAGCCACAAAGAATAAAATTACGATTGTCAAGAAGAAAAGAAACACATCTTAATACTTTTTTTCGGAATCAACAGACAGATCTTTCCTATATAAAAATATATCAAGAGCCTACTTTTCTTGTTGAACAGCTAAAAGCATAGCCAATTCGTCCATGCTGACAACTCCATCCCCATTCTCATCAGCAGCTTTGAAGAGTTCCTCTTTCTGAAAACAAATGAAAGAGAACACAGTAATAAAACTCTCTGATATTAGAATAGTAGGCTTTCAGTCCAGCATGCATCCATAAACTAAAACTCATACATATTATTATTTCCTCAAAAGATATGCATGCATTTCCCAATTCTCCCAAAAAAAGAGAAAGATGAAGAGCCATTTAAGATTAATTTTGAGGTTATCAACTGGATATTATTACCATACAGATATGAGATCGCCTTGAAGGAATGGCATAAATGACAGTTGAGTTTCTTGGTCGCAAATATCTTAAATGAATAAGGATACAAAAGGTCCACATGATATCAGATACATCATACACATTTTATATCTTACTCATACTATCAGGTTACTCTATTATTTTGTTTGTATATTGTGCTTAATTGATTTATATTTGTTCAAGCCACACGTTTGTCCCACATGGGAAAGGTTCCGAGCTCCACATATAGGTTGAATGACCCTCCCCTCTTACAAGGCATTTTAAGAGGGTATGAGCCCCATTCTAATATGGTACGATATCAGTGCCAGCCAAAGATCGATTATGGGTTTGTTGTTCACAGTAGATACCGATGGTCATTCCAACCTACATGTGAGGGGGCATGTTGAAGTGACCCATATGTCCAACATCGACTTGCATGGGAAGGCCCCGAGCTTAACATATAGGGAATGACCTTCCCCTCTTACAAGGCCTTTAAATGGGGTGTAGACCCAATTCTTATAATATTACTCCCTCCGTCCACCATCTATAGACCCAAAATTTTGGACACAAAATTTAATATGTATATTTTGTGGCCAGTGGATATTAAAGTGGGTGTAAAAGTGAAGTTTGGGCCCCATTTATAGAGTAAAATGAAAAAAAAAAATTATGTAGGGTCAACTACCTAAAAAGGAAAGGTTCTAAAGATTATGGAAGTCCAAATAAGGAAAGAGTGTCTATAAATTGTGGACGGAGGGAGTATTATATTATATGTAGGATGGAGATTCCCCATGCTATGGTGGATATTGGCTTAAAAGCATGCTAACTTGCAACATAATTGAAGAAACAATTAATTTGGGTTGATTGTAGAAATTATATTGAGCTTGGAATAAGGCTTACATGGAAATCAAGGATGAAAAAATTAACTTTAACTAGGATATTCAATTTCCCAATCCTGAATCCTCAAAGGAGGAAGGAAATGTGTGTGGGTAAGATTTTGATTGAAAAAACTCATTTTTACACAAATTAACGCAAGGGTATCAGCTAGGAGAAAAACCTTCAAGTGTTTCCTTTTAGCATTTCATTTCTTCTTTTTTCTAGTTAGTTATCTTTAAATAATTTCATTTATAGAAATCAATTCACATTTTCCAGTTGAACCATTAAATAGATCGAAGTAAGAAATCTTAAACTGCCACCTTATCTAAAAGCTTAAGCTGATAGAGTAGAGACTAGAGCGTACAATTATTTTAACTTTCAATCATTATCTTTTACACAGGTTACGTTGTATTGAAGCATTGCATGTAGTAAATATAAGTAATAGTGAGATTTGAACAGAAACACAAGATATTTCATTTGAACAGGCTCAACTCTCAAGTACCATGTTACCTTGCCACCTCAAACAAGACATTGTCTTCACATGGTAATGTAGCAACATATACTACCTACTAATGAATGAGAAATGAAATTATTGTTCACATGCAAACCTTGGTAGCAGCCAGTTGATTGCCAAATGCATCAATTAGGCCAGAGAATTCCTCATATGAAAGATTTCCATTTTGATCATAATCCTGTACAAATAAACAAGACACAGATGAAGTTCTGTATTGTTCCAACAAGAAATGATAAAACTTTGTTGCCCCACGAAGAAAAGAATGCCCAGGCAAAAATATTGTTGATATCATTGTGTCTTAGATAATGTATGTTCCAAGAAGAAATGATATAACTTTGTTGCCCCACAAAGAAAGGAATGCCCAAGCAAACATTATTGTTGATATCATTGAATCTTAGACAATGTAGGATGACCTTACATCTAGCCTCTATAACATTTCAAATTGACACCGGACACCAGTAATAGCATCATGAGAATCTGTACCAATCACAATACCTTGCCCAACAGTCCAAGGTTGACCAATTTCAACTTGTCACATTTACAGTGCCAGTTTCAGTTTCTCTGCACCAACTTAGATGTCGTAAAGCTAATTAAGATGTATATGAGGGAGATCTTTTATCTAACATCATTAAGTTTAGAAGAATCCACCAAAATAAGATCCTTTTTAGTTTTTACAAAAAAAAGGGGGGGGGGGGGCATCTTGTTGTTTTTCATGTATTCTACTCCCTTCGTCCCATATATATCAACTGAAAGGAGCTTATGAGCTCTGAAACATCTAATAAACCCATTAAAGTGCTTATACAATACTACTACATAATTTTTAAATTTACTAGACTATCAATGACGTTAAAAATGATTTGAAGTTCCTCATTAATTTTTTGAGCTGAACTAAATTTGGGAGGTTATAATATCCCGATCCAAGTACTTGTTGCACTCGTTGCATCGTTGATGAACATTATAAAAGTGTTCTTTTAAGGCGGAGACTAGAGCTCAAGAAGAATGACTGTAAGCATTAAAAGGAACAACAGAGACAGTTTTCAATCCTCCAAATGATTATCTTAAGCGAGACCGCCATGATGACAATTGAGCTACATGTACAACTCATAAATAAATTGTACTGCATGCAAAAGTTAACACATACCATAACAGACAAAATGCGCCGGACGAAACTCTTTTCTGTTTCCATTGGGTCCTATGAATGCCACACCATGAGTTCAAGGAATATACAAATTTATTTGCATATGGCTGAAAGCAAAGTATCAAATATCCACACCTCGATTAAACATGACAACTCTATATTGCCAACAATTCCTCCAGAAGAAGTTGGATCTAATAAGTCATATACACCTACATCAGAATCTGAATCCTACAAAATAATTAGTATGAGGATTAAATGGAGAATAAAACAAAGAGGTGGCAATACCACATTAACAGATACTCTCAATATCAATTAAAAATAAAAGATGCATTGCATGTTTCTATCAGGATATAAAGAAAGGAAAACTAAAAGTTGTCAAATCGTGAATTATTAGGTTGAAATTTAAGCATTATAGTATAAAGGATAAAATTAGGATAAATCGGCTTCCTTCCGTGTTTATTGAATTCCTTCAGTGAGGTTTATGCTGCACGGTTCAATGTTAGCCAACAAAATACCACCATCTCACTTTAATTTCGCTAAATCAAACATGGTCCTGATAACTATAAAGAAAGAAGGACAACCTAACTCCAACAATCCTCACCTACATGTAAGCGAGCACACACTGATAGATCCGTTTCTATGATCACAGCATGAAAAAATATGCTAGACACGTGCATGCTCAATTGGGTGAAGGAATTAGCCAAGCTTTATACTGTACTATGACAACCAATATATAAAATTTCAACCCTTAATATAGCATGTTCAAGTAATTATCAAAAGCATCGCCTTATGACTCGGTATTATCAATAAAGAGACTAATTCAACCTCTATGCTCACAACAGTATATAGATGCATATTCTACCAAGTAAGTTATCAATTTGTAGAGATTATTTTCAGTTTATATACAGAGTTTGGTTGTTGATTTTGGGATGGGGAGCAACAAGCAAACTATCATCCACAAGCACTTAGATATATGGTTTAATGATTTTTTCAGTTCAACTAACATGTCCCTGAGTAGATTCTAAATACGGAAGGCTCTAGAATTAGTGTATCTCACCTGAGTAAGAAAATCATACAGATCAATCTCACAATAACCAATAAGATTGTTCTTTGACAGTCTGTTGGTCTGCATCAAATATAAGAATGAGAATGGTAATCAGTTAGCATACTGTCTGATAAGACAGTGCATCGAGATATCAGAGTAAGAACTGTGGAGTGAGATTCTTAATAGGATACTCTCCCCTGATATAAAGGGGAAAAAAGGTCATGTTACAAACCTCAAATACAGATATTCTTGCAACACGTGCCCCATTTCTTTCCAAGAGAAGCTTTTTCTCCTGTGGAGTGATGCAGTGATTATTTACTAATTACCATAAGAATTTAGTTAACAATAAAAGGATATCCCTACAATCAGCAGTGGAGCCAGGATTTTGCAGGTGTTGGGTTCGGGCGAGTCATGAATTTTTAATCACATTTGATATCAACATAATATATTTAGCAACACATCAATATTCATCGTCAAATACACCATTATACATTATTAGATCCCGAAACAATACAAACTGTTATGTTTCTCTAGCATGCATGCCATGAAAAATTACATGCAAGTGATTCACATTAGGGCAATTGCAGAAAAATATATAAACTATATATGAACTTTGACCTTATTTTGGTTTTTGCCATAAACTCTAAATTCTAAAATGTAACACCAATAGCACAAACTTTCACTTTGATGCAATTTTTCCAAGAGTCATGCATCCAGGGAAATTAAAACCTGTGGGGCAGCCGATTTTACACACCGGCACCAATGATACGATATACAAGCAACAAATTTGATAAGTACGGAACGGCGTCGATTCAATTGTCTGTGCATAAAGTTTATCTTCATTTGATTACAACCCCCGGTCTTAGAGATGTTTTTTACTTAATAGTGCATTTCAAAGTAAAGCACGAGATAAAAAGAAAAAAAAGTTCCACTTTCAGACTTCATAAGAGAGATCAGAGAAGATGTTCAGTTTCTAAGTCTATCCTCTTAGAGGTTAAGAGTATAACCATCATGCAGTAAAAGCATGCCACTAGGTGAACCATCTCCAAAAGTTTGAGGATACAAACTTTAGCAAGATACACATATTATAAATGGGGGGTTTAACAATAGTGTGAATATAGAAACCTCTTAATAAATGGTAGTTCTTACATGTTGCATGACAAGCACCAACAGAATTTTAGTCATATCATTCAGAACAAAACAATTAGTACATGACTCACTAAAATGGTGCAATACCTAAATAATTTGGTTTGTTGACTTTACAGAAAACATGATTATTGTTTTTTTTAGAACATGTCAATAGAATAATGGTCAGCAAATACTCACAGAGTTCCAGACAGGCTTGTCAGTTCTGTTCAAAAGAAAAGAAAACAATCAATACCTGTAAACAATCAGGAACAGTAAATTTCTCAGCATAAATATGTACATTATGCATGAATAATAACAATCACCGTTCTAAAGAAAAGTAGCCTCAAGCAAGGCAACAAAACTATGAACCCAGACAAGTTCATTTTCTAGAACTTATGATCAAACCAAATCACAAACGGTAAATACTCCATAGCAATACTCTGACTAAATAGTGATTATTATTATTATAAATTTCTTACTGCAAGAAACATGATAGACAGTACTCGTAATTTAAATACGTATGAAAAAAGAGTGGCTACGAAAAAAACGACTTAACTGGTCAGAAATGGCAGTTCGGAAGGTCTGCTCGCCAAGAGAAACGGATGCAAGCCATTTATCCTTGAATCTCATCTCCGCCTTCAACAATCAACAACCATGGAACACAATAATTCTTATTACAATTAAGAAAACAAAGAGAGAAAATTATATCGAAAAATGAAGGATGGAACAGATGACATACGCCAATGAGGCGGAGGAGGGCGATGCCAGCGAAGTCTTCCTCCTTGAGTAGTCTTCTTAAATCGGAGCCACGGCGGTGGCGGCGGAAATGGGGACGGTGGCGGCGGAGGCGCTGCCGGAGTCTCTGAACTCTGGAAGCAGAAGAATCCGTTGACTCGTCGTGAGTTTCATCCTTGGAGCTTCCATTTCCCATCTTCCTTTTTGGCTTTTTCTTTTCTTTTCTTTCTTTTTCTACAGACAAGAGGAATTAAAGAGTGATTGGGTACTTTTCAGAAGAAAAAAAAAAACAACAGAAAGGCAGAGACAAAAAGTGGAAAGGGACAATGAATATCGCTTTGACTTAACTGGAATCTGGAAGTAAATAGAAGCGAGAGAGCAATAGGAAGAGAGGGAGAGAGTGTGTGTTGTTAGTTGCATTATGGGTCCCACCACTCCAATAGATAATGCCCTTTTCAGTCAAGCCTTTTTAGGTTCAATAATAAACCGAAACCCAGACCCGAACTCGATCGATTTGTGGTCAACTTTCCGGCTTGGCTTTGGTTACCCGGTTTCTCTATATCTTTTCATGTTAACAATTTATGGTTGGTAGTGCTAAGTTGTAACTTGATTTAATATTCTTTTTTCAAGTACTTTGTGATATGGATGGTGAGCGAGAATGGTTCGTGAATGGAATAATCATTCATGTGATCTTGAGTGAGTACCTTTAAGAATGATCAGGCAAAAATAAAAAAAATGGTCCTTCATAAGCAAAAATATAAAAAAAAACCTCTAACTAATTTATCTATAATTATATGATTTTTAGCAGTTCATAAAGTAGCAAATTTATATCACGAGCAATCTAATTCAATTTTCAATTCCTATACAAACAATAAAACTCTATTGTATTATACTCTCTCCGTCCCGCGGCAATTATCCACAAGGAGGAATATATGTGAGGTATATAATAAAGGTGGACAATTGCCACAGGACAGAGAGAGTAATTAAACTAAAGATAGTAAAAAAAAAAGAAAATAAAATATAAACATAAAACTAAAAAAAAAAGGCCCAAAATTTTGGGGCCTTAGGCACAAGCCTTGTGAGCCTTGTGTCAAGTCCAGGCCTGAGAATGACAATCGTAGACCAATTCAGCTACAAACACAATAGTTCCTGAGATTTTCAATAAGCATACATCCAAAAATTTGCAAATAGAGGTACTTTCGGAAAGGTTCTCCAACACTCAAGCCAGTAGGGAATTTTTGTTCCGACTCAAGTGTTTAAGTGAATGCGAAGATTTTGAGAGGTTTGGTGTGTGTTCGTGATGAACTTAAAAGATTTTTTGAGTGAGCTCACGTAGAGGTGCCCGCGGTTCCGGAACCGGAACCGAACCGGCTGTTCCAGTTCCAAGATGACTGGAACCAGAACCAAACCGGAAAAGTCATGGTTCCGGTTCTGGTTCGAACCGGAAAGGAACTAACTTTTTTTTTTTATGATTCATGCTTCGTTGTTTATCGATTTAATTTTAATTGTAAGACAATTCAAATTATAAAATATAAAAAAATACTTAAGAGAGTGAGATTGTTTAACTTTTTTATTTATTTATTAATCCTAAACCCTTGGATATCACATATTGATTCCAAGGGCTGAGCCTTGTTAAAACCTCAATGAGGAAAAATAGTACTCGTCTAAGCATTTTAATAGAACACTACATATTGTCGAAATCGAAATCGTCGTCGAAATCATCCGTTTCTTTAGAGGTCTCGGTGTCGGTTTCTGCTTCGGTGGTACTGATTGGATCATGTTTAAAGACCTCATCCCATTTGTTCTCTTGCTCACGAGATTCGGCTAAAGTGTAGTCCTTCGGCAATACTTGAGCTTCGAGATTCCGCAGGGTCATCGTTGATCGTCTTTTGTTTAAAGTGTACCCATATTTAAAAGCATCTACAATTAATTTCACTTTGATGACAATATGACATCTTTTATGTAAATTGTCATCTTCAATTATTCATCATCATGTGACATTGTTTATTATTAATTTAAAGATATTTTTTCTATTAGTCTTCTTTATTTTAGCTTATTAAATTGTGAATTATAAATTAAATGATAAAACTATTTAACTTTACAAATATAAACTATTTCCATATAAAAAAGTGTAACACACTAATCAGTAATCAAATGTTACATCAAAAAAATTAAATATACAAATACAAGTATAATATTGAAACATAAAATAAATTAGAATTAAAAAAAAAACCGGTTCTTTTCGGTTCCGAACCGGAACCGAACCGACGGTTCCCGGTTCCAAACTTTTGGAACCGAAATCGAACCATCAGTTCCACCGGTTCCTCTGGTCAGTTCGGAACCGTCAGTTCCGGTTCGGTTCCGGAACTGCCCGGTTTCGGTTAAAAACCGACGGTTCCGGTTCCGGCGGGCACCTCTAAGCTCACGTAATAATTGTGTAATAGTATTATTCAATATATTTTGGGCCATGTAAATTACTTAGAGTTGGGCCTTTATTTATTAGATGAATATTGTTTTTTAGTTGGACCTTTATTTATTAACACTTGTGTAGCAATAGTTTTCCAATGGGCTTTGCCCAATTTTTCTTTTGATAAAAGTCATTTATTTTTGGCGGATCAATAGTTAATACGTGGAGATTAATTAATCATTCATTAATTAGTCTATTTAGGTCAAAAGTATTCTTTCCATCCCATTTTTCATTTTAGAATGCCCCAATAAAATTGGCACAACTTATAAATAAAAATAAAAATAATCAAATAAGTCATCTACATGGCTCACCACTTTTACTCCTTATCTCTCTCACGTAAAGTATTGTGCCCATTTTGAAATGGGACAACCAATAAAGGTACGAAGGCAATATTATAAAATAATACAGTACAATATTGAGTTTGATTCTCTTTATTCGCAAACAAAAATGCAATTCCATACAATATAAACGAGTGGTCTTTCTATATATAATCAATTGAAACAAGGTTACAAAAAGTTTCAAAGTTTCTCATATTTTCTAATTAATGCAAGTCGGACTTGCAACTGACCATCAGGAAAAATCGAAAAGTTGACCGAAGTCAGCATACAAATATTCACCAACCCCCTCTACATGTGTTACTCATTTTGAAACCAACACAACGTCTTTTCACTGAAAAGTGGCTACAAACCAACCAGTTTTATCCTAATGGTTATAAAAGATAGTATCAACTTATCTAGAATGAATATTTTTAACCATTAACACTTTAATGTACTAGTATTTGTTAGTATATCATGATTTTATTTTTATTTTTTAAAATACCGATTTGGATTTTCTATTGCAATTTCGTGTGATATCTTATATTGTAACAATGGATGATTGTCACATGTCGATAATGTTTATAAAATCAGTCATTTTTTCTAATAATTTTTTTTTAATTATTATTAGTTTTGAAAATATTGTAAACACATGATAATCATAATAGAAGATCCAAATCGCAATCACAATAAATTACAATAGATGGCCTGAATCACAACCACACACAAAAATGTTCCATGGTAAAGCTGAAATTGACTTTTACCAAGATCGACCGCGCCTTTTACGGCGCTTAAAAAGCAACACATCGCATACCGTAATGAAAAGCGCAGAAACTACTACTACTATTAGATCTTCTTACCTGCAATTGATTTTCACTAAGCGTCGCATTATCTTATTGAGTTATTAATAGTAATTTAATTCACCATATTTTTTTGACATAAATTGCAAAATTCATACTACTCTCGAAGTGTTTAATTTGAATTCGAGAACAACTTTTTAATTTGTTGTAATTAGATTGCTCCAAAATTTCCAACTACGTTTATTTTTTCACTTGGGGTGCGAAATATTTTCGACAATTTCCCTCATATTCACTTATAATGGATAATTTTATCATATGAGCATGAAATGTTCTTTTAGCAACCATTTTCTCTCTTATTCATGATAATATTTTTCTAAAGAATCAGAATAATATTATTCTTGCACATGTTATACTTTTTTTTTCACCTTAAAAAACACAGGATAAAAGAAACTGAGCCATATTAATGGGATAATTTTTTTTATCAATTTCTCATCGGAATTCATTTCCTTTTTCCATAAAAGAGAACATCTTCTTTATACGGTCCGTGACGTTCCGGTAGTCTTAATCAAAATTGGTATTAATGATAACTATGAAAGTTAATGGGACATGGATTGATTAACCCTTTTGAGATGTGTTAAACTTTCTCGTACAACTTGAGCCGTAAAAAGGGACCCAAGATTTTCACTTGAGCTTGCTTTGTCAAATTGTGCAACTAGTGGTATCTCCACTTTCGCACAATTTTGTCTCTCATTTTCCTTCCCACTCTAATCCTCCAATTAACATGTTGACTCCCTTGGACCTTTATCATTGACCTTTTTTTTTTTTGGAAAAACATGTTCTAGTTCATAATTAGCTTCACTCTAAAGCTACATACACATTGGGGAAACAAATAATTCATTTTTTTTTTCTACTTTTTTGTGCGCTCAAGTATGTTAAAGGAATGAAATTATTATCCCTAGCGAGGCTAGACAAGATTCATATCCTCTATTGCCTAACGGTGTGACATTCTCTATTGCACCGTTAGATACCGTCACATGTCCACAATATTTTTCAAAATTAATCATTTTTCATTATGAAAGATTATAATTATTGCTGATTTTAGAAATATTGTGGACACGTGACAATCATATAACGGTGCAATAAAGAATGTCACACCGTTAGGCAATAGAGGATCCGAATTAGGCTAAATAGCCGAGTTCGAAAGTTTTTTTTCTCTTTTCAAAGAAGGATCAATAATGGTTTTATATTTTCTTTTCAAAATGACTCGAACCCCCAACCTTTTGATTGGAGTGAAAACGTCTTACCAATTGAGCTGCGTTGATCGTCAGGTTTTTAGCTTGTGTTCAAGTCAATACACCTTCCTCTCTTTTATGGCGTCTCTATCAATGAAACTAAATAACTTTATGAACAAGTTGAGATTGGCCCATGAGAGAGGAGGGCATGTCTCTTGTGCAATCATAATTACTTTCCATTCGATTTGGTCTTTCTCCAAGCAAAGTTTCAACCAAAAATACTTAAAACATCAAACTTGTACATGGGACTTGCCTTTGTTCACAATTAATTACTATGCACTTATACACACACTCTCTCAGAGATGTGCATGTGCTTTGTTAGTATGTGCAATGTGTGTGGGTGAGATGATTGCTATGTTCAGTGCTTACGAGCTAATTAAGCAACGAAAATAGTTTTATTATACAATGTTTCTTTTGGAGTTGAATAAGTAGTAAGCATGACATCTTCTCTTTCAACATATGCTGCCTATATATACATAAGACAAAATTAGGCATTTTAGTACAAGTAGTCTTTTGATCTACTAAGCATTAATTTTAGCACTTTTGAGTATTTAAATACAAAAAAGAAAAGAGGAGTGCAATAAGATTTTCAACCTCGGAACTGGGAATTAAAAATTAGGTATACTTAGCCAGAAAGTTATGTCAAGTAGGGTCTGTTAGGCCAAGGATTAGGCAAATAGGGTAAAAAGAGTACAAAAATGGGCTCCGTTTTGTAAGTGTTCTTTTCAAAATTTATGAATAAAAAGACAAGGATTAAGAAGGTTAAAAGTGGATGCTAAAGAAATGATTGGAGTTATTGGTACAAATACACTAATTTGACCAACTCAAGTTGCATTATGCACATATAATATATGCTGAAAGCACCTATGGATAAGCTCGGTGTGACATGTTCATATATATATATATATATATATATATATATATATTTTCTATGAAGGTCAACACATTTTTTTTAAAACTGAAACTCCACAAGTGAAACCATACAAAAGAGACATATAACTCGAGAAAAATTCAGCTCGATTGATCTAAACTCGATCTATTGCTAGCCACTCTCAGTGGGGTGGTCGGGGTCATTGGATTGTCCTGAACAACAGTCGCATGGTCTGTATATATATTACTACATCCGTCCTACTTAATTGAGTTAATTTTAATGAGATTGAATCTGATAAAATGAGATGAAAGGAATAACTTATTTCACACATTTACTACATGAAAGATTGACATAAATTTAAGTTATTTATTATGGCTTATTTTGTTGATTAGGACTTCAAAGTGGAACACATTTCAAATCCTCGTTTGTGCTAGATGACACACATGGACATGGTGACTTACAAGGGTAAGCAATGTACTAATTACACTAGCTGCCATTGAAGTAGTACTGATTGTTTTGTTCAAGGTTGCATTTTGATTCTCGATATTACTGCACAAAACACACACACACAAAAAAGAAGCCAGTTTGTCATGTTTTATCGAATTGTGGAACAATATCAGAGCAAAGCATATTTCATAATTTTATGAAATTAATGATTATTCATAAAAAAATTTAAGTAATTATGTTTAAGTTTCATGAATTATTCTACAGTTCCTCACAATCCATACTTGCGTTTCCTTACAATTTTTTTACAATTTTCCTTACTCAAATTTCCTTACAATTTTTTTAGAAACCTTATACTTTCGTTTTGCTATATGGTCATAGGGCTGGAAAACAGTAGGCCAAAAGCCTGATTTTTACGGCACCGAAACCATAATCGTTGGTTATCGATTAATCGATTAATCGTTTAAAAGATTTATTGATTCGATAGATGAATTCGGTTTTTGAGTAATTCGATAATCGGTAATACCAGATAACTATAATTTTCATAGACGGAGGCAGCATATTATAACACCTCAAGCAATAGAATCCCAAGCTGGTTGAGTGTGGTTGCATCATATATGATGAGATGCTTGCGTAAGCAGCCACCAACGGAAAATAAGAAAAAAGAAAACAGAAAAAAAAAATGTTTTGCTTAAGTTAGTGATGAGCAAGGCAACTACCAAATAGCCATCATAGCACATAAAAGCCAAAATAAAAAGGAAAAAGAAGGCAAATTAGCATTGAGGGAACATGAAGAAACAACCAAACAATATTAAACCAAAAAAGATCTCTATGGTAGTAAAGTACCTAGAAATATGTCCCTAAAATATGAACCCCACACAACCCAATATTTCTTTCTCTCTGCACGTGACCATCCAAAATCGTCTCATCAATTTATACAATATTCACAAGCAACAAACACACACACACACACAATCTAATATATATATAGTACACCAATTTTAATTGATTATCATCTTATCTTTATACATGTATATACATGAAGTGGTTGTGGTTGCCTTTGCATGCACTCACACTCACACACCACTAGGGCCCTAGCTAATTCCACGTGCCATATAACCCCTCGAGATTTCATGTGGCTTCAATTTGAATATTTGATATTCCACATGTCCGTGTTTATAATATTCAGTGGGCTCATCATAAACGGGATGGAGAGAGTATTAGTTTGGTATTTCAAATGTGACACGGTACACATGAAATCAATAGTGTGATCCAAAGCATAATTTTCCAAAGTAGTTGGTACATTAAGGTTTGCATACTCCACTAATTAAAAAAACTAGCTATAGCACAACAACATAAAATTAATTAAAATGATGCATGGGACATAGCTTAGCTAACTATAATTAGGCAAACTAATTTCATCAAGATCATCGAGCGACAGGAAAACTTCATCCAAACACGATAGCTGCGTCCCATCGTCATCATCGCTATCACAGCTGCGCTCGTACACTCGACAAACTACCCATTTGCTGTAATCCTACGCACACCCAAAAAAAAAAATTATGTAAAAAATTAACAAATATTTAATAAATTATAAAAGAAATAATTAATGAATTAATTACTTACGATTTTGGAGCTTCTTCTTCTTGAGGATGATGATGATTTAGCAGAAGAAGAGGAAGAAGAATCGGAGAGGCGGTATTCCTGCATTATCCAATTAGTAATGACGCCTTGGCCTTGAGAAGGGTGGCCCACGTAGAATGCATTGAATTTCTTCATCCCAACTCTCTTCCCGCTTGAATAAATCGCTTCCTCAATTCCTACCTGCTGCCAGTACCCACTCCCACTCACCCTGCTCTGTGTTCTTCTACTGTAGAAGTACCACTTGTTCCCTTCACACATTGCTTTCCCTATATTTATATATACATGATCATTGTTTATACTATGTTTATATATAGATATAGACTGAGAGATAGAGAGAGATCGAGAGTTTGGTTCATATAAAAATAAATACGTACCGTTCAGGTCCCAGGGGTCGTAGGGGTAGAGGTCGAGGTCGGGGATGACGTCGGGGTGGCAGGGGAGCAGCGCCGCCTTGCGGTGGAGGAAATGGACCACCAGCTCCTCGTCCGAGGGGTAAAATCGGAAGCCCGGCGGCATGTTGAAGTTGCTATTAGTATTACTATTATCCCCCATTTTTATTTATTTATGTCACTGATCGAGTGATGAGATGGTGGAGAGAATAGTGGTGGTGATGGTGTGGTAGTGATATTTATAGTGAGAGAGAGAGGAGAGAGAAAGGTACTGACGTGAAATGGAAGGTGTGTTTGTTTTGATCACCTCCACCACCAGCACCAAAGATTCAAGCATGGGATTAATTGTTTTTTTTTTTTTTTAATTTATAAATTTAATGAGTTGAAGTTGAAGGCGGCGGGTGACGGAAACGTTGGGAAGGTTGAAAAGTAACGGGGTGTGTTGGGCGTGGAGGGAACTTGGTTGGAGTTGAATTATGTGTATATATGTGTATGTGGAAATCATGTTGACTTCATTTCTCATCCTATGTACATGTATGGGACATTTTGCTCCTGTGATAATGTGGGTAATCATCATACTCCATGCTCATATCATCAACATCTCCAGCCGTACACGTGGCCATACATGCCCCCTCATCTTGGGTGTGCCCAAAAAATCTATTATTAACAATAATTAAGTTAGTTTCTTTGTTGCTCCCTCCTTGTTATTATCGGGTTCGGATCATCTATTGTAGTTTCATGAGACATTTTTATTTATTTATTGTATCAATGGATAAAATATTATGAATACGTAGTAATTGTCCATTGATGTTATTAGGTCAGATGAAATTCTCTTTCCCAAATTATGTGTCCTAACTATAGTTGTGAACTGGCTGGGCTGGCCCAACCCGACCCAGGCTCGCATTGGCCCACTAATATTTAGGACCAACCCGGCACAGGCTCACGAATGGAGCGGGCCGGGCATGGGATGGGTTATTGCTTAAAATTGGCCCAGTTGTGGCTCAATTAGTGCAAGCCCGTCATGGGCCTCAGCCGGGCTTGGGCCTGAAAAAAGTCCAATAGGGCCCATTTCGACAGAACAACCCGGCCCAGTTTGCACCATCTCCTAAACTGGCCCGGCCCAATTGACACCTCTAGTCACAACCATGTCCTAAAATTTAATTTCTATTAGTTTTATACTATTATTCTTTATAAAAAATAAAAAAATAAATACTATTATACTATAATAAATCATAATAGACATTTATAAATAAAAATTGAAAATTTTAAAATTATACTGTATAACATAGTTTTGAATTTATCAACCCTAATATAAATAATAAAAGTGAGAAATTAAATGTTAAGAAAATAATTATAAACCATACTTGGATGGAACTCTAGAAAAAAATTATAAAATTAAATTAAATTATTATAAATTAAAATTGTTGAAAAAAAATAGATAAAACTAATAGAAATTACAATATACGCATGTTTAGGACACTGAATTTAGGACAGAGAATTCCAAGTGTTATCTGATTGATGATGATTTGACAATTGACATTTATGATCTAACTGTGTGGTATATATCAACTGAGAAACAAATTAAATTAACAAATTCTTATGTTCCACTTATCCTAGGTAATTAAATTGTCAGCCACTCATTTTTTTTATTGTCACGATTTGGCTGATTAAGGATACACATTAATTAGTTAAGCAAGTAATTTGACTAATTAAAGCTAGTGTTTTGTGATGTTTCAATATTCTGGGGTAACCCGTACTAATAATCAAGGGCAATCAATTGAGGTTGAAGCACAAGTGCATGAACAATCTCAAAATCAACATGATTAGGTTGTTTGAATTCTATTTCCTATGCACTTTTAAGGAAAAAACATATCATTACATGTGCATTATATGATTAAAACACTTGATTTATATTTGCAGTAGCATTGTCAGCGGGATTCGATTAGATTCCCCCTAATTTTCGTTGTATAAATTCAAAAGGATTTTGATAAATGGCCATACTATGGATGGCCATAAAGGGATATTTAAGTAAATTTGTATTTTTTATAATTAATGATTTATAACAGCCGTTAATTAATATAGATGATGACATAAGTACCCATGTCCGTATTTATAGGAAGAAATTAAATACGTTTGGCTTTCTAAGCCATTTTTCCTTTGAAAAGAAAACAAGCCATTTTCCATTTTTGATGTCTTTTTTTTTTTTTTTTTTTATTTATTTATAAAAAAATCTGGAAAATGAAGTAAATTAATGAGTTAAACAAAACAAGACAAAATATACAAACAACACCATCAGCCTAACAACAAGTACTAGAGGTAACGAACAAAAAGAGAACAAAGAAGAAAGCCAATTATAGTTCTAATATAAGATAAAATAAATAAATAAATAAAAGACGAAACATAAATACTTTATTTATTATTATTGAAAATCAAATAATAGACCATAATGGCCTATAACATATTACGTAAACGAAAACAAAATATGACCACTAGGGACACACATTAATAGGAGACTCATAGGCAGTGTTCTAAAAGTCGCTAGTCGCTAGTCGGACGGTGAGGTGGGGACTAGCACCTAGGCGGCTAGTCGGGAGCCTAGGCGAGGACTAGTCGAATTAGAATTATAATGCTTATTTTTAGTATTTTTACACTATATTCTAAAGTGCAAACTATATAAACATATGTTACTCATAATTTTATTTTAAATTTATGATAAAAACATGTAATATGTTAATTAATAGCTAAAATTCCATAAACCTAGTAGTCTTCCAAATAAATTTCATAGTACATAATAATTTTTCATAAATTTAAACATGAAATCCATAAATTTGAACATAAATCAACTAAATATATGAATTTAAAATTAAAACTCTATATCTCTAATCAAATCCGCCCAGCCTGCCTAGAGCCCGACCAGCCCGCCTAGAGCCCGACTACCCCGCCTAGCCGCCTAGCCGCCCAGCCCGCCTAGAGCCGCCTAGCCCGCCTAGGCAGCCGACTAGCCCGACTTGCCCGCCTAGGCGCCGACTAGCCAAAAGTCGGGTCGGCCATGGTCCGACTAGCGCCTAGGCGGCCAACTAGGTCGATTTTTAGAACACTGCTCATAGGGACGTAAATAGAAGACTCGATGAATAGACGACTCAATTGTCAACGGTTGAATCACTAAGGACGACGAGAGATGCCCATTTTGAACTACCTTCACCGCCATATTTAGTCAAATATTTCTCCTCCACGAACATGTCATAGAGTTTCACCAAAGGCTAGTTCTCAAGCAACAACCCTTTCATGATTTCAGAATCTTTCACCAATGAGCGGGCAAATAAGTCTCTTATCTCTTTCTTGAGCTCACTATCTTCATCACAGAGCTTTTTGTAGAATTTTTCCTAGCTTCTCAGGGACATAAGCAGCTTATGATAATATTACCAGACAAATTTCTATGACCCGCCATGAACACGAACATATTTGGATCCTAATCATGATTATGAGTTAAATGGACAGTAGACACCTTCCAACATCCATGATCTTGTTTGATAGCATTAATACGTGTATGACAATTCATTCTTTTCGTACGTTTTTTCATCTTTGGCTTTCGAGCCTTATCACATGAAATCATAAAGTACTTATCACCCTGAAAATTTCTAGAAGACACACAAAAACCTTGTATCTTTGCAAAGTCTTGATATGCTTGAAAGAGACTTTCCCGACTCTCGAACTCCATACCGGGCTGAGGACCATGTTCAATCATTTCTTTGCGTGTTTTGTCGACATCTCCGTTGTCCAAAATTTGAGAACCGTATCCATCATGTGTTTGATCAACATTTTCACCCTAAAAAATTTAAGTGTCTTCCGATGCCACTATCTCTTCCTCATAATCTTCGCCAAATAAATCATGTATGATATGTTGATATTCAGCCATGAAATTTCTTAAAAACTGTACTCCAGTTGCTTGGATTTTTGGTTACAATGTGAATTCGTTTGAATGTGAGAAGAATAAGTTGCTGCAGTATCCTTAATTTCTCCTAAGAAAATTTAATTTGATCTTGAGTCTCATTCCTTCCTTAAATTATTCTTCCTTCTTTTCATGGAATTTAGCTGATTGTTTGCGTGTTAATTACCGTTGCTACATGATAAGAAAATTTGCTGCATTTAGTATTGAGTTAATTAAGGGAGATTAAAATGGAGAATAATTAATGAAGGATTATTTAAAAGAAAAGGGTAACATGGGGATAATAGGTGAATCCGTTAATACAAAAACTATTAACTGAGTTTTTCAAAATATAGGGGCATTATGGGTGGCCATCCCTAGATCAATCCAATTCAAAATGCTAAACATGTTTCTGCTAATTACGTTTAACTAATAAATTACTTATAATGTGCATACCAATTAAATATAATATATATAAATAATTACGTCAAATATACACATTGCTTACATCGATTCTTTTATTAGATGCATATATAGTGGCTAGGAGGGCCCCCAGTGATGCAAGCTTAGCATGGAATTTAGTGTTCATGATACAAGATAAGTTTATAACACATGGAAACAAATTATTTGATTTTGAGATTCAACTTAAGAATTATTTCTATCATCTATTGAATTATCGCTATCATCCCCCACAAGATGGATATCCGAAAAGACATTCCCATCTTGTCACGTAGAATGGAGAATCGAGAACATGAAAGAGGCTTGATGAGAACATCGGCAAGTTGGTCTCCAGATGGAATATCAATGTAACGCAAATGACCTTGTTGAACTTACTCCCAAACAAATGGTAGTGAAGAGCCACATGTTTCATCTTAGAGTGAAAAAAAAGGATTGGAGCATTGACTTGTTGCTCCTTACATTATCACATTAAATAATTGGTAGCTCGAGTAGTGAAATTTCAAGTTCGGTAAGAAGAGGCAGAAGTCAGCGTAAATCAGTAGCAGTCATTGTAACTGTTCTGTACTCTGCTTCGGTGGATGAGCAAGCTACGGTGTGTTGTTTCATAGAGCTCCAAGAAATGAGATTACTGCCTAGATAGATCAAGTAAATAGTGGTGGAAGTATAATCATCCTTGTCACCGGCCTAATTTGGATCGAAGAACACATGAGTGTACATGGAGTTGTTTTGAAAATTTGCAAGCCATGATCAAGTGTGCCGGCTAAGTAGCAAAAAAGTCTTGTAGCAACAGCCCAATGCTATGTTGTGGGATGATGCATAAATTGAGATAACTTAACAACTGCATATGCAACATCTAGCCTTATGAGAGACAAGTATTGGAGGTTAGCTAAGACAATCCTATGTTCATAGTACACAGAGAGAGCGTTACCAGAGTGTAGAGTCAAAGATGGTGATGTAGCCATCAAGAGCACACACAAGTTTCGCCTCTAGCATGTGTGCGCCTTCATGTAGATCAGAAATGTACTTTTTTTAGACAAGAACAAGCCCTTAGCATGAACAATTATTTCAAGCCCGAGAAAGTAAGAGAGCTACCCCAAGTAAGTTAGGATTTTTTTTTTGGCACTAATAGCGAATAAAAGTGGCAAAATATCAAGCCAAATCGACTCATCCTGAGCCCAACATGCTTTTAGTCAAGTGGGCCCAAACTATTTTTGACAGCTGTTACGAGCCAACACACGCTTGGCCCAATGCTTAGTTGGCTGGTTGGTTATCTCTTGAAATAGGTTCCATTTGATCCTATTTTCAAACCTTAATTCATCCTCGACCCAAGCCTACCAAAAAAAAGGAAAGAAAAAGACAAAATTCAAATAGTCCTTTATTGGACCATTCTTTTTCAAAAAAAAAAACCTAACCAATATCCGGCCCACTACATCAACCGGCCTAGGCTGAGCTAAGCCTATAATTATATGGGCTTAGACTGGTCTGATATTTTTCATTATAATAATGTAATTTTATTAAAAAATGATCATTTCATTACTTGCACATAACCATAAGAATTGAATCACTTGATTCAATCATTTTTCATCCTAATTCCATTACTAAGTTCATCCACAACAGCTAAATTTCATTCTTGCATACTGACTATATCACCTAAAAGTTGGAGTGGTTTGAGTCATGTGACACTAAAAAAGCTAATACTACTGTTTCAAAAAAAAAAAAAAGCTAATACTACTATAATGCAACACACACCATATGAGAGAATTTGAATAGTGTAATTTACATTTGGCCTCATACAAACAGTGTTCTAAAAATCCCCGCCTAGGTCCGCCTAGTCCCCACCTAGGCGCTAGGCGGCACCCCACAGACCTGACTAATGCTAAATCCGCCTAGGCACTTAGCGGCATCCTAACTACTGGTCAGATTCAAGTTTAATTAGTCTCTAGATGTAAAAAAATCGATATTTACGTTAACTAAGTTGTTTCTATACGTGATTTGGATACCTAGACGGATTTAGTACGAAATTAGATTACAAATATTGAATTCAATACATATTGATATTATGTTGAAAGTTAGAAAAATTTGTTGTAAACTATGAAATTTATTGAATTAGACTATTAATTATCATATTCTACGTTTATCATGAATTTAGTAATAAAATTATGAATAATATATGTTAATATAATTTCTAACTGATGATATAATATAAAATAATAAAAATAACTATTATTTTCTAATCCGCCTAGGCCCTGCCTAAACTCCCGCCTAGCCGCCTAGGCGCTAGTCCCCCCTTCACCTTCCGACTAGCGCCTAACGACTTTTAGAATATTGCATACAAATACAAATCATTCGACATGTTTTCTATATCATACATTCAAATACATTGTACACAAATACGTATCTAAAGATCCACAAATTTGCTCACTTGAAACAAGCTCAATAATGAACATACAACTTCAACTCACCTTTTAATCTTCATTTTGATATTTGCACTAGGCCTCCATTTTCATACTTCTGTTACACCCAGACATTCTGTTTCACGGGCATGCTCGGATTCTATTTTCTCTGCAATATCATCTTACTCAATATGTTGTTTCGCAGAGGTCACTTTGTAACGTGCAAATAGCATTCGAGACTAAGACAAAAGGAGCAACAAAGCTTAAAATCAACACGCAGGGCATCATTATCATTCAGCACAAGTGCCAAACAGATTTTTGGCATAAAAGTGTTATTAAACCTTCTAAATTTAGACTTCTGATGAGAAAATAATAAGGGTGTGAAATTGAAGTGAAAATCTCTAATTGTATGGACTTCTATAGTTGAAGTAAGCAACAAGCTTCAAGAAGGAAACATGAAATGCAGAGAATTACGAGAAGTATTTCTGGATGACCATCATAAATGTTGAAAGAGAACAAGAACTTATTAGTTTTATTTCTCATAAGTGTTTTCTTATACGGTTTCACAATAAATAGATCCTAGACACCCAAAAAATGACAGCAAATCAACATGTAACAAGTTGGAGAAGGTGAGAGCCACTTCTCGAGCCATTTTTCTTTCTATACAAAATGCACATGCATTCCTAATTCAAGAATGAACACAAGGCTAGTAGTCGAAACCCTCTCATGCATGGACAACTGATAGTTAAATGACATTTAGGGGAAATGAAGAAGGCAACTCACAGGTGTAGATAATTACTATGCCCTCAATGTGGTTTGACTTGAACTGAGGTGTTCATGAATTTCTCTGAATTTATCTTTAAGCCTTTGTATCTGCAATAAAGAGGCCACTTAAACTGGATTAATGAAAGTAGACCAAATATTACACAGACCACGAGAAGCAATGACAGCTATGTATACCCGTTTAAGTTCAATTTCCGTTTCTCGCTTTCGCTGTCCCAGAGAATGCCGTATGGTACTGATATGAAAGACATTATCTACTTCTTCAATAGCAGAGTCTAAGTCATCCCGGAGAAGTGCGGGCAACTTGTCAACAACAGGCATTAGCAGAAAACAATTAAACTGCAAGAGAAGAAGCCAACATAAAGGAAAATAAGTCAGGAATATGGAAGACTCGTCACTCTTTGCTTGTCAGAAATGGCTCCTTTTCATAGCCAAGTACAGATAAGTCAACTTCTTATATACAACTTTTTTTTAAAATCTTTTGTAAGATATAAATTTATTAAAAAGGTCAAAAAAGAAAGCATTACATAGGGGTGAGGGATCCCCCTAAAACAGAAGAGTTCTTTGAAAAGACTAGCATGATGGTATGTGTGAAGCCGTAAAAGTAATGACATTAAATAATAAATATACATAAAAAATAGATGAATCTTAAACAATTTTACAGAATTTCAGATTAAAAAAAAAGGATATTAAATTATCACATATATGAAAACTATATGTATGAAATTACTAAACTATAAAAAAATAATTAAGGATATTAGGCACAATTAAAATGTTCAAAATTACACACTTTTATAATAATAGACAGATCAAATTTTGTAAGACTAAGACAAGATTCTTTTATAATGGGTGTAGACTAGTATTAGTAACTATCATTCATATATTTAAAGAAGATCACCTAGGCAGCAGGGAAAATTTGATTCGTGGAGAAAGGCTGCACAATCTTAACTTCTAAAAATGTCAATGGTGAATGCCCTAAACTATGTAAATTAGATGAGACCTATTGTTCTTAACATCACAAAATAACCAAGAGCATTGTATTAGGAGCATATATGCAAACCTTAAGCTCAGTGGACGCAAGGAAATATTCTCGGATTCCATGAAATATCTGCTGAACCAAAGCATAAACAATCCTTTCAGATGAAGGGGCAAGCCTTCTGTTCCATAGTGTACTATCTAAAAGATCAGCCAGCCTTGTCTCTGTTGTTGGAGTACTAGCTGTTGAATCATTTCCAGAAGCCAGATTATTGAGTTTCACGTCTCCTTTGGACTTAACCTCTTGCTTATCGTTGCTTACAAATCCAGACGATAACTCCGTAGAAAGACTTGAAGAATTCACACCAGCATTAGATTGTTCAGACCCACTAAATGAATCCAAGAACTGCCGTAATCCAGCCCTATTCTGCATTTTGACAATTCTGGTTAGAGTGAAAGACTATGAAAATAGAGGAAACGGCATTTGACTATTAGGGCCCGTTTAGTAGGCCCAATAAACCAAGATAAGATAATTTTTGTAGGTTTAATTAAGCCTAAAAAAAATTATCTTACCTTTTCTATTGAGCCTACTAAACAAGCCCTTAAAGTAAAAATATGCCCAGCATGATGCAATGTAGGCGCTCACAAGAAAAGCTATGTATTTTTTTTTGGAAGGAGAGTTAAAATGGGAAGAGCAGGTACGCTTCTGTCCCACTCTACCACCATGGCTAATGAAAGAGAAATCTGAAAATCAATTAGCCAAATGTATTTGACAAGATCCTCACTATGTCTAGTGTTTGTTCGTTTCCAAGATTGTCAGAACTCAAAATCTAAGAAGTATATATGCATATAAGCAACTCCAATTGAGAGTCAAAAAAAAAAAGAGAGAGAGAGAGAGAGAGAACATTATCTGAAGGATTTCCACAAAGAAAGAATAACTTTGGCTAGTTGCTAAATGGATAACAGACAGACACCATAAAACATCTGTGTTATAGGTTGCCAGCACTTTTGATACAGAATGTATACAATGATGCATAAGACTCCAGAAAATGCTCAACAGTGAAGCAAAGAATATAGTAATAAACAACATTAACCAAAACGGCAAGTCTACCAACCTTATTGTGAAGTGACCATGAAACATAGCGTGTGGTGCTCACCAAGTCCTCCATACACCTGGAAGTTCATACACCAGGTTATATAACATTAATGTAAAGATGAATAAGAGATAGTTCCTAATAAGAACTAAAACGCCATTTTTGTAAGATAAGAATTAACATACAACCAGTAATGTTTGTATGTATGCTGTTGAAAGCTTAGGACAATATATAGGAGCAAGAGAAAATATCCTAAGTTTCTAATCTTGTTTGATCTAAAAGAGAATGCACTTGAATAAATTACATGCATAAAATTTTAAAACAAAATGGAAAAGATCCGACTCCCATCCCACTTCAGTTGGGATGACCTTACAGAAGCTGTGCACAATCAAAGCTAACATTAGTAGAAAAGTGAAAGACTAGTTTAAAAAAAAATAAAAAAATCAGCATGATGCTTGAGCGATTTCAATATATAAACACTATAACAAGCATGATGTTTCGTTTAAGGTGCGGTCGTGACATCCAACATGTTAGAAAACTCAAAATCCAAGGAATAGAGATTATTGCTTAAAATAAATTCTCATAATTAATCAGGTAGTCCAGAAAATTCACAGAGCGAGTACAAAAGAACTATACGTAAAACAGCTTGCCAGAAAATGTAATCTATTCAAAAAAAGAAATGCAAATATATAGACAGTTATACTAACTTTTCACGGCATGATCGTTCAGTTGATTCAGCGAAATTGTCAAAGGCAGATGCAACACGCTTTAGAAAAACTTCATGGTGACTAAGATATTCACCATCTTTCTGTTGGAAAAGTATCGGCACAAGCGTTAGTTCTTAGAATACAAATAAGAAGATCAAGTTGCTTGAATCATAAATTGTCTAATGATTCATGCAAATTAGTTTCAGAAAAAATAAATGTAAATTAGTTACGGGAAGACGATAAATGTTCCTACCTGAAGAAGGAAAACAGAGATTGGAACTAGTCTCTTTAGAATATGCAGCAGCCTGCCACCTAACTGGTACCATGCAAAGAAGGAATGATGTGAATTGTGAGAATCGGATAAGCTCAATCTAACTGTTCATTCACGGCAAGATTTCTAACATTTCCTTTTGGAAATCAATCATTGTAATTTTCTGTAACATGGCTTTTATAATAGTTTTACTAATGAAGGTGGAGGCAAAACATACATCTATATTTGAAAGAAGAAAAGATAAAGAATGACTGATGTGCTATCATACGTGAAAAATTGATGAATCTGCCAAGTACTTTCAACCCCACAAAAAAAGAACCAGTTAGCTCTACTTAATGTAAGCAAAAGACAGACAGCATAGATGTTAACACTGTCTGTACTCTATTATTTGGTGTTTCCTAGCCAAGGAGAAGGACCAAACAAGTAGATGGGAGATTGAAGAATTAGACTACGCTCCTTTTAGTGAGTCTACAGAACAATAATGTAAGAGAAACTGTAATAGATCGCAATGAGCTCATCACCTGATGAAGAAAAGGCTCAAAAGTATCACGAGCCTTTGCAACAGCAATTACACAAGCCGTCCTGCATTTCAAAAATCAGACTAAAACTTTTAAATAACAAATAACAAGGATTGCCAAGGAACATAGTTATTACATCACATATTAGAGATAAGCCAAAAGCTCCTAAACACCTTGAATAGTTTGTTCCATCATGAATGTCCTCAACTCCACAAGCATTGACAATCTCTTCACGGGTGATTGGTGGGCATTTCATTCCACCAACAACAAAACGGAATTCAGCCATCGCACGATGATATTGAGCACCTCCATAAAGACGCATGCCTGCATTCTGCACAGCAGAGAAGAGAGTACTTGAGTAAATTTCAAAGAGAGGTTAAAAAATAGACATAAGCAATACTTGGTAAATCGTGAAATTTCATCATATCCATAGCTGGAAATCAAAGGCCAATATTAAGGAAAGTAAAATGGCTACTAATTCAAAGGGGGTGATGGAATATACTATTGTGGATTCAGAAACAGCGGATACTCCTGTTACGTATTAGTGCCTTGCTTTGGCATAAATTTTCTTTTGCATGTGTATTCCAATCGAATGGAAGTAAACTACTTAAAAGTTTGACATTTCATTTATGTTGTAATTGAATGTCACTAGCCATATATATAGTAGTTATCTGTTCCTACTTCCTAGTAAGAGTAAGTTCAATGCAAGTCAAGAATAGCTACTTCTAGAATACCATGAAGTGATCTAATCTCCTCCTTATGTAGACACAAGATTCACCAGATACTGTCATAAGGCAGAGTACATGGTGTAGCAATCAGTTTTTTGAACATAACGGGTAAGATTCATCAAATGCTTACACAAATCTTAGGCAGATACATTGTAAGTAGTTTTAAGTCATTGGAAACGTAGAAGAAGAAAAGGATGGATATAATTTGTCTTATCAGTTTGCATAAGTTAGAATGTATTGAGCCAAAACATCAGAGAAAACAAATGATCTGGTAGTAAGATCTCAAGGGACATTGATGTGCAACATAATATTCAGGAGAACTGGAGCAAGAAAGAAATAATATGAATGGAAGAGCAAATGTTGTAAATTTTTCAAGACAAAGCACAGACACACAGGGGAACAAGATATGTCGTGTCAAAGACATGAAGACTCACAGGTATTAATTTGTGAGGAAATTGAAGACCATCAGTGCTAACAAATGCACCTCCATTAACCCTTTCATCTTGCAGTGTTTCCCCTGCAAAGTACATAATTCTTCATAACAACGTGGAATACCCATTTTCAGCAAGAGATATGGGAAATGGGTCTGTAAGAAGTCAAATACGTCATTTTAACACTTTAAGTGAAATAGATATTAGGTGCTTCTGCAAACAAGATGGAAGTGCATAGGGAAGTTGTCCAAGATAACTTAAGGGGAAAATAGCTCATCGAACTTGTATTTTCAGAGTGAGATTTTCATGTGCCGAAAAATCGTCAGGTACAAAAGAGATCTTACCAAATTTTTCTGGTGGTGCGACAACCGTCCCCTTCAGTAAAAGTGATAACTAAGCAATAGGAGGAACATATAGTCAAAATAGCTTAAAACACATGTAGAGCCACCTTACAATTAAGCTTAAGATATTCTTAATATGATGAAAAGGTTGCATATAGTATACTTCGAAATGCAGGAAACTACTAGAAAGAGTACCAATCTACTTATTACCTATTAGTAAAATAAATTTTAGTTCAACCATATACAATATCACTCATAATGAGACAATCACGTACAGGAGCGGTGCTTTTAGGATGACCTAAAACCTTAATCGTATTTCTTCGGCATTAAGATCATGAATTCTTAAAAATAACAACTACGAGATTATTTGCACATGAGCTAGAGGACTATATAAAGTTGAACCTTGGTCAAGAACATATCATGAAAAGTTCTTCCTTTCTCCTTCAGCTTTACTTCGTCCAAAGTACTGAGAAAAAGAACAACTGACTCAGTTGAAAACTACAGGGAGAAGCCAAAAAGGCATAAATGAAAAGTTCAGCTAAGTCTGCTCTACAAAAAAATGACACATATTTCACTGTGCATAAGCAGAAAAGTAAAAAAAAATTAGACAAACTATAAAGTGATATCATCTCCTTTTGAAAAAAATACAAAATTAAAAATTAAAAAAAAACAAAATTTAAAAAAGAGAATGATATTATCTGTATGTTTAATTTAAGTCTAACAAAGATAAAAAAAAAGGTAACCTTCAACCTGAGTTCCTGATTTGTTTCATTTAGCTTCCTTGTTGTGCTTCGATACTCTTTCTCAAGTAGTGGAATGATAAGAGGAACACTGTCCATATACCTTCACGGAGAAATACATATACATCACAAAATTGTTATTAGCATCAACAAGTAGATACTATAAGGGAAAACAGTATTTCAGTAATATGCAACTTCAGTACCTTTTCTGCAGCAACTCTTCCAAGAACAACTTAAGACTACTAACACCTATTCTACTCCTTTCCTGTTTTGAAAGTGATCTACCCAATTTTTCCTCCAAAGCTGATCTATCCTCCATCTCTCTCAAAGATATAGCCTGACAATGCCTTACAGAATTAGAAGGAACAATTAAAGGTTCATTGGCTAGACTATCTGGTATGTCACTTTGTCAAAGAGAACTTTGAACCATAAAAATACATAAAGTTCTAAAACTCTAAAGAAACAGGACTTAATGAGTACTTAAATCGCTTATGTTACAATACATCAGATGATATCATAAGCAAGAAATGCCCCTGCATAAAGTGGCCATTGAACTAATGCATTAAAAAATAAGGAAGAGACTAACCTGTTTGAACTCATCATTAGATCTATAAACGGACTCATGCCCAGATCCAACTCTTCCAGAAGGAACAGAAGTGAAAAAAGGTGAATCGCCTAACATGAGTCCGTCGAGCGTGCTAGCAGGTGGTGAAAGAAAAACTTCCACATCTGAAGCTCGTGCAAACTGAGGGATCTTTGTATCAAGCTTGGTTGAGACAATTACAGTCCTCGAAAGTTCAGGATCAATCTAGACGGAAGCACAAAACAAAAGATTACTCAATAAGAATTGCAAAGATTTTAAAGCATCATAAGATTCATAACTAGAGTCGAGTGCAGTAGTTAAGTTATAGAAAATTATTTTTAGAGTTCCAACCATCAAAAACAGCACCAACTAATTCCTGAAGTTTCTATTCTGTAGCCAAGGAGGCTGTCCAAGGAAAGAATCCCTTTTCTTGGCAAAAAGTGTGAAAAATGGTCAGCGAAAAGAGATATACATAAATTTGCAGCAGTCGTTCAGTAGAAATTACCATTAAACCCCAATAGTGCATACATATCATGTACATGTAATATCAGTTCATGAAATAGAAACCACATCCTTAGGAGCATAGCATTCACACTGAACTCGCTAAAAATGGCTCCAAATGTAAGCTTGAGATCGAAATAACTGGACAACCCCTTAAAACAGATTAGCCAGGTGAACACCAGAGCTCAAAAGGAGAAACCAAAGGTCCATCCATACAAACATGCGCTGCAATTCTGACATTAAGGACTTAGAAATTATATATATTAATGGACGCTTAATTCCAAGTATTAATAGAAGATGAAAATTCCTATTAAGTGCAACATGCATGAATGTGGGAGCATGAGCTTCAACAATATTATACAAGTGTAATTTCTAGAGCACAGACATAATATTGCAAACGCACATACATTCATACAGTCAACATAGACAAATGACAAACATACTTGCATCACAATTCTCCGGGTTGTGGCATTGCTCCAATCACTGCAATCTTCAAGGCATAATATAATGAATTCCTTATGTTGCATTTTAGCCCGCACTAAAGACTCCACTGCTCTTGCTTGAGACTGTTACATGAAGCTCATCAACATCCGCCATGCAAATGCTTCAAAATCAAAATTTCTGGAGCTAACCAGCATACCTGCAAAGCACGATTTTTCCGAGCTGGAGCTGGGGCAATAAGTCCAGGAGTGTCAATTATAGTAAGGTTCGGACAGTACTTATACTCTATTCTGATTATGATTTCTTTCGAAGAGAATTGATAAGATTCTCGCTCCAGCCTCATATTTTCAGCTTCAATATAAGCCTACAAAGATAGAGAATAACAACATCAACATCTGCTCTTGCAAGCATCAGCCACTAAAAGAAAACCATGAGAATGAACAAACTCCTATAAAGTGTTAAATTTGCTAAATCATCTTCCCATTCAGCGAAACTCAGTCGTTCTTGCACTTGTTCAAGAAAATGAAATTCAAGTTTCAAACTTCAAAAAATTAAAAGGCAAAATGGCGATATGCTGATTATTGAATTGGGAGTTCCAAATAGTACCTGAATTTCCTGCAGTGACTTATCTTGGGGAACTGAGGGATCGGATTCGGACAAGAGGTGGCAGAGAGGAGTGTGGCAGTCGGGGTTGAACTTCATGTGGAGGGTGATGGGGCGGCGGGTCTTGGTGCCGCCGCCGACGTGGTTGAACTGGAAGCCCATGAGCGCCTCAACGAGCGCGCTCTTACCGTCGGTCTGGTGGCCAACCACCAGCACCGCCGGGGCGTCGAACGGCGTGGAGAACTCCTGGGCGAGGCCGTGCAGCTCATTGTAGGCTTCGTAGAGTTTCCAGTGGCCATCTTCCACCACTTCGGGGCCGCCATTTTTGAAATGTGTGTCCATGTTCGACTTGGAGTGGGGGAGCGAGTGACTGCGGTGAGAGTTTCTATCTGAAATTGTTTTGGAGCTTTTTCTTGAATGGTTTTGGATTTTGGAGCCTCAGCCTCGCGCGCGCTCGCTCTAGTACTGGAGAATGGAGATGGGGACTTGAAGATAATGACATTGAGATCGAGTTAACAAGATTTAAGGCCACAAAATCTACCCCTGCTTGCTTTTTATTTATCAATTTCTCTTTTACGTAGTATTTGATTTATTGATTTAAGAAGTATTATTCGATTTCAGCAAGTTATAATTTTTAGATGAAGTACTATGCAAACAATTTTTAAGAATGTCTCAATACATATATGCATACGTATATTTATGAATTTGCTTTTAAACGTTGTTTTTAAATTTAAATACTTGAATGAAAGGTATTCTTCTCTTTGTAACATAGAGTGGGCCACTATAAATTATGTGCCATCACTCAAGTATTTAAAAATCAGCATTTTATCATATTATATTATGTGGTCTTTAATGTCATGGATTCAATCCGTTATACATAATTACAATAGAAGATCTGATTCGCTTGGTTATGTCCAGTAGTATTTTTCAAGCTATTTAATTTTACCATAACCCACTTTCTTTCTTTCTTTTTTGAACCACTCGGATTAGCCCTTCTATTTCGAACTAAAATGACACCTCTATTCAAAATATAAGGTCATGTGCAAAATACTGGCATTATTCATGGAAAAACATATAAAATATAAAATATAGTATGATTTTTGAGAATGCCGCTTGGGAAGAAAGGTGGATTGTCAACAAATTATAGAGATGTTTTAAAGTTGGTGCACAACCAAAGAATATTTTTTTGATTGCCAGTGACTTTTAGTTCTTTACCTTGTATTCTAACGGTACCTCGTGTACCTTTGATCGTTTAAATATAGATTTAATTTTCAGATAAATAAAATAATCTGAGAGCATTGGATGTATGAGATTATGTGTCCCGCCTCTTAAGTGGAATAAGTAACACAAACAATATTTATATAATATTTTAATAATTAATTTACTACTTTTTCATAATTTCACACTAGAGTAATTTAGAAATATTGTAAATAATTTAATAACTCGAGAAATGATATGCTACTCCCCCATGGTGGCACCTTCGTAGGCCCTTCTTCGTTTTTTCTATTTGGCATTATTTTGTTCGATTTTTTCGATTGATTTATATTCTAGTACCCTAGAAATTAATTTAGAAATCATTAAATCTATAAAATAAATAAAAATCAAAGCTCGATTTGTTTTATTACTCATTTTTTGAAGTTAAAAAATAATAACTCGATATATATAAATATATAGCAAATAAAGGTCGATCAACCACGATTTTTCTTGATTATTTTGCTAAATTCTCATAATTTTAGCTAATTAATCAATATATTAATATGATTAATATATATGTCTTCATAGAATTTCAATTTGAATAGAAATCTCATAATTTAAATCATCTATATATACTCAATCATTTATTATTATTATTATTATTATTATTATTATTATTATTATTATTATTATTATTATTATTATTATTATTATATATATGGTATATGTGTGTTTATACGCATATATATAATACATATAGATAATATTTTTTGCATATATTTATACTTATAACTAAATTCTTATGGCAATAATTGATTAGTTATAGATAAAGCCTATTGAACTAATTGAAAAAAATCGCCCATATTTTTTATTTCCTTCCTTTATAGATAAAATAATACTATTATGAGAGTAAATATATACAGAGTATTAATTTATTTTAGAAATATTTAAATTTTTGAAAAGTTTAATTTTATGATTTTGTCTTATTAATAAATTGATTTTTGTTTAATTTATGATCTCAAATCGATTTTTGAGAGAGAACTTCATCAATAGGAAAACTCAAACATGATGGAGTCATCTCAAATAAAATTTTACTAAGTTTATATACATGAAGAGAAAATGACTTCATTCACATGAAAAGTTATATGTCATGGAGTAATCTTTAATCAACATTTAAAAGAGTTAATAGATGATTTGAATTGAAAATAAGTAAATATATCCGAGAAATGTCAACTTTCCTTAACAATCATCTAATTGACTGGTGGCTTGACATTCTATCAATCAATATTTATATCAAATGATGGGCGGCTTTACGTTAAAATGAATATAACCACGCGAAAATGAGTTTTTTTTTTACATCTCTCATAATCTATTTTTCTATGACAATAATCAACGGGCTGATTGACATTCAAAGTGAGTAAAATTAACCGAGTAATGCTAGACCTCATTTATTTATTATTTCAAATTCAGTTTGATGCTATTTTTTTCATAATGGATCATAACCGGCCTACAACCAATAAAAATTAAGCCCTACCTTAAAAAACTAAACACTAAATGGAAAAATTATCGATATGGTACTGCAACATCACGGTAGGCGTTTGGAATGTCTGACCGCCTATTGTTTGGGTACGTTATCGTGAACGGCTCTGAAATCTCGTGAGTAAGTAGGGATATCATTTTCAAATACTTGTATTGATTTAGAATGTTAAATACCTGTTGTTCGGTGCAGAAAAAAAAAATTGATCAATTAGATGCACAAAATATAAACTGTTATACTTTACACTAAAATTGGAGATAAATATAAATACTATTGAATGTCATGCCTCCTTTTATATAATGAACTATCAATTTGGGTATTTTTTTATGAATACCACATTTTTAAATATCAAGTTGTCCGTTATTTGATAAAATAGAAAAATAAGTCAATAAGAGATAATATTTTTTCGCATAATTATATTCATTTTGAAAGTAAGCGATCCGTTGTTTGATGAGATACATGAGTTGCATCATAAAAAAAATAATTATATTCGTCCTGACATTTAAATTTATTACAACTTAAAAAAAATTAAGTTCTACTTCTTTGCAATTAAATTAAACTACTCGAAAAATAACATATTTTTCTGATCTATTTTTTTTGTTAATGTAAACAACGAGTGACTTCATAAATATTATTTATCTTGAACTATTCTTGTATTTTTCTATTTTTCTATTTTTGTATTTCGATTGTTTGAACTTATAACTTTTTCAATTGATTTATAGGTATTTTATGCAAATTAATCACATTGGTTTTTTTTCTTTTCCTTTCAAAGAATCGATAGGATAACCCATGCATAAAAGAGTTAAAATAATACAAATAACTTGACATTCAAAATGAGCAGCTACCTAACAAATGTTACACCTAATTGACATATTTTTCTAATAATTCAAGGAATGTTACACCTCTTTATCCGATTTTTGAATTACATAGAACAATGAATGTCTTGATATAAAAAAAAAATATAGCTACATGAGAAAATATTATCTCTTCTTTTAACCTATTTTTTTAAATAAATGCTCAATTTTTTCCCCTTATAAATTTGCTGCAATAATATCACGTAAAAATCATTATATACTCTTTATATCCACCAAAAGTTGATCATTTTCTTTTTTGACACGCCTTTCCACACGTCTTGATGATGAATTTTAAAATAGTTTTTTTAAAAAAAATCTTTAATAGGATACTATAACTTTTGGTGGACGGAGAATATATTTCTTATATATTTTACTTAAAAATTGTAAGTGATTTCGTCGAATTTCGACGGGCACTACACTACAAAGTATTTTTTTAAATGAATTTTTAAAGTACTATCATTTTGAAAAAAATAATTAAATATATTTTTTAACTTTCGAATAATTCGAGGAATATTACACCTCTTTATCCAATTTTTAAATTACATAGAACAATGAATGACTTGATATTAAAAAAAATATATAGCTACATGAGAAAATATTATCTCTCATTTTAACCTATTTTTTTATCATCCTATTTTTTTTAAATAAATGCTCACATTTTTCCCCCTTATAAATTGCCGCAATACAATCACGTAAAAATCATTACTATCATTTTAACCTATTATAAATGCTCATTTTTTTTAAATAAATGCTCTCTCTTTCCACCAAAAGTTGATCATTTTCTTTTTTAGCACGCATTTCCATGCATCTTGATGATGAGTTTTAAATAATTTTTTGAAAAAAAAAAATCTTTTACGGGATACTACAACTTTTGGTGGACGGAAGAGAGTATATTTCTTATATATTTTATTTAAAAATTGTAAGTGATTCCGTCGAATTACGACGGGCGCTGCACTAGAAAAAAATATATTTTTAAAATGAATTTTTAAAGTACTATCATTTTGAAACAAATGATTAAATATATGTTTTAACTTTTACTTAAAAATTGGACCCGTCGAATTTCGACGGGCACTAAACTAGTTAGAATATAAAACAAAAATAAAAATTAAAAAAAGTAAAATAATAAAACGACGATGGTGCCTACGAAGGTGCCCACGAATGGGTGACTAGCATATCATTTCTCTTAATAACTCTAACTAAACATAGTATCGGTATGTCCTACTGTATAAGACATTTCGATCATACATATTAAAATTATCTCATAATTTCAACAAAAGATCTCTCAATATTGTAATCATAACATAATTATTACATCAATTTAAATCAATCTCTTGAAATTAGAATCTAACATTTTCTTGATATTTTCAAAGACAAACCATAAAGAATATAAAGAATATGATGGTGTATTCATTTTTCCTGGAAATCATAAAAACAAGTCCGAAAGGAGATTGTACCCAAAATCATAATTTTGATCCGAAGAAACATTAGATTATAAACTTCAGTTGTTATTTCAATTTTGATAAACAAATGCTATGTAAAAGCCACAACACTCTTGTTCCATTCTATACAAGTAGAACAAGATTTCAGTGCCGTCAAGAATCCGAACACCTTACAATGAATATAGGCAAGAATGAAGAATCGATCCATATACTTACACTTATGAAGCTCCAAAAATCATACTCTAGCTGCTGCAGCTCGATCTTTGAGCAATGCCTCAACAGCCCTCCTCCCAGAAACCAACGCCCCATCAAAAGTCGCATTTGTAACATAATCCCCACATATATACAAACCCTCCTTCTCCTTCACTCTCGCCTCCTTCATCAAATTCGTGGGTGGGCACTGATTCGGCTGCGCATACTCTATCCTGTACATCCTCAAGAACTTCCACCACCCTACCGCCGCCGCCCCGAACCAACACGACAGCTCCTCCACCACCCTCTCCACCACTTCCTCCTCCGCCACACCTGCACACACTCCGATCACCGAAACGGACACCAGTGCTTTTCCGGCAGGGGCGTAAGAGGGGGCTACGTTGCTTGCGAAGAACATGTTGTTAACAATGCCTTCACCCGACCCGTTTAGGAAGAGGACGGGGTCTTTGGCCGGAACTTTGTCCTCATCCACCGTGAAGTACAAGCAGATTGTGCTTCGAACAGGGGATTTCGGTTTCCCAACGGCCGTTACTGTTTTTCCGTTCAGTATTTTCACGGCGTTGAATTCCTCGACAGCTAGTATCACCCCGAGATCGCTCTTTATTGAATGTTCGCTTTCTAGATTCACGAGCGTGCCTTCTTCGGATTCGTGATCGATGCTAACTACTTTCGAATTCAGAAGAATGGAGCTCGGATTCAGCTTTGCAGCCAATTGTTCGGGAATTGCAGCAATACCGTTCTTCGGGAGAGTATTATCGCCGAGTGCGAGGCATTTGAACACGAAATCGAACAATCTGGAAGTGGTTTCGAGCTCCCTATCGAAGAAAATCCCTCCAAAAAATGGCCGGAAAAACCGGTCCAAAACCGCATCGGAAAACCCTATGCTCCTCAACAGTTCGACCGTCTTCACCTCATCGGCGGTCAGGATCTGGAAATCCGACTGGGTCAGAACCCTGATTCTAGTAACTGCGATCAGCAATTTGTCAATTACGGAACCGATTGGATTCGTGAGCGACTGGAGCGCATCGGGGAAATGCCGCAGGGGATCGGCTACGGTGTGGAAGCGGCCGCCTGTAGAAGACCTTAGCGCCGGAGTAAAACCGTTGGAGATCGAGGCCGTCGTAGTCGAGAAGCTTCCGAGCTTCGGGATAGGCCGTGATGAATATCTGGAAGCCGCGGTCGAGTGTGAAGCCGTCGACGAAATCCGTGCGAACGCGGCCGCCGACGGCGTCGGAAGCTTCGAGGAGGAGGTAAGGGATGTTGTCGGCTTGGAGGCGAGTCGCGGCGGCTAAGCCGGCTAGGCCGGCGCCGACCACGACGACGCCGGTCTTGTCAGACGGTAGGGAGGAAGAAGGGTTAGGGTTCTGCGATGGGGTAGCAATAGCATTGAGAGGTTTGAAAGATTTGAATTTGGAAGAGGAAAAATGGGTTGAGGGAGAAAGCGGGAGGGAGAGCGCGAAGACTGACATTTCTGTGTGTGGGTTGGATTGGATAAGGATTTGGTCATCCAATATTCCATTCTACAATATCCATTTCTCAACTTTGTTAAATTCAAAAATTGCGATCTATTTTTCTTGATATGCAAAACCAATAAAGAAATTTGAATTATACAATTAATGAAGAAATGTTATCCTTTTCTTATATATTTTTCTATTACAGTAGACAACGAATGACTAGAAATTCAAAGCGTGCATATAAAATTATTTGAGAAAATACTATCACCATTTATCTATCTTTTCTATTACAGTAACTAACGAGCAAATCGAGTAGTAAGAAATAGTAAACCTCCTTATTCTATTTATTCATCACAACGAAATCAACAACAAATAGTTTGAGATATAAGCGCATGTACAATGGGTTTAAGAGAGTCGCTCGCTCCCGCTTGTGAGCCCGGGCCACGCTGGTGAGCCCCTCCTCCGGGAGAGCCCGGCTCTCAATCGCGCCCCACGTTGACGCCATTGTTGGCTTTTTTTTTATTTATTTAAAAAATAATAATTTTTTCTGAATAAATAAAATAATTTTATTTTTTTTTTGAAAAATCGGCCAACAGCCATATCTCATTTTCCCCCTATAAATTCATATCTCCACATTCACAAATCACACACAAATCTCACAAAATTTATCTCAAATCATCCATCATTTATACAATTTTACTTCCATTTTTTTTTAATTCTCAATATGTCAAGCTCTTCCGATTCCTCTTCCTCTTCCGGCGAACTCCAAGAGATGTACGAGTACATACAGAGAGGCGCCGAAGCTTGGCAGAAACATAAAGAAGCAAAGAAAAAGAAAAAGAAAGTCAAGGAGCCGACACACGCCGCAAAAGATATCCATCTAGGCAAATGTTTGAATTAAATAAAAAAAAATCAAAAATTTAGTGTTTTTTTTATTTAAATAAAAAATAATAAATAAATAATATATAAAAATAGAATTAAAAAATAGAAATAATAAAAATAGAATTAAAAAATAATATATTAAATCGGAGAGAGCCCGTGGAGAGAGTTCTTGGGCTATGGCCTGTTTTGGGAAGAGATTCTTTCCGCCAGAAAGTGGAAGACCTAAAAGGGCTCTACTCTAGTACATGCCCTAAAGCAATATAGCCAATATAACTTACCGGCGAATGTTACAATTTTCAAATAAAATTGACTGCTAACACTTTTTTATGTACATTGTAGCAAATTATAATTTTAAAATGGATAATAATATATATATTTTCTATTTAAAGAATTGCAACATGAATTTCGACAAGCACTGCACTAAATAACCATAATATCAAATTATTATAATACTAAGTTAATAAAAGATGAAGATTTCAGATTGAAACTGAATTTTGACCAATCACATTACAAAGCCTGATGCAGAGGAGGGACTGAAACCACGAGAAGATAGATACTGATTAAAAAAAATACTAACACAACATTATCCTCTATCAACATTAAGGCCCAAAAGGTGCACATGTGTAGTATACAATTGCTAAGTCACTAACACTGTTTTATACTATGATTCAACAACAGAACAACAGAGTAACCCTTCTAGGAGTTCCATGATATCGAAAGCCACTAATGCATTGTTTTACATGATTCAACAACAGCAAAACTAACTGGAATCAAGACAAGACCCCAAGTAATTACACTAAAGTCCCTTGTCACTCCATAATCAGAATTCTCTTATCAGCAATCATTCAGTGGGTATCAGTAGCTAGTAATTACACTAAATCCATACTAATTCACTTCTAACAGCCAAAGCAGTCACATTCACCACCAAAATTTGTGTCTCCTTCAGCAAATGGTAGAATCTCCACGTACCAACTAAGAGTGAGGACAAATCTCAACAAATGCAGGCAGCCTCTTTTTTGCCTCAGTCCCATAGAGCACATTCTCAATATAAGCATCCACATCTTCCTTTGATGGACTCTTTTCCAAAGTCGAACCAGAAGGCAAACTCACCTCAATCCCATCAACCTGAGGACTCCAATCAGATGTCGGCAGAGTGCTATTTGGCGTTGAGCTCGATCCAGAAAGTTGTTTGGCTGGTATTGGTGATGCGGGGGACCCCATGTCCAATGGTAGTGATGGCAATGAAAAGGTTTCTTCTTCTGCTGCTGTTGATGCCGCCTTGATTTGGCTATTTCGAGGAAACTTAAGGCCACACGGTGATGGTGATGGTGATGGGGTCGATGCCTCGAAACTGCTGTTTAATTTGGAGATCTATGCCAAAGAAAATCGCCAAAATACCAAAACATACAAGAAACCAAGTGCTATATAAAATTCCCACCCATTCAATAGTTATCACAAAAGAAATTACTTTATGATTCGTTGATGGAAGTAAAATACTGAACAAAGATTTGGTTATATAGTTTAGTACCTCAAGTTTGATCTTGCCCGAGGAACGATGGTAGCGCAGCTCCTCTTTGCCGTGTGCAAACTGCTCCAGTTTAAACACATAATTAATGTCAAGATTCAAACGTAAAAATAGTTGTGTAAGAGAGTGCCTGTGTGTGTGAGAGAAGAGAGAGTGAAAGGACCTGGCATTCGGAACCAAATTGGCATTTACCAGAAGTTTCCCAGAAATGACACAGCCTATTCTTAAACACGCTACGTCTACTGCCGCTCCCCGATGACGAGGACGAGGACGAAACAGTCGAATTCGATTTCCCAAAACTGCAATTGACAGAATTTGATGACATCAAAGGCGACCTCATTCTGCCTTCACTGCTTCCTTTGACGGACTTAGGCACCGAAATCCCATCCATAACAATCACATCTTCCTCAACCTTGACCGGCGTGACGAACGGCGGCGAGGAAGAGCCTGATTTCGCCGGATCAACAGAGCGTAGGAACTTCATCAGCGGAGAAGGGGAATCTGAACTGTCTGATGCGTACGGATCAAAGAATGCCCTAGACCGGCGACCGTTCGCCACATTCATCACGTTAATTGGCGATACGACGCCGTCGTAGGGCTTGAACTTCGGACCTCTGGTTTCGCGGTTGTCTTCCATGGACATTCTATGCATTTGAGTGTCGAATCAGAACTATATTCAAAACAATCAACAACAAATCATAACGATTTACAGTGATTAGATTGCGCCGTATATGTCCGACGCCGTAGAGAAATTCGAAATCTTTGTGAGTAATCCACGAAATTATGCGAAAGAACAACATCAGCACTTCGAAAGCTCAAATACTAGCTGAAATTAAAGCGATTGAAGTAGCTATGAAGGCGAGACCTAAAGTAATTTCATTTTCTCCCGGCGATGCGAATGCGCGCCATTTAGGTTTCAAAATTGTTCTAGAAAATGAAGCGCGCACCAACTCACGAAATAACTCAGTAGCATAGAGAAAACAGTACAGTCGTCAAAATTCGGATTCCATAACACGAAAATCGAGTCATAATCGAACTATCACAACGAAAAATTCAAGCCGTAAACGGACTGAACTAGCATGATCTGAAATAAATCTCACCTGAAGGTTAGAGCTTTTCGTATAGCCGTAGTATGAATGAAGCAGATCGCCTTGATCGATGAAAAGCAGAATCAGAGATATGAAGATGAAATCTGAATTTAGGGAGAAGCTACGAGCTTCGCCTTCTACGGCATGATTTGAAACTCGAAAGAGAGAAATATTTCCGCGTGAAATCAAAAAAAGGCAAAGGAAGTTGAAACGCATTTATAGTAGGGGTAGCAATGAATGCAAGAACATTCTACTAACTTATGATGAGAGAGAGATGTGTCCGCCAATCATACTCCTTTACCCACCTCTCGGATGACGTGGCATTGTCGATTTTTTCATTTACTCCTTTTTTTTATTTTATTAAGATTTAATATTTTTTTATATAATTACATTAATAATAATTTTTCATAAATATATCATTATTACGTCAGCCGTGTTGAAAAACCAAAATTAGACTTAGAAGTGTTTGACTGAGCTTATAAGCTAAATATGTTTCGCAAAATAAACTTCTCGAAAAGTTTATAAGCTCCATAAATAAGCTCGAGAAAAATCGAAGTTCCAACCTCAGGGGATAGATGTCCACTTGGCCAAGCTGCTCACAACTCATGCAAAGACAACATGACTCCATAAGAAAGCATTATTTCCTTTCTTTCAGCATAATCACAAGTTCTATTCAACATTCAAATTTCAAATGCATCTAAAAAGTGACATTCCTCTTATACCATACAAAGACACATCACGCAACATTATTCATGAATTTACACAAATTTGAATTAGAAGTTGATGACAAAACCAGCCTCAAATCCCACTTATTGTGCTGTTGAGGTCTCCACGGAGTAAGGAAAGGAGTCCACCACCATGTACTCTCCCCTCAGGAACTGCAAAATTAAAGCCCGTCCGCGCATCGTTCTCAGCACCATTGCTCTTTTCGAGCTGCTTCTTCTGGGAACTCAACGATCTTGAGTAAGAAGAGGAGGATTTCATCGATAAAGGAACTAATACCTGAGGAGGGATGAGCTGGTGCTGCCGTTTAGCTGGCCTCTCGAGTGAGTTGATTGAATCCGAGATCACAGTCAAACCCGAGGATGCACACGTGTTGTCGAGGCTCGAAAAGGTAGGAACCAAGCCATGGAAGAGTCCTGGGGCAATCATTCCTCGTTTATTCGTCTCTCGTCCCTGAACAAGACTACAGTGTGCAGCACAGAGTCCACTCTTTCCCCTTGCAAACTTTTCGCATTTCCCGTCACCCCATTTGCACCTCTTTCCACCACCGTGGGCTTTGCACAAGTCAGTACTACCCTGGGCACTCTTCCCACACTTGTCAACCTTACACCGCTTTCCCCCTCCGTGTTTAACACAACAATCAGTCCTTCCACGGGCGCTTTTGGTGCATCCGGAAACAGAACACCTCTTTCCTCCGCCATGAGCAACACAAAAACTCGTACCTCCGTGTACACTTTTGGGGCAGATCCCACCCCCATCAAACATGCATCGTTTTCCACCTCCGTGCCCTTTGCAAAGAGGCGTACTCCCTTCAGCACCTTTTGTGCATCCTGCAAATATGCATCTCTTACCACCACCATGAGCTTTGCAAAATACGGTGCTCCCTTGTGCCCCTTTAGCACAGCCAGGGACTTGACAGCGTCGTCCACCACCGTGAGAGATGCAAAGACCAATCTGCCCCTCAGCACTTCGGGTGCAGCCTTCCACCTTACACCTCTTTCCACCACCGTGTCTTATGCAAAAGCCCGATTTCCCACGTGCTGCTTTTGTGCACCCTTCTGGAAATCCACAACGTCTTCCACCACCGTGAGCAATGCAGTGGTCCGTCTTTCCCTCAGCACTTTTGGTGCATCCGAGGTGCTGACACCGTTTCCCACCTCCGTGTGCTTTGCAGTACGCTGTTCGGCTTTCTGCACCTTTGTTGCATCCAGGCTTTTGGCATCTTTGTCCGCCTCCATGCCCAATGCACAGACCTGTTGCCCCACGTGCTCCTTTTTTACACCCATCAAACTTGCATCTTCTTGTGTTTGTGCCTCTGTTACTAGATGATACCGATGCACTTCCAGGCTCAGATATGGCACTCATGGAGTAATCCGAGATAGAAGAAGGTTCAGAACTCAGCTGGGAAATTTGGCAATTAGATTTCGCAATGAGTTCTGAAAATGTATTTGTCGTCACTTCCATTCTCGGGGCCATAATAAGGCTCCGCATGTAGCCACCGGGTTTCTTGCTTGATGTAGAACCCTCATCACCAACAGCAACATCAAGTATGTTACGAAAATAACTCTGTGTTGAAGCTGGAACCTTGAGTGCACCCGAAAGTACATCACCACTATCAGAAAGGCCAAGCTTCAAGATTGAGTCATGTTGAGAAGATTGGGTTGGAGTAAGTATGGGTGCAATACCTTTAGAATTATCATCCTTAGGAAGCGAGTAGGTATCAGAATATGTAGTGGGTGTGGGTCCCAGACCAAGTACTAACTTGCATCCATCATCGACATTCTTTGTGCAAGTACCTTGACTCATTTGACTACTTCCAAATGTGGAAGCTGAATGTGATCCATTTCCAAAGCCATTCAATCGTAGAGTAGTATCTCCACCATTACTATTCGTCACAAACTCAGCGTACAAGGGAGGATACATGTCGTCCTTGATCTTATTAACTAAATACTTTAATGTTTTGAAGGAATGAAGTGGAAGCTCTAAAAAACCTATGGAACACTAGTAAGATAACCTATAAATCAAAATGAAAAAAACAAGAACATACAAACTACCTCCACCACTCACAAAACCAGATGTGTCTGCTCTATCCATTCTTTTAACTGCCTTGGAGAAGTGCTCTAAGTACTTATAAAGACATCTTGATTGTTGAAATGCTATTGGAAGGTATCATCAAATATCAAATACACGTACAGTTCCAAAGACTAAACACCGGTTCATTCACCTGAAACACAAACTGAGTCTCAAAACCATATGCTAAGATAGGATGAAGGGATGTTACATGGAATTCTGCATGATAAAGCTAGTCAGCAAGAACAAAAACATAAATACTTCCTAGAATTGGCGAGTGTAGCTTATCAAAATGAACCTGACAGACATTATAGAAAGTTTTATATGCAGGGAAATGTGTCATGATTGTCATTGAGATTGAAAAACACTGACAAAAATGAATCTTTGATCACGGTATCACTTATAAGACCAGTACTGCAGTGCAGGTAAGGACCAGAAACCGAACATATCTAATTCCGGTCTGAGCAGGTCAAACAAGAAGTTTCTTGAACTATAAAATGGTCGAAAACAAGTGAAGGACTACAAATGTGCAGTTCAAATTTTAAATACACATGGCCATATAATTCTGTATCTTTATTTTTTTTTGAATTCCATTTCTTCATCTTTTATTTGGTGTCACAGCAAGTCCTTTAATATCTGACTCAATACAAAAAATACCCTTAAAGCAATACTAACTTATTTCTAGAAAAATTACAAGATCGTCGGTAGTTATAATCTAGTGAAATCCAGATAAAGCAAGAACACCTAAAGTAGAGTTGACTCATCTCATACTTGAAAATTGAAATACAGGAATGAAGATTTTGTTTTAACATGAGCAAATCTATCAAAATTGGATTTTAACCGAAAATTAGATTTTAACACTCCATTATATATAATCGATCCGCCTCCTACGGTAAGGTCGCCAATTATGAGATGCGATCTAAACATGCACCCCGAACACAAGACAGCAGGTCAAACCCTTTGCTCCAAGAAATCAAAAAAATATTATTAAATTGTACAAAACCATAAAGCAATCACAGATTCCATCGCTGCTGAAGCAGTGCTTCCATGTTAGGCAAACACAAAAAAAACTCCATGTTAATTTCATTTTCAGCAAGAGAAAAGTAATTTTAACAGAGAGAGAGAAGCAGCAGCTGTAAAATAATTAGCAGAGGTCTTTACGTAACCAACAACTACCCAAACCAGGAAATATTCTCATAGTTCTCAATGAATCAAATTCACATGAAAATTTATGTGAGTAGTGAAGTAGTCATCAAAGATGAAGGAGATAACATATTGAGAGCCACATACAACGTTAACGCACAGAATCCATAAATTCTGTAGAAAGAAGAAATAATATACTGTAATTAAGGAGATATGAAAGAAGTGGAAAGAAAAGGAATATTACTCTGTGAGCCTAGGTTTTCTCCTTCGGCCATTTGCATAACAAGCCAATCAGCCAATCTCGACAATTCAAGAGAGAGAGAGAGAGAGAGAGAGAGAGAAACAGAGAGAGCAACAGAAATTGCCAGTTGAATACAAACAAAGAGCAGAAAAAGGAAGGAAATAAAAAAAAAGGAAAAGGAAAAAGAGGGAACGTGATTAAGGGTAAGAAAAGAGTTAAATAGGATTAAAACTTGATTTGAGCACCCCCTAGCATTGTTTAATGGAAGGTTAGAGGCAAGTAGATTACCAATAATACCCTTTTTATTTGGCCCACGATTCGGACAAAAAATGCATTACTTTATGATGAAAGAGACAAGGCGGCGAAGGCGCTTGTTTTACTCTTTTTTGCAATTATAAATTCATATGGCTACATCCAAGGACAGTTTCGACTTTTCAATTACTTAAAAAATCATTTTTTTTTTACTTATTTTGCGATTCCAAAATGGTACGATAATTTTATCAATGTTCAAAGATGTCATTTAGGGTGTGTTTTCTTTCCAGAAAATGAGGGGAAAAGAAAAAAAATTACACAATTTTTTTGATGACTAATTTTTCCTAGACATGAGAGATTTATTTTTTGGGCAGCTTATTATCCTGTCTTTTTATTTTAAATCATGATAGTAATATTTTCTTACCCATTTAAATTGATAATATTTTTTTACATTTTTCATTTTAGAAAATATATAATAAAGCAAGTTGAGGACCACATTATAAGATAAAAAAATTTATCATTTTCTTATGTCTCATTTTCTTTTTCCATCAAGGAAAAAAGACTAATAAAATTAGGTATATCCAAATTGTTACAAATCAAAAGGTGGAAAACACATTTGAAAAATGTTTTCTAGGAGAAAAAAAAAAATTGTATTAAAAGGAATAGAAAGGGGGTAAAGCTTTGGAAGTTGGAACATTAGGAATATTTTTTAATTTTATTTTCATTTTAAATGATGTGGTTTATTGTGTTTATTATTCACACGGGAACATGATACCTGAGTTATGAAACGTGATGTAAGAAAGTTAAAAAGAAGACATGAAATTCATGTGAGATGGTTCAAATTACTATTAGCAGAGTGACTCAATTAATTGAAATTCTACAAATTTTTTATGTCAAATCGGTTTCAAACCAAGTCCCCTAAAAAAAATGTCTCATAAGAAACCTATTCTATAAGTGGACGACTCTCGATGTTAATAAAGCTACACACAAAGTTTACGAATCAGATTCGTTGAATATAAAATAAGATTGTGTGTTCTACGAAAGTTGCATTGCATATTTGCATGAATAATTTTAACTTTATTATATAAATAGTTTGTGACCGTCCAAATTCGACGTGTAAGTAATACTAGTATATCTTTAGTTCAAAATAATATTGTTACTACAATGTATTAACAAATATGCTAGCATCGAATCATATTAGAACACAATAGATCAATGAGAGATAGTCACGTAGCCTTTGTTGGAGCGTTGTACTTATTTATATATATCTCAAATTGTTCGTTGTTCCGGTTGATGAGAATTGATTAAAGAAGATTAGTATTTCTTTAATAATTTCATTGAATTTGAATGTGAAAACGTTCGTTGTTTACTGTAAATGTAATTAAAAAATATGTCAATACGTGACAATATTTTTTGTTAGTTTTAAATCACTCATTGTTGAAGGTTAGCATTTCTCTGGTAGATGTGTTCGTTCAAATTTTAAATGTCAAGCCGTTCGTTGATATGTATAATCATGCATACATTGGAGAAAAAATGGAGATATATACAAAATATAATGGAGATATATATTAATTATTTTTATAGATATTTTAAATATTATTTATTTTAAAGTATTGATTATAAAGCAAGGAAATAAAATTTAGAAAAATTAACAAAAATAAAGATAAATATAATCCTTAATCGTAATATATATCTGTTGTTTTTTTTTTCAATAATTAAAGATAAAATTTAAAAACGATACTATAAAGAACTCGAGCCGGAAACATTTAATATAAGACATTAACCTTCTATTCATTAATTTTAAATTGAATCTTGAGATTCAAAGGGGTGAAAGTATATTCTTAAGAAATGGCGGGACCGTAGTGGGGCCGGAGGGGATGATATAAGGAGATAAATTAGTGGTGGAGGGAGTTGTGGTGGCGTGGCCTTATCAATATACCTATGACTATATATGAGCAACCAATTTTTCAGCGCTGCGCATATAAATATCTAAATTAAAGATGCGCTGAGCTGCCTTCTTTATGTGTATATATATGTGGCTCATCTAGTCTATCTTTACTTTCTATGTTGTTTATATCTTAAATTATTATGAGAATAGTCTAAGTTATAAATTATGAGAATAATCTTGGTAGTTATAACTTCACTTACATGAACAAAATTTGATTGGGCTTGATTTTTATGTAACTCGTTACCTTTTTTTTTTTTTTGAACAATATTAACTGAAATTTAAAGAGCGTGTCATGGGGGACTCGATCTCGGGACCTTTAGTCCCAAAACTTAACCCCTTACCGCTAGACCAACACACGTACACGTAACTCGTTACCCTTTCTTTTCATAAGTTGACATAATGGAATTGAAAATAGTCAACGAGCGGCAGATAATATAAAAATGAAGTAAAAGAAAATCTCCGACCCTTCCGCCCAAGAAAATACCACATTGGCGTCATTAATTAGTGGGACGAAAATGTCAAAATCGTGTACGTATAATAATTCATAAATAAGGGGCTATATACATCATCACTAAATAATTGGTATTTGAATATTTGGGGAAGATACCAAGTTGCAGAATATTCAAACAAGATGCACATAAGCGAAATCGATGATTAGTTGTATATATTATAATTAGGAATCTATATTTAATGTAGTATTATTATTTCAAGAAATCCAGCATAGGTGGGAGGTTCTGCCTTGCCCTGTCGTCGTCTTCGCCAGCAAGGTCGTTTTATAACATGCTAGTATTTAATAATAATATTTATCATCTCCCCCGCTTAGAATTATTATTCATATTCATGTTGTTTATATTTATAAATTTTCGTTTAGATTAAGAATATTTTGTATGTTTAGATAACGATTTGAAATGATTATTAGTTGCAATTGTAAATTTGTAATTGAGTTGATATATTCAGCATTCTGCACAAGATAAAATATGACGTACTAGAAAAAACAGAAGTAAATATATGAATTATGGCATTTTAGAGAGAAGAAATTGTTTAAAATTAGACTAACCAATGAAGTGAAATATACGCCCATCGTGTCATGATGACAATTTTATAAGTATAATTAGATGATTTTTATTTTTATTTGATAGAATTTAAATTTTAAAGTATATATTTATAATAGCTTTTTAATGTGTAACACTGTTGAGCCGTTGAAGATTCCGCTATTGATCCACACAAATTTAGAAAATCTCTAATCTTATTTCGATTACTCTATTAAAAACGATACTATGTCGATATTATATTATACTTCATCCGTCTCATAGATAACGTTTTGCTTACCTGATTCGGCTTGTCTCGAATATTAGTGTTGTGTTTCTATTTTTGAAAAAAAAGTTGGATCCTACCGCGTTTTTACTTTTTAACATATTTTCCAAGTTCTCCTGCTAAAAAAAAAAGACTTTATTTATGAAACATAGGAAGTAATGGCAGGGACTTCCGTCATAAAAATTGAATATTCTCATTTTACCACTAGCATTGAGCAAGAGCACTGTTGGGCCATCAACTGCACTTAAAGAAAAAGTAGGGAGAAGGCCCACCTTATATGAAGCCCAAAAAAGAGAGAGATTGTTTAAATGAATGACGTTTCAATTAAATAAAACTAAATCACTAATTATTGAATAATTTAAATTACAATTTGATGAAGTTGAAGTTGAAGACATCAAATAAAATGAGAAGAAACGCAACACTCCAATTAAATTAGAAGCCTCTAACTAATGAATACTATATCTTAGCAAGAGGGTAAATCATGAGGTGGAGGAAGCAATTTAGATTGAGGAGTTTCACCATTTTTCACCACTAAAACTGTACTCATCCCCCACATTTGATGCCTCTCCAAATGGCAATGCATCATCCACACCCCTGCACATATACACGTACAATCATACCAAAACTTTAAACTTATATAGATTGTTTTGAGTCATCTTTTTTTTTTCTTTCAAAATAACATATAATAATCTTAACCATATGTTATTTGAATTAACCATGCTCTTCGGCCTTGTTTGGTAGGGGTAGGGTAGATATCTTAAGAAAATAAAAGTTATCTTGTGTGTGCATGTGTTGGCCTAGCGGTAGGGGGTTAAGTTTTGGGACCAAATGTCCCGAGTTCTAGTCCTCCGTAGCACGACTTTTAAATTTCAGTTTAACTATGTTAAAAAAAAAAAAAGTTATCTTACTCAATCCAACTACTTTTAAATTTCAGTTTAACTATGTTATAAAAAAAAAAAAGTTATCTTACTCAATCCAACTGTAGTATCCTAGATACATTTTCTAAGGACCCGTGTTCACCCTTCAATTTTAATCACACCCTCTCCCTATGATTACTTTAATCTTAGGAGAAGCCACGACAACTTTATCATAATTTTTTTTTATTTGGTTCCCCCTTCAATTTTAATCACACCTTCTCCCTATGATTACTTTAATCTTAGGAGAAGCCACGATAACTTTATGATGATTTTTTTCTCATCAGTACTACCAAACACACGATTTTAGACCAGCGAAGAAAACTAACCTGGATTGTCAGCCCTAAATCTGATAGCAACCCAACCACCATTAGGAATCCCCACAGTCGTTTCCTGAGGAGGGTCATCAAGGTTATATCTCAAAGGGTCTTTCTCTTTGTCAAAATTTCCAAATCCCCATCCAACTACGTAGAATCCATAGCCATGCAAATGCATGGGATGGTTATCACCAGCCACCACATTCGTCCCTTGCAAAACCATCTCCACACTCGCATTGTACTCCACCACCAACGCCCTCGTCCCCATCTCCGGCGTCAGAACATCGCCCGGCAAATCCTTCCGCGTGTAGTCGAACTCCTTCGGCGGATTCCTAGGGAAGTCCGTCCGAAAAACGCCATGGATTTTTCTGTAGTACGCTTGTAGGATGTCGGTTGACGGAGGTACGAAGCTAACGTTGTTCAGACTGGCCGAGAAGCGCTTACCCAACGGGCCTGTGCACGGAGGCGACGTGCAGTTGAGGAGGTTGACGGAGACCGTGATGAAGAGGTGAGTGTCGACCTCGGTGGGGAGATCCTTGCTTGATAGGCTTCTTAGCCTCCTCGTGAACTCGGTCGAGGCGAATGTCGAGTTGTAAAGGGGGAGGTGAGGGAATGAAGGAGTGATTTTATCAGGTTGTGGAGTCTGATGATAGTGGATGATTCCGGTGGCTGTGGAGTTGTCGAAACCGGCTCCGAAGGCGCTCGAGTAAGGGGAGGAAGCTAGGTAGTATGAGGAAGGAGGTTGATTTGCTTGCATTAGTACGTCCATGGTTTGGCCAGGAGAGATGATGATGTAGTTTGTTTCGAATGGTTTTGTGTAGAATCCGTCTGTGCCTACTAATATAAGTTTGTGCTTTGCCACGGCGAAGAAGAGGCTCTCGTCCATGGCGGCGTTCACTATTCGGAGAAGATATGTTTTCCCTTGTTCCACTTCCATACTAAATGTTTCTGCAACAATAATATATGGAAATTATTAAGCAAATTAATCCGGAATTAGCCTTCCAAAGCACTAGTAACAGTGTTCTAAAAATCGTTAGGTGCTAGTCTGGCGGTGAGGAGGACTAGCGATTAGGCAGGAACCTAGGCGGATATGATTATAACTAAAATACTTAAATTTTTTTAACTATTTTTATATTGTGTCCTCAAAGAATAAACTATTTAAACATATATGATTCATAATTTCATTTTCTAATTTATGATTAAAAAATATGATACGCTAATTAATAGTTTAAATTCAATAAATTTAATAGTTTTTCAAATAAACTTCATAGTCTATAATATTTTTTATAAATTTAAACATGAAATCCATAAATTTGAGCATATATGAATCAATTAAATATTTCAATTTAAAGCTAAAACTCTAAATCTCTAATTATATCCACCTAGAGTCCACCCAGCCCGCCTATTCCCCCTAGGCACCGATTAGTGCTGAGCGCCTAGAGACCGTAGACTAACCTAAAATTGAGTCGACCATGCTCTGTCTAGCTAGCGCCTAGGCGCCACCTAGACTGCCGATTAGGCCGGTTTTTAGAACACTGGTTAGTACTCAGGCATCTTGAGCCAAATTGAATGAATGAATAAAGAATATAGGAAAGAAAGATAGGGTACATATACGTACCAAGTTGTGAGCATGGATAGAAATGGCCAGGGTGGCCATTGATAGTGTAAGCATTAGACAAAATAGGTTCTCCACCAGTCTTGTTTGCATTTGCTTGTATCTCCATCACATCCTTCTTCCACCACTCCCCTAAAAGGAGGGGAATTTCAGCATGAGGTTTGGGAAAAGGATAGGTAGAGCCATGCTTGGGATAAACAATGAAGAGTCCATGTAATGTAGCTCTTGCCCAGCCGCTGTGTGCATGCCACCAGATGGTTCCTTCTTCAGTCGTCAATTGAACGTTGTAAGTGAAGTTCTTCCCCGGCCTTATCGGGCACTGGTTTACGTACTCCGCCCCGTCTGACCATGGATTTCTTACCTGCCTCACTCCATGCCTGCATAAATACAAATTTCGCCTTCAATTTCTTCAACTTTTTTTTAATTTCGAGTTTCAAAAAATGCCAATAATTTTAATTTATGATATTTTAAGAGTGAGAAAAGAAAAAAAAAAAAATTGATTAGAATGAATTTAACCCAAATCCAAGAGATTTCTTGGCTATGGGATCCTCTCTTAATTTTTTTTACATAATCGTAATTTTTATTAGTTTTAAACTTATTTCTTTATAAAAATAAAAAAAATACTAATATAGTAAATCATAAAAGATATTTATAAATAAAAATATTTTTAACATAATTATATTTATATATGAGTAACGCTCTAATGCCCATCGTGTGTATACTTAATATGCCCACGGATGACGTGACAATATTTTAAATAAGGAAAATAATTTAAATATATACCATAAAAACTAAACCATACCTTAAAAAAATTAAATCCTACAAAAAAAAAAACTAAACCCCAAATCGAAATGATTAATGACGTGACATTGACACATAAGCGGTGAACAAATTAAGTGTGCCTACTGTGGGTAGGGGAGCGTTTATGATATATATATCTTAATTTTGAATTTATCAACTCTAAGATAACTAGTAAAAGTGAAATTAAATATTAAAAAATAATACAAACCCTAAATGGATGATTAAACTATTAAAAATAATTATTAAATTAAATTAAATTATTGTACATTAAAATTATTAAAAAAAAAGAATAAAACCAATAGAATTTTAAGATTTTGGACACGGACACAGTAATTGGGAGTAATAAAATTAGTATACTATTCATTTAAAAAAAAAAAAACTTGGCTAGTACTTGCAGTCAAATATTAATTTCATTAAATTGAGAAAGAAACAGAAAATAAAAAACAAGACTTGATGAAGCCAAGGCAAAAGAAGAAAAAAAGAAAAAAGAAGAAGAATAAAGAGAATGAATAGAAACCAGTGAAGGGTAATGTTGTATTCTGCTTCGTTGCGAAATTGGACGACCAATTTGTCTCCTCTATTAGCCCTCAGAGTGGGCCCAGGGAATTTTCCATTCACCGTCAATATTTGCTTTGTGCTGCACAATCTAGTGTATGGCCATGACTTCACCTGCAGTTTTAATTTTAATGGAGATATACAAATATAAACTGAGAAAATATTAATATAATATTGGTGAAACGAAATAGAAATAAGAGAGAGGTTAATTATACCACAAATGTGTGGTAATGAGTTCTGCCATCAACGAATCCAACAAGAATTGCTACAGAAAATGTTACAGCAGCAATTGTTGGGCAGATTTTCAAGCCCATTTTTTTACTGAATGTGGAGCAGATTTATTTTTATCTCAAGAATATTTATATATATATACTATATGAATTGTTTTGGTTTTGTTATTCTCACCGTCATTAATATGGCCAATTCACCATATAAAGTTTGAATTTTGGTGATAATTTGGAAGGTAACCTTCTGTTTTAATGAATAATAATTATGGGGTATATTTGCATATTCATCGGTTGAATTTGAATTTCATTATGGAATTTTGAATTTTATGTATAGTTTTTGTTTTATTTTAAATGACAAACTTAATTGATTACAGTACATTATGTACATATTTGCTGTAATAACTTAATTAATACTATGATTTATATCCCGTAAGGTTTTGCTATTCTTCCCGCTTGCATGCGATGTATGGGATAATCTTATTTTTATCAATAAATATATAGATGCATATAAATTTTTGTATATAAAATTAATTAATATTATAAAATTTTGGAAAAAATACAAACAAATACACCAACTTTGTTTGACATCCTGTTTTGGTATCGAACTTATTTTTTTTTTCTTTTCTTTAAATACACTAACTTTGCCTCGATGTTCAATTTTGCTACAGATTCAATTTCTGGCGAAATCAAAACTGACGTGGCATCTACGTGGCTACCGGACACATGCCCTTAAATTTTCCTGCCGGATGAGTAAACGACGTTGTTTCTTTAGCATTAAACGACGTCGTTTGGTATAAATTTGAGCTTCTTCTTTGAATTATATATATTTTGGTTTGTTCGAACCCTAAATCGACAAGAGAGAACGAGGGTGGAGAAGAGAAATTTGAAATCGATTGTCATAGCATTTGTAGGGTTGGCTCGAAGTATTGCTAGTCGATTTTAAATTTCTCTTCTCCACCCTCGTTCTCTCTTGTCGATTTAGGGTTCGAACAAACCAAAGTATATATAATTCAAAGAAGAAGCTCGATTTGTACCAAACGACGTCGTTTAATGCTAAAGAAACGACGTCGTTTACTCAGCCGGTCGGAAAATTTAAGGGCGTGTGCCCGGCAGCCACGTAGATGTCACGTCAGTTTCGATTTCGTTCGAAAATTGAATCTGTGGCAAAATTGAACATCGAGGCAAAGTTAGTGTATTTACAGAAAAAAAAAAAAAAAAAAAAAAAGTTTGATACCAAAACGGGATGTCAGACAAAGTTAGTGTATTTGTTTGCATTTTTTCCTAATTTTTTTGTATATTTTTGTAACTCTCAAGAATTTTGTTAATCAAATCCGAAACCCAAATTCTAGAGAATGAATCTAGCCTCTCATTGTCATACAAACAATTGTATCTCAATCATATTCTCACTCATCAAAGAGAAAGAAAAAAAAATACTAATAATTGAATAATTATTTGAGTAAAATAAATCCAAACCCTAGTTCACTTGAATAAAAATAAGTAAAAGTCGCGCGTCCTGGTCGTTTTAAAGTCTGAGTTTAAGTCCTATTTATAGGAGATGTGTGCCTTAATGAGGTGGCAATGGTCATTTCTTCCTTTCACAATTTTGCTATGATCATTTCCAATTGACCCACAATCGTGGATTTGCGTTGCTCTCTTCAACACAGTGCGGCTCACCAGTCTCCATAGGCTTGTAACCTACCATCATACTTTTCACTTTGCCCATTTTTAACTCAGTTTATTTTTCGGTTATTGGCAAAAAAAAAAAAAAAAAAAAACGAGATTTGTGGGCCGATTTTAGTTTTGCACATAAACTTTGACTTGTTCCAACAAAGTATCATAATTTATATTAAAAACAAAATAAATAATAAAAGCTATTTTAAAGCTATTAAAAATAAAACAAGAAAACTATAACAAAATCATAGAGTACTCAACAACTAGACTTGAAATTTGGCGATTTACCCCAAATAAGTGTCTTATTGTATTTTTCAAGATAAAAAGTAGCCTAAACTATCAAATTTATCCCATAATTATTAATAATTTCATACGTTTTCATTTTTCTATGTAATAATTAAGGATAAATTAAGTAAACTTATTAAATTTCTTAGTTTGCGTGTTGATCGCTTAGGACACTTGTTAGGAAACACAGATGGAGTATTTATCTACGTGACAAATCAGGAACAATATATATACCAAATCCATGCATAAGAAGAAACCCCTCAAATCCCAATTAAATTCGCTCGCAATTGAAACGGACTCACTTTCACAGTTCACACTACCGCAAAAGAATCTAGGATATAATTAATTAATGGTAGATTGAATAATTCTTTAATTTGTACGAACAAATGTAGCATAATCGAGATAAATTCACGATATGAAAAGATAAATTTTAAAGCCAATCACGCATAGTGTCGCGGTTCCATTTGTTATATGGAGAGTGGAACGTACGAATGGTTCTAACCTCTAAAAAAACTCTTTTTGGCTATATTTTTAATTAGTTTGTGATCGAACTTATTTTCGTAAGGTAATTAATGCACGTAGATAAGGAATTAATGAACACGAAAGTAAAGAGACACGAAAGATTTACGTGGTTCGATCTACCGGAATAGATCTACGTCCACGGAACAGAAAATAGATGGATTGTATTGCTAATGTGTGTGTAGCTTTTACAAAAATTGTTCTCCTCCCCTTCTCAATCTATTCTAAACCCCTATTTATAGGTAATTACATGGAGTTTGACTATAATACAAAGTCTTCTCCTATTTGGACTCTGGCTTGATCCTCTTCCTTTATGGATAAACACCGAGCTTCTATATCTCTCTTGGAGCTTAAGTTGTAGTCGATGTAGGAGTTGCCTTGATGAAGAAGTCTCTTATTCCGAGTTGGGCCGAGCTGCATAGGCCGAGCTTAACTGTCGGGGCCCAATTATATTGGGCTCGATGCTTGGGCCTAGTAGCTAGGCCATATCCTATCACATCCCCCCCAAAAAGATATGGAAGTGAGGGTGTGGTTCGGGGTAGAAAGTTGAAGTAGGAGTAGTGGAAGTGCATTGCCCCGTCGAAATTAGAATTTTGACGAAGTCGGATTGCGTACCGCCTCGTTAGGACGAGGTGAAACTAAAATTCGCATTGCCCCTTCAGAAATTAGATTTCGACAAAGTCGGAATGCGTACCGCCTCGTTAGGACGAGGTGAAGCTTAATTTCGCATTGCCCCTTCGAAAATTAGATTTCGACAAAGTCGGAATGCTTTGAACAGCACGACTTCGTCAAAGACAAAGTTTAGGCTTTAATTAGCACGACCTCGTCTTTAGACGAGGTTTAGGCTTTGAATAGCACGACTTCGTCAAAGACGAAGTTTAGGCTTCAATTAGCACGACCTCGTCTTCAGACGAGGTTTGGGCTCTTCTCCGTTTTAAACAAAGGCCGTATCTTTGTTTTTAACCGAAGTGGTGCCTCCTCGTTTTAAACAAAATTAGTTCTTCCTCGCTTTTAACAAAGGTGGTGCCTTCGTTTTAAGCAGAGGCAGTTTGTACTTCTATTTTTAACAAGGTTAGGTTGGTACGCGCGTTTGGAATTTACCCCAAATATGGAGTTTATTAAGTTACCCTCGTCAGGGTTTAATAGCTCTACCTCGTCATAGGATGAGGTTTTGGCTTTAAATAGCTCTACCTCGTCATATGACGAGGTTTTGGCTTTAAATAGCTATACCTCGTCATATGACGAGGTTTTGGCTTTACATAGCTCTACCTCGTCATATGACAAAGTTTTGGCTTTACATTCCTTATTTGTCGAGATAATATGCATAAGTGGAGTAGAGAGAGATGTGCAAGATGTATGCAAATGCAAGATGTATGCAAGACCCTAAAAAGACGACCTAAATGACCTAAATGAACTATATGAACTTGGACATTACTCTCGGCCACTTGTGCAAGGTATCTCTTTAAATGAGTAATGTGCCGTGCACGGGGTATTGGCTTACCGGATAAGTGGGCGAGCTTGTACGACCCTTTGCCGAGGACTTCTTCAACTCGGTACGGTCCTTCCCATGTGGCTTCAAGCTTGCCGAGCCTTTCCGCTTTACTGACCTCGTTGTTCCGAAGTACGAGGTCGCCTGCTTGGAATTGTTGGTACTTCACTCTTTGGTTGTAGTACCGAGCTACTTGTTGCTTATACTTGGCTTCTCTTATCTAGGCGAGCTCTCATTTCTCTACCAACAGATCCAGTTCGGTTCGGAGGTCTTCCTCGTTAACTTCGGCTGTGAAGTTGAGAGTGCGCGAGCTCGGCAGGCCGATCTCTACCGGGATCAGTGCTTCGGATTTATACACTAAATTGTAGGGTGTTTCACCGTTCGATGTCCGGGGAGTTGTGTGGTATGACTATAACTTGGGGTAAGTTCGCTACCCAATCTCCTTTGGCTTTATCGAAGCGAGCTTTACGTCCCTTGATGATCGTCCGGTTTGTGACTTCAGTCTGGCCGTTTGCTTGGGGATGGGCTACCGAGGTGAACTTTTGCTGAATATGTTCACACCATTCTCTAAACGTTGTCTATGAACTGCGTCCCATTATCCGAGACGAGGATATGGGGTATGCCAAAGTGGCATACTATGTTCTTCCAGACGATGTTGAGGGCATTCTTGCTCGTGATTTTTGCCAAGGGTTCGGCTTCCAGCCATTTGAGCCTAAAAGGCGATGGCTACGATGAGAAACTGAAATTGGCCGAGATCTTTGTCTATTGGACCGATGATGTGTATCCCCCGTTGCACGAACGGTCACGGGCTTTACATGCTGGTGAGGTTGGAGACTTGCTCAAGATTTTTTTAGCTTCGAGCTTATCGCTGGGTAGTTCGCCCTTCTCCAAGTAATTTTGAAGGGGTCATCCAATTAGGCTCGTTGTCAATTACTGGGTTGACCTCGGCTTCGTCTACACTTCAGTATTTGACTTCTTCCACGGGAGGGCTTGTGGATGACGCGGCTAATTTGCTTAGTGCATCTTCTCGGCTATTCTGCCCCCTCGGGATGCGAACCAACTCAAAATACGAGTAGTATTGTTGTCGGCTCTTGGCTTTGTGGAGGTACATTTTCATTCTGTCGCCTTTAGCTTCGTACTCCACTTCGTTGTTTGTTGTAGGGAAGTCAAACCGAAGTGCATAGGTTGTCTCCTGTCCGTCTGGACCGAGGAGTATGATGCCTGCCCCGCTTCCCAAATTTTCCAAAGCCCCGTTCACGTATACTTTCCACCAATCTTTAGGCGGTTCTTTTGCAGGTTCGGCTTCGGCTTTTTCGAGGTGGGCTCAGATGGCTTCGGTATTTCATTAGCACTTGCCGAAGTGACAGGTCGGTGATGACCTGTTTGGGTGTGCTTGGAAACAGGGTCGCAGCCTCCTTGCAGCGTTTACTAACGTCAGTGCAATCTTTCCTAGAGGCTGGTACCGGATCCTTATCGGAAAAGGTGGTCTCGTCCCTTTTGAACCTCTTATGTGAGGGCTCGTCCGTTTGAGGACTTCGGGCCTCAGCTTTGAGAGAGAGAGAGGAGAACTTCGTAGCACCTTGAGGGAGCCCTGTATCGGCTATTATGACTCTGTCGAACTGAGGTTGGTCATCGTCCTAGTCGTCTTCATTGCGCTTTGCCTTGAGTGTGGGCTTCGTACTGGTCAGAACGTCGGCCGCGACTTTGGTACCTCTTGAGGGTGCCGTCGCGCACCAATTGCTCCATGACGCAGTTCGTAGATCTCTGTCCTCGGCCTCGTCAACGGAGTGAATTGACTTCGTTCCTGATTTTGATGAGGTACGAGTCTGGATTCCAGGGGTGCATGTTGGAGCCTGTCGAAGGCACTTTGCCGACTTTGGCCTCGGTTGTTCTGATCCTCCTTCCGATCCGATAGTTCTGCCTTGTCGGCTTCGCGCTTGCACCTATCAGCTTCGTCGGCTCTTGCGAACCGATCTGCTATGATCCATAATGGCTTCGTAGTGCGAGGTAATTGTCCTCATCGCGCCGAGGTGAGACAGTGTCGCGCCGAGGTGAGATGACGTTGCGGCGAGGTGAGATGCGATGGTGGCCCCGTTGGCGGATCTCGGCGTCCCGTGTGTCTATGATCCTGACGCTAGGGGACTTTTGCCGATGTCGCGATCCGGAGGTAAGCTTCGTGCTCTCCATCATCTTTTCGTGAGGGTTGTCCTTTTTCACGGCTGAGCGTTGTGTTGTTTTTGGCGAGCTGGAGAAAATCTTGCTATGCTTATCCAACATGCTCAACGTGTCCATCTGGAGTCTGGCCTCTGGCGTGTTCTTTCCTAGATAGCCGGTATGTTGCCGGGTTTAGATCTTGCGCCTGGCTTGCCTCGCCTTTATGGATTTCAGCTTCCTGAACCGGTGGATTTGCTGTCGGACCTTGTCCAGTTTGCTGAATATCATTTTCCTTGTTGGCAGCGGCAGCGGCGGCGGTAGCGATGACGATTGATCGTGTTGAAATCCTCTCGACGAGTAGAGCATGTTTCCGGGTGGTTTAGTCCGATTTGGTGGTGATTTCACTCCGGAATTGGCAAATAACAGAAGCTGCTCCGAACAAATCGTGATTTCGCGAGTCGTGCAGCAGCACGAACTTCCAGACGCAATTTCTGCCGCACCGGTGATCGGCTTTCGACGGGCAACCTACCGTTGGAATCCTCTCGAAGAGTAGAACATGTTTCCGGGTGGTTTCATCCAATTTGGTGGCGATTTCAGTCCGGAATTGGCGAATAACAGAAGCTGCTCCAAACAAATCGCGATTTCGCGTTGGGGGGGAGGGGAGGGGGATCACGTTGGTCTTCCTGTCATGGCTGTAGATTACCTAGAAAACTTTTGATCGAAAATCACAAATTTTCGTTTCCCACAGACGGCGCCAGTGATCGAACTTATTTTTGTAAGGTAATTAATGCACGTAGACAAGGAATTAATGAACACGAAAGTAAAGAGACACGAGGGATTTACGTGGTTCGATCTACCGGAATAGATCTACGTCCACGGAACAGAAAATAGATGGATTGTATTGCTAATGTGTGTGTAGCTTTTACAAAGATTGTTCTCCTCCCCTTCTCAATCTATTCTAAACCCCTATTTATAGGTAATTACGTGGAGTTTGACTATAATACAAAGTCTTCTCCTATTTGGACTCTGGCTTGATCCTCTTCCGTTATGGATAAACACCGAGCTTCTATATCTCTCTTGGAGCTTAAGTTGTAGTCGATGTAGGAGTTGCCTTGATGAAGAAGTCTCTTATTCCGAGTTGGGCTGAGCTGCATAGGCCGAGCTTAACTGTCGTGACCCAATTATATTAGGCTCAATGCTTGGGCCTAGTAGCTAGACCATATCCTATCAGTTTGTTTGTTTGTTTTTTTTTTAAAAAAAAACTTTTCACAATATAAAAATTCCAAATTGTGAAAAGATTATGATCTTTCAAAGAGAAAAATTAAATACTAGTATAATTTAAAAAATATATATATATATTACTTATTTCTAGGAAAATGGAAGCATACTAATGTAGTTAATAGAAAAACGCCACAAGAAATAATGAAAATTTCTTTGTGGCATACTTATTTCTGAAAAATATTACTACTACTTATTACTTATTTCTGAAAAATATTACTTTACTGGTATTTCTTTGTGGCATAGTAATTTATTCTGAAAAAAATACTATTACTTATTTCTTTGTGGCATAGTAATTTCTTCTGAAAAAAAATATTACTTGGCATATATAGAACTTCAATTAGCTACTTTTTATCATTCAAAATAAGTACAAAATGTAATACTAATGAAAATTGGGCAAACGATTAAATATATACAATTCCCATTTTAAAAAAAATTAAATATTAGGCCAAACCACCAAATGCTCACTCTCATATAAGAAACTCAAAAAATATTCACCTCCTTTAATTTGCTAGTCAAATACCCAACTTTTATTATACTTCCAAAAATACCCATATTTTGTCTGTTTAGGCATATGCATACACTCTTCCTCCTCTCCTTTCCTTTTCTTTCTCTTTTTCCTTTCTCTATTTTCTTTCTTGCTATTTCGTTTCTTTTTCTTTTTTTCTTTTTTTTTCTTTTGTCTTTTTCCATTTTTTTAGTTTTCTTTTTCCTTCTATTATATGTTTTTTTTTCTTTATTCGCTTTTTCCTGTTTTTTTTTGTTTTTTACTTTTTTTTTGCAGTTATGTTTTTCTCAGATTTTTTCCTTTTTCTTTTTCTTTTTTTTAAGTTTTTAGTATTTTTATGTTTTTTTCAATATTTTTTCATTTCCAATTTCTTTTTCACAATTTTTGTTTTTTTTTCAATTTTTCTTGTTTTTCCAGCCTTTTTTAGCTTCATTTTTTTATTTTTTATTTTTCTTAATCCTTTTTCTTTTGCATTCTTTTTTCGTTTTTTTTAGCCTTTTTTCAGCTTCATTTTTTATTTTTCCTTTTTTTTTTCAATCTTTTTTTGTTTTTTTTTTCACACTTTTTTATTTTTATTTTTTTTTTCCAGTTATTTTTTCCTTTTTTGGGTATGAACAGGAAAGTGATAGTACGAAGTATGAAATGTCAAATTCGTACTTAAAAGTAGGTAAAAATTTCATAATTCGTCCAAATTCAAATGCACAAAAACAAGACCAATTGTGATCAACATGGAACAAGTACGAAATGTGTAATTCGTATGAAGACAAGACCAATTGTGGAACGAACAATATTCGTACCTATTAATATCATAAACATTTGTTTACAAAATAATTTATAGAAGATGCACGGAATGTCAAATTCGTATCAAAACTGGGGATAAGAATTGAATAATAATATAAGTATATGGTGATCGGTACAAATATTGGTAAATTCGTACTGATTACCTATAATATAGTACGATTTACATGATTAAGCATGAAATTATCGGTACGAATATCAGTCCATTCGTACCGATTATCTATAATGCAATACGAATTACATGATTCAACGTCAAGTTATTGGTACAAATATTGGTCAATTCATACCGATTACCTATAATATAGTAAGATCTATATAATTAAGCATGAAGTTATCGGTACGAATATCGGTCCATTTGTACTGATTATCTATAATGTAGTACGAATTATAAAAAAAAAGAAATTATTAGTACAAATATCGGTCAATTCGTACCGATTACATTTGAAAATATGTATCAGCCCCAAAAATTGAACACATCCAAATAAAATCATTTTCAAACACCAATCAAAAAAAAAAAAAAATCATATTCAAAAAGCAATCTCCAAACACCAATCTCCAAACACCAAATCCTCAAAAATCATAAGGCTAACTTCAATATCAAACTACTAGTTTTCTTCGCTTTTCCAAAACCAAAATATTGTTCATCACTTCATCTCTTCGCTGAGATGACTACTGCCATGCCAAGATAGTTTATTTTTCTATTTCTTGGTACGAAAATGAGTCAATCGTACCGATTGCCTATAACATAGTACGAATTACACAATTAAACATAAAGTTATTGGTACGAATATCGGTAAATTTGTACCAATTACATATAATGTAATACGAATCACATAATTAAACATGAAGTTATTGATACGAATATCCATCAATTCGTACTACGTACCATTAATAACAATTAATATGTATTCATACATAACATCCATCAAAACAAACTAATTAGATGAAACTGGATAACAGTTCAATCAAGAACCCCATTCACCAAGAGGTCGGGGGTTCGAGTCACCTTGGGTGCATGTGTGGGTGTGTGAGTGTTGTGTTTGCCTGCCATTCACCACATTCATAATATCTGGGACATAATATGCATAACATCAATTGTTAAAGATGCGGAGGAGAAGTACGAATTTGTTAAATTATTACTAAAAAATGAGTTTGCCACCAAAAGTTGACATAGCAACAATGTTAATGAGTTTGCAAATTCTAGTCAATATTTAAACTATCTCTAACAAGACAAGTAGTAGTAAGTAACAATTCATACACTCACTTGTTGCTATCATACTCCGCAACTAATTTCTCCAATTTTGGCTTCAAATATATGCATAATGCATTTCCTATACCACGCTGCCATCCTACAATATCCCCAATTAATAAAATATGTTTAACATTTTGTTTTAGCAACAATCAGAGAGAGAAAGAGTAGCATGCGATTTCCAACTACAAAATACAAATCTTACCCGACCTGAATTTAAGTCTCTGAAGATGACACTCTGCACCATTTCTAGCAGCGGATGCAGGCAATCTACCAAGAACTTCCGTGCGAACATGAACGGAAAACTTCTGCGCCGGTGATGTTTTCCATATCTACAATAACAGAGGTGGAGACGCGGTGGCAGAGTTGTGCGGTGGCTGTGGGTGGTTGCCGGAGGTGCAATAGTGCAATAGTGACCTCCTCCCCTGCTGCTGCGGTAATCGATGACTGAGAATCGCGCCATCACCGGCGACGGCGGTGGTGAAGAATTGGAAGGGGACTAGTGGCGGTGGTGCTGATTTTTGGGGAGACCTCTGCTTCTGGTTTCAGACCTAAATTGCGTGAATGAGAAAAGAACGGTAGAGTAAATGAGAGAATGAGAGACGCAAGAGATAATAAGGAAAGTTGAGGGGTAACTTAGTCCAATATTCAAAAATTGGGTAGTTAAGTTATAAAATGAAATGGGTGGATAGATTTAGATTTTCTTTGACCCCAATACCACTTAAATATATGCTTCCATTAGCTACTTTCTATCATTCACATTCCCTCCTCGAGGACGATTTGCTTTGCAGCTGTGCTCTCATCAACAGAAGGAAAGATCTCTACACCCTCCTCGATTGGATTTGCTATCTGTGCATCCGGCAGCAGAATTCTTGGTTCAACAACAGAATAAGAAATCATCCCCGCATAATATTTTCCATTCCCAACTATAGGGATTTCCTCCAAATTCCCATTGACAAGATCATATTCTAGAAGCTGCTCATGGTCTTTTCCTTCAAGAAACAAGGACGATCTGCCATTCTTCCCAAATCCCAGTGTTCTGCAGTGGAAGGAGTCAGGAACCTTAACATCATCGAACAATTTCTTCTGCGTCACTTGTCCTTGATGTTCTTTCAGTTCCCAAGCCTCAAAAGACCTGTTCAATCCCGAAAACTCGTACCCAATAGCAATCAAGGACCCATCATACTCATGGATATCAAGACAACAGTTGGAACCATCCTTTATGGCTGGTAAATATATGGAAGAGAAGCTTTCCTTCTCAAAATCGAAAGAAACAACATATGAGGCACATCCGGGTTCACGTGATTTCCAGTAACACCACATAGATACCACTACCCTGTACCAAACTGGTTGGGAACGGAATCTCTCGCCATGAATTGTTCCTCAGCGAATATATCTCAGCTTGCCACGGGAGAGGACACGTAGTCTCGAAACCATCCTTATCGACATCCTCGTGACAATGGCTCACGAATCTTATGACCTTGTAGTTGTTGGTTCGGGGATCGTACCCGAAACCACAACCGCTACAACACTGCCAATTGAACGTGGAGGGGGTGGGACGTCAGGAGGGGGAAGGAATTTGAATTCGTTCTTCATCGGCTTCAAGATTATACAATGCTTCATGCAATCATCCAGGTATAACAACCCATCACAGCAACTACGTACTCAAATATAAACGAGGGAAAGAGGGGAGTTTTATAACTTCATTATTAGAATTTTTCGACATACCACGTAAGTAGTGATAACAAGATCCATCGGGGTTACGCTGACAAACTTTCGCCAAAAGTAGACGTTCGTCGGAAGAATTTTCCATCATCATTCAGATTGATTCAGATGCAGATGCAAATTTTCGAATTAGGGTTTTGCTTCAATTCGTGATATATGTAAGAGAAGATGCATGAGGATGCCGGTATATATGGGGAAATTAAGTCGGTCCTAGATTGACTTGGAAACGGATTTTTAATTTTTATACTATTAAGGTAACTAAAGAATTATATGGGAATATCTGAATCAGGACAGAAATTTGATAATTAAAGGAGTATATTAGATTTAATCTGTGCAATTGATTTGATTATGGTAACGAAATACTATAAAAATTAATGCGGATTGGTTTACAAGATTGGAATAAATTTACATAATTTCCATTAAAAAAAAAATGAATGCCATTTTTTTTTTATTGTTTTGAAAAAAGAAAAAGAAAAAAGAATGTCATATAATTTAATCTTATTTATTTAAAGAAAATTATTATAAATATATATTTTAAAATAAATTTACTAAAAAATATCTTAATGAAAAAACTGCGTTTGTGCTAAATCAATTACTACTCCCTCCATCGTGTTACTATAGAGCCATTTTTATTCAAGTGCATAGCTATATAGAAAACCAAAGAAAAAAAATAAAGAAAGAATTTTCCATTTTCATCGCTAAACGAGTATTTATACAACTAAATGAAATAATCGGATGAAATTATCTGTAGGAAAATGCTACTGAACTCGACAAGTTAGCGGCCAACAGCACAATCCGTAAACACAAAAAACTTCTTTCAATTTCCCGCAAAAGATGCACTCAAATATTATAGTAACCGAATTCCAAAAAAAACATACCAAAAATATAAAGGTCGAAACCAAAGTTATTTCATGGATGACATGGCAAATACTTTCTTTACGTTAGACAAACAATCGAGCAAATGTAGAAATAGGGACATAATGAAAAAGGCTCATTTAGCACCAGCAAGTTTGGTTCTAAGGATCTTGGCTGCAGCAACCATGTTCTCGAGGGCGGGCTTCACTTCTGTGTATTTGCGAGTCTTGAGACCGCAGTCGGGGTTCACCCACAATATGTTGGTCTCGAGGACTGCAAGCATCTTGTCGATCCTGTCTGCGATCTCCTCTGTCGATGGGATTCTCGGGGAGTGGATGTCATACACACCGGGCCCGATTCCAGCTCCGTACTTCACTCCCTCACGGAAAACTGAGAGCAGCTTCTCGTCCGAACGTGAGTTCTCGATTGTGATGACATCGGCGTCCATGTTGATGATGGAGTGGATGATGTCGTTGAAGTTGGAGTAGCACATGTGGGTGTGGATCTGAATGGGGAAAACAACAAATTAGAGGAAATGTTGTGTTTGAATATTCTTGCATAGAGGAGAGGAGAGAAGAGAAGAGTATAGATACCTGGGTAGTATCTTGGACTCCGACGTTGGTGATTCTAAAGGAGTGTACAGCCCAGTCCAAGTAGAATGCGTGCTCCGATTTCCTTAAAGGCAACCCTTCTCTCAATGCAGCTTCATCGATTTGGATCACAGTGATACCGGCCTTCTCGAGATCCTCGACCTCATCCTTAATGGCCAACGCAATCTGGTAGCACGTCTCAAATCTGGGGACAGAACCCAAGAGTTGGCTTTAGTATTATACAGAATAAAAAACCAAAAGAGGAAACAAAAACACCACATCTCTTGAGAAACATTAAACCTTACCTAGGTTGATCGTTTCTGACAAAAGACCAATTGAGAATGGTTACAGGGCCAGTGAGCATTCCCTTCATGGGGCGCTTCGTCATGCTCTGTGCAGCAGTAGACCAGAACACAGTCATTGGGTTGGGGCGACTCACGTCACCATAGATGATTGGTGGCTTCACGCACCGAGATCCGTATGATTGCACCCACCCATTCGCGGTGAAAGCAAAACCAGACAATTGCTCCCCAAAGTACTCAACCATATCATTTCTCTGGAATTTAGACAATCACGACAGTCACAGGATGCAAGATAATATTTATGTTATAAACAATTTTCTGTCATAGATTGGCCTTTTAATTGGTGGCTCACCTCTGGCTCTCCATGAACAAGAACATCAATATCAAGCTCTTCCTGAAGCTTCACAACCTTGCTGATCTCCTCCTTGATGGCCTTAACATACTCCTCTTCAGTGATCCTACAACCAAAATTTGTACCTTTCAGAAATTGAATCTGATTTTAGCTTGGAAAGAAAATTTTAAGCAAACAAAACCCACTTCTTGGCCTTGTATTCACGGCGCACTCTTCGGAGTTCCACTGTCTGTGGGAAGGAACCAATAGTAGTGGTTGGGAGAAGCGGAAGGTTAAGCTTCTTCTGTTGAGCATCAAGTCTGGCACTGACATTTGTTGCACGGCGATGCTCAGAACCCTGTAGAGCAGCAGACTATACAAACAATTTAAAGATGGGATAGTCAGATCACAACAGTTTGCAAGTAGGACTTCTTAAAGTCAAATTGACAAATATGAAAATCCGATCACTTACAGCCTTTTGTACAGCTTCGTTGTTTACCCTAGGAGAGGATTTCCTAGAGGCCTGAGCAGCACCATTAGCAGAGAAGAAAGCCTGAAAGTGTCCAAAATAGCTAAATGCTTAACAATACTATTTCAATTATATTATTAGCCCAAGTTTATACATCAGATCTTGAAGCTAGTAAAATCAAGATTGGGCACAATTTCACTTAAACTGCAAAATGCCTTCTTGATACGAGTTCAAAGGATGCTTAGGCAAGACATATACCTCATCCTTCTGACCACACAACGCCTTTGCCAGTGCGTTGACTTCAACAATTTTCTGAGCTGCAAATGCGAGCCATGACTTGATTTCCTGGTCCAACTTAGGCTCATTGACCAAATCAACAGCAGTGTGGAGAAGTGAGCAGGATGTGGACACAACAAGCTTGTCTGCCAAAGAAAATAAAGAAAGAAACCAGAAATGAGACACAAAGTGATTTTTCAGGAACCAAAAAAATAAAAAATAACAGAAGTGAGACACATAAAAGTAGTACTTGAATCTAGCAACAAATAGGTGTTAGGTAACATACCCTTTCCGACGATGCCCTCAAGGGAGTGCAGGGCAGATAGAGATGCAGAGAGATCATTAGCCCAGATGTTCCTTCCATCCACAACTCCGGCAAAGAGGTACTTTCCAGCAGGGAAACCAGCCTTGATCAATTCAATAGTCTGGGCTCCACGAACCAAATCAAAACCAAAGCCAGAAATTCCGCTCAAGGAGATGAGGGTCTTGTACGCAGCAGCAGGTACGTCAGCAAAATAAGTTTCAACAATTGCGTTAACGCCAGATAAAGTTGATTCAAGCTCTGAGTAAGCCTTAGTGAACGCATCCAACTTTTGAGACTCGAGATCCAAAACCAAGGTAGGCTCATCGAACTGGATCCATGAAGCACCTGCTGCTTTCAGCTCAGAAATAACTTCCCTGAGAGGGTTTGTGCATTAGATAACAGAGGCAGTCAAAATAAAAATGGTCATACGATCAGATTATTGAAACTATAGATTCTCATTTTTCTTACTTGTAGATTGGAAGAATTTTGTCAAGAAGAGAGAGAAGTGAGAAAGTTTTCTCAACTCCCTTGGCAGGTTTGGAAAGCAATAGGTACGAAACAGGTCCAACGAGTACTGGAACGGTATCAACACCGAGCTGCATGAGAGAACATGAACCATCAAGTGCCAAAACTGAAGAATCGCAAACTTATAGGAAAGCAAAGAGGCATAAGGATTTATCTATGGACAAAAGTCACAAAACTAGTTTTATGCCCACTGCAATGCACAGAATATACATTTATAATTAATCTATCTTATAAAAGCAAAAGTAAAAGTAAAAGTAAATTATAAAAGCATTATGTAATAAACATACAGACTACATTTTAACAACAAAAGTTTTTCATAACTTGAATCTATGTAAAATTGTTCTATAGGATTGCGCTTGTGCAACAGTTGTGTGCAAATTTATGACATACAAAAATTGTACCATCTCAACAAACATTAGAGAATCTAAGTAACAGTTACATGGCGTACATCATTTGAAATAGTACCAACTCTTTTATTTACAGATGAAATTCTAAACACAGCAGAAAAAGACTAGCTACAGGCATTGAAATAATAAAGAGATATTTACAATGAAACGATACCTAGAACTCCTACTAGTGAGTCACATAGGATGGAGGAGTTTGGTTTCTATCGATTAGGTGAAGTCAATAGTAATGCTATAATGGTTTAAATTGGATATACAAGATATCGTAGAGCTCTTACTGCTTTAGCCTCTTTGTATTCATTAACAGCTTTGTGAGAAGCATAAGAAAATGTCACATCAGGGCCCAACTCAGGGACAATGAAGTGGCTGCACAAATAAACCCATATGTTGTGATAAATAAACATGAGAAGTGCAAAAAATAAATAAATAAATAAATAAATTATAAATTGATCCATCACTTACTAGTTGGTGTCAAACCACTTGGTCATCTCCATAGCAGGAACAGAGGCATTTCCTCTCGCCATGGAGAAGTAAGTGGAGAAACCAATTTCACCACCAGTCCAATTGTATCTTGGAGGAACGGCGCCGAGCATCGCAGTTGTGTCAAGCACCTGATCATAGTATGAGAATGTGTTGCTGGGAATATACTTGATCCCAGCATCAGCCATCTGTTTCCAGATAGATGCTCTAAGATCAGCTGACACCTTTTCCAAATCCTCAGCACTGCTCTTGCCATCCCAGAAAGATTCCAGAGCGAACTTCAGCTCTCTCTTGGGGCCCATACGGGGATATCCAACAATGTGGGAAGCCATTTTTCTATTAATATCAAATTCCATTAGTCAAAACCAAACAGATCATTGAGAAATTAATCAACTTTTGATTAACATGCATGAATTCCAGGAACTGGGCAGGGGAAAAGGGGAGCCACACCTAGCATATATCCTTTTTCGGAATTCAAACTTCCGCTTCATTCATTCCAAACAGTATACATAGATGAGATCTCATTGATCCAACAAGTTATCAACCAATTTCAACAGAACTCATTTGTTGATGATTATATTATGTGATAAATAATCATATAATTCCATATAACTACACATCCATAACTTGAAAATACATAACCATAAAGAACAACTCTAACCCGGACTCAGATCCATATCTTGAAAATACAAATAATTTCATCTCATTTCAAAAAGGATCAGAGGATCATAACGATTGAAAATGAAAATTCCCAAACGATTCAATCAAATAGCAAACTTCACCAGATCAAAGAACTGCGCCAGAACAGATTCTTCCCCACAGATTCAGTTGAAATAAAAAACTCAAGGAGTTCAGTTCCAAACCTTAATTTTCAGCATTTTCCATACATATAATTAACTAATGAGTAGAAGAAATGAACACGGAGCAGAGACGCCAAGCGCCAACCAAAAAAAAAAAGCAAGCATCATAATAACCGACATTTCGCGCAGTAACGAAAAGTAATACAATTCGATTGACAGAATTACGTAACAGATCCAAGCGAACCAATTCGATTGACAGAAAAAACGTACCCTCACGAATAGATCTAAACGAATTAATCAGAAACTTCAAAACAACAAACTCCACTCCGAAGATAACAATGCATGAATCAGCACAAATAGTGAAGAGATAGAGCAGCGAGAAGCAAAAAGTACTCTCAGCCAAAAACGAAATTTATGTAATCACGAACGTAAAATGAACGGCACGGAGTATGAAAGCGTACCCTTAGCGATGAAGGTGGCGGAACACAGATATCGTCGGTTCCTAGTGAGAGAGAGAGAGAGAGAGAGAGGAGCTGATAAGTCGGATGAACGATGAACGGGGCGTATTTATGGTTGCGGTTGTTGCTACTTGCTGCTTTGCTGGTAGATCTTGAGAAATGTAAATAGTAAATATCTGATGATTACCTTTATTATTTAAAATCATTTCACATAAAATTCTATCGGAGTAGGTAAGATTAGAACGTTTTCTCAAAATAAATAAATAAATCATCACATAAAATTATGTCGGAGTAGGTAATATTAGAACGTTTTCTAAAAAAAAAAAGAAAAAAAAGAGAAAGGGGTAAGATTAGAACGTGGGCCAACTCTATAGTATTTGTATTTCAGCCACCATTGAATTACCGTAACTGCCCTTAGATAAGTTCTATGCGACTGACCACTTTTTAGCATCAAATATCACTAGTGTTGCGCATGTGCGCTGCACGGAACACACACGTATCCGGGGTGACTCGAACCCCTAATCTTTTAGATTTGAGGGGAAGCGTCTTACTAACTGAGCCGCGCTTCATTATCAAGTAAATATAATTTTAAAACATATGTTATACTACATATCTACATTTATATGAAACTACTATTGATATTATGATATTTGAATTATTATATTTTTTGTATTTATTTAAATTCTTAATAGTTATCTAAATAATTACTAATTATTATTTTCCTTTATTAATTTGATAAATTTCTTTGAAAAAAAATAATACATAAAAAAAAGCAATAAATCATGATCATAATAAATTTATCGATCAATAACTTCAAATCTAACTTAATATTATTTCAAAAAAGTTCAATTGATAATTAGTTTTATTTGTGACAATGTATTCAAATTTTTCTATTGTCACAACCAAATTCATACAAATTATTTATAAAAAGAAATAGGATTGAAAAAAAAGATAATAACATATGGATATAGCAAAATAAAGAAATTAATAGAATGATTTAATGCAAAAATAGAATATTAGCAAACAATGAAACACTATTATAATTTAAATCCATTTATTACCAAATCCATTGGACAATTCATAACTCTTTGAAATAAATCACCTTCATAAAACTATTGGACAATTGGTGATCACTTTTGGAGGGAAAATGACATTCTTGTAATTTTTGCCAACAATTCTACTTTTATATATTGTATAGATTGGTGTTTGTAACTATGTTCCAATTCATCAGCTTCAAATCAGAGTTACATTAGGATTATAAACGAATCGAATCGAATATCACACTATTCGAATCAAATTTGTTATTTTTTTTTTTGCAAATTCGAATATTATGCGAATTTTGTATTCGAATTCTCGAATAATTTGATGAATCCGAATCGAATACCGAATCGCATAGATTCTATATATTCGTTCTTTTAGTATATTAGTATAATTATAAGTAAACAATCATTTTTAAATGTTTGATTAAAAAATGGCCCGAAATTGAAATAATTCGATTAGATAATAAAATAAAGTAATAATGGGTTGAGTTTGGAGTTATGGAATGTACAAGCATATAAGACTAAACTCCTAAATAGACTTATAAAAATTACTATGTATAGTACTTGTAATGCCCCGACATTAGGGGACACAATAATCTCCAAAGCAAGGATAGTTATGCTAGCAAATTAAATTAGTGATAAAGAAAAACATGATTGGAACTTAAGCTTATATTGACTCGATTATTCAATAGTTCAATAATCAATAAGAATAATAGAATCAATGATCGAAGCATGTCAAACACACTAGTAACTTTTAGAATCGAGAATACAAGTTACTTAGTTAAATTATAAATTCGATGTAGTAGATAACTTAAGAACCAATTTATTCAAGAATACGGGTGAATTATATAGTATTCAGAGGTAACAAACCACATACTAAAGGTTGAATTCAAAAGTATATCAAAGAAGTGTTGCAGCGGACAAACACAAGATTAGTTTACATGTATGCAGACATATAAACTTAACTTGAACCAAGTTGTACATTACTTATTAACAACAAGCCACTCATCACACCTCCATCCCGTCACCAAGCTTAACCTGCACATATTAGAAATAACATACAGGGCTGAGTACAACGTACTCAATGTGACACATGCCAAAATGGTTTTAAAGTTCTTGATAGAGCTATATATTGAACTTGCCATGAAGAAGCATCTCATGAGTATTTTACTTTGAAATCAACTCGAGCATGCTAAACATTTTATAAAACCTCAGTATAAATGTATGCGCAGACAATAGATATCATAAGTATGAACCAGAGCTACAATTCACATAGTAGGTGTTGAAAATGATGCCTCCCTCTCGAACACGGTGATCGGTCGACACGCTAGACGACTCACAACCACGGGTGGGTGTACACAAAATTTTGCCTTGTGCAGAACCTAATTCGTCATAACTATACAGTTGGTATCACACAAAACTCATAAAATAAAGGCAAGTCAATTCAACATAATCATAGGATAAGATATATCTCATATATCATTTTCATCAAACATTTTCTTTGATAGAAAGCCCACCTGTCTCTGAATTGATTAGTTTATTAGTTCTCTTCTAATTGCCCTTCTTGATCACTTCCCGCTCGTACTTTTATTGATTTGTTGGTGCAAAAGTTCATGTAAGTATATATAAACGAGAAGGAATATAGAAGATAAGATGACTATCTTACTTCATTACTTTCTATAGGAATTTTATTGAAGGAATAATGATTCCCTATCTTAATATCTCAATTTGACATTAGCTCCTATGATGATAGTTTAATGTATACTAAGATACAGAACCTTAATCACGAATTCCTATACACATATGGCATATAAGAATAATTAGTGTTTTTCAAGAACTTAATTAACAGGTCAAGGTTTCGGCAAAGCAGAGGTGTTGGAGGGTAATCAATTCCTATAAGAAGTATTTATCTTATCATCCTTTTTATTTAAAAATAATATAGCTATTAAAAGAAATGATCAAAACCCATTCCTTAAGCTTGGGAATCAAAGCTCAGTAGTTTAATAAAAATTGAAAATAGAACAGAAGCTTGTTCCAACTCAAATCAAGCTATAAATCAAAATATGAAAACTGAACCTTGCTTTTAAAATTATTTTCTTATGAATTCCAAACTAAAATTCACCATAAAGCAAGTAGACTCCAGTAGCTTCGATCCATGATAAAACTTCCTACACAAACTACTAATTAAGCTAATAAATGAAGAAAAAAAATAATTCTTTTGCAAATCCATTTTCGTTTCCTTATTCTTCTTTTTCTTTTATTTAAAAACAACTAATGGCCATTAAAAGAAATCATCATCACTTTAAGCATTAAGAAACCCAAAATTCATAAACCTTCTTCAATGCATAAAACGAAGGTTAATTAAGCAAAATCAATTTTCGTAGCTCTGAGAAAAAAAGAAAAGATCAATCACTTGAATAATTGAAATTGTTCACAAACTATAAACTATAATAGAATTCAACTATTCTTAAAAAACCCCATCACTAATTTGTAAAGCTTGGAACCAAGCTGTATGATCAACAAGGAAAACATAGAAATTACTCCATTTCTTTAAAATTTCAAATTTAGATCATATGAAAACTAATTATTACTTGAAAACTGCAATACATGTGTTTTATGCATAAAATGATACATTTTTGTGCATAAAATGTTGCATAATAAAATATATTATTTTATATTATTTTAAAATAATTTTTTAAAGAATTTTTTCATTTACGAGATACTACAACACTTCTAGTATCCCGTTAATAAAAAAATTCTTTAAAAAGTTATTATAAAACTCATCATCAAGACGCTTGAAAATGCGTGAAAAAATTGCTGAAAAAAGTGACTCAATTTGAAAGGGACGGAAGGAGTATTTTTATGCATATAACGCATCATCATGAGAATGCAACATTTTATGCATAAAAATGTAACACTTTTGTGTATAAAATGCAACATTTTATGATGGGTTACAGTTTTCACGTAATAATTAGTTTTCACCATAACGTATGTATATATATATATATATATATATATAGAGAGAGAGAGAGAGAGGGAGAGTTTAGTTCATATGTTAATAAATCATGATGTGTTAAATAAGAATGAATCTGGACTATTGATCCTAATCAAATCTATAGTTGTCATTGATTTAAGCATGATTTCAACATACAATAAGCATGATTTCATTTAAGCATGAATTGATACATTTAAAAGCATAATTATATAATAAGCATAATTTTATGCACATTTTTTAAGCATAATTTTATATACCATTTTTAACATTTTAACACACTATGATTTATTAACACACGTACCGTTCCCTATATATATATATATATGAACTCCCAATAAATATTAAATCAAATATATGAACTCATTTCCCTCAAATAAAATCAAATACTCCTTCCCCCTCAACAACCATTTTCGGCCAAAAAAAAAAAAAAAAATAGGGTAGAGTTTCAATTATGCTATCATTAGTAATTCAAGCTCCTTTCTTCATAAATAATTATAATCTAAGCTCATTTTCGACATACATCAAGGCCTTCAAATTTTCGAAATGGAGGGTAGGAGAATAGGTTTTTCTTCCATGAATAAGCTCGGAGAATTTACCCTACCTTGAATCATAAGATAGGAAGTGAAGTCTTGATCTTGAAGCTTGAATCTTGGAGCTTGAAACTTGAATCAAAAGGGGGAAGAAAGAGAAATATTGAGAGTGTAGAGAGAGGAGGGAGGTAACGGTTTGGAGGAGCAATGAGGGAGGAGTGATCTTGTCTCGAGACTTGTGGTGAGAAATAGGAATGATGTGACCAATTTACCACCAAGGTTTATTTTAGATATTTTCTCACTTGACATCATAATATCATCACTATTATATATTCCCTCCATTTCATATAAAATGACACATTTCAATAGTGGCTTTTCTGACACGTTTTCCATGCTTCTTGATGATGGGTTTTAAAATAGATTTTTGAAGAATTATTTTTTTACGGGATATTACGACAGTAGTAATATATCGTAAAAAAAAAAATTCTTCAAAAGTCCATTTTAAAACTCATTATCAAGAAGCGTGGAAAAACGTGCCAGCAAAAGCAAAAAAAAAATGTGTCATTTTATATGAAATGGAGGGAATATATATATATATACTCTAATATTTTATTATCTAAATATAAAAACTATGCATACTAATTATTCTTTATCACTACTAATTAAGAAATTTAAGCTAATAAAAATACGGGGTGTTACAGTTTTCCCTCCGTCCCACTTCGTTAGTCTCATGGATTAAAAATAAGAAAGGAAACGATGCTGGAATGATTCCCGATTAATCTGTTTAATTAATTAAATTTTCTAGTGACAACAAAGCGCAGCTCAGTTGGTAAGATGTTTCCCCTCCGATCTAAGAGGTTGGGGTTCGAGTCACCTCGGGTGCATGTGTGTGTGTGTTGTGTTTGCCTGATAAAAAAAAAATTGAATTTTCTAGTAATGTCATTTTATTTCCTTTCATTTTAGTAATTAATGAATAATTTAATAATGGCTAGACTTTGAGCTATGGGCTTTTAAGTACTTAAGAAATCAATTTTTAATTGAGCTTGAGAAATTATATCACGTACTACTATAATTTATATATAAACACACATATATATATATATATATATATATATATATATATATAAATGAATATTTACGAATATCGAATCCAATATCATAATTTTTATTTGTATTTGAATATTAATCGAATCATAAAAAAACATATTTATTTTCGAATTCGAATCGGGCTAATCGAATACGAATCGCGAATCGAGTCAAAATTGTTTCATTCATTTACAACCCTAAGGTACAGTAGTATAAATCCGTCTCTCACAATTTAGGGACACACTTGGGTCAGCCAGAGGCACCGTGCGGACTGCTAAAACACTGACACTTTTATTCGTGTAGATTAGCACTTTTCTGTATAAAGATTGACACTTTTAAAAATTGACATTTTATTCGTAAAATAATTATGTTAAAGATTGACACTTTTATTCGTATAGATTAACATTTTTCTGTATAAAGATTGACACTTTGACCCAGCCACACTATGTGGCCAACCTCACCCAAGTTTTTGTCCACAATTTATTGTCTCTCGTTTGCGTACTATTATCGCGTAAGTGAATTATTGTTATGGTCTGCACATCAGCCTTGCGCAAAAATTCCCATAATCTTCCGAAACAAGAAAATTGCCTTTGAATTCGAAATTTAGGAATAATTACCCTAAAAAAAGGAAATTAGGAATCATCTCTATGATTAGGGGTGGATAAATTTACCGAAACGAATGTATACCGAACATATCGTACTGAAAAATACCGAAAATATCATAATTAACGGTATACCGAACTTTTCAGTATGGTATAATACCGTACCGAAAATTTTCGGTACGGTAACGGTATGAGTTTTTCTATACCGCGGTATACCGGTCAATACCGAAGATTCGGTATACCGAAAAAATTCGGTATATACCAAACATTAGGTGTATTGAAACTTCGATACATACCGATTATACCGAGATACCGAATATTCGATATGTACCAATTTTCAATATATACCAAAAATTATCAAAAAAATTATATATTTTTTTTAATAGTAATTATATTATATTTTAATTTCATTTTATATTTTGAGAATATTTCAAATTTAAATACGATTTTAATAAATATTTCATTATTTAACTAATTTTCAATACGTTAGTTTTATCTAAAAAACATTACAAATATAATATACATAATTTTTCTTTTAATCTTTAGCGATCAAATATTAGAATACATGTACTAACAAAGACAACAATTGTATTGTACTATAATATAAATAGTATTGCGAAATTAATTTACATTTGTTAAAGATGTATAATACAAGTAGATAATATAAGATACTAACATTTCATAAACACTTTTAGAAAAAAAATTCGGGTATAATATTCGATTTTTTGGTATACCGAAATACCGAACTTTGGTACGGTATACCAAAAATTCGATACGGTATTGGTATGGACTTTGTTCCATACCGAATTTACGGTATATCGAAAATCGGTATACCGAAATGTTCGGTACGGTAACGGTATGGAAAAGTGCATACGGAAAATTTTCGGTACGGTATTGGTATGGCAAAAAAATTTCAATATACCGTACCGATCCATCCCTATCTATGATCAGTCCTAAGCTCAGTTCTGGGCCTACGCGAGGGACGTACCCGCCTAGGGCCCAGACAAAAAATGGCCTCAAAATTTATTTTTCAACTTTATAATATTACTTTTAATTTCATCCAAGTTTATTACCAAACCTTTCTTTAGTCATGTTGAAAGAGAATTATAAATTTGGGCATAGAATTTAATGTGTGTGTATGTGGTTTTTTTTTTAATTTTTTTTTTAAGTATAATAATTGTGAGCCCATTTAATATTTTAATAGTATTGAAGTGTTAAAGTGTAAAGTGTTAAAATGTATGTGAAGTCTACGTCCTGAAATAGAAAATGGCAAAAAATGATGAGCGTCCCGATATAGTAATTTTGCCAAGAAATTATGGACGGATGGAGTATATGAAAATAAAAAGGTCCATTATCTTATTTGAATTTGATTTATCTTACATATAAAAATAAAAGTCCCATAAAATTTAATTTTACCTTCTGTGTTGTTTTTTTTTAATTGCTACTATTATTTACTACTCCCTCCGTCTCATTTCAAATGTCCCATTTGCTTTATTAACTTTTTCAGCACGCATTTCCACCGAAACCTAATACGGGTTTTACAATATGATTTTGAAATATTTTTTCCTTTACGGGATACTATGATTGTTATAGTATCCCGTAAAGGAAAAAATACTTCAAAATCATATTGTAAAACCCGTACTAGGTTTCGGTAGAAATGCGTGCCGAAAAAGTTAATAAAGCAAATGAGACATTTGAATTGAGACGGAGGGAGTATTATCTAATTTTCTTTACATTTTTCTTTTGAATTTTTGTTAAAGCTTGAATAAATATGTGTTCTTTTTAATAAAATAAATATATGATTAAATCTTTAAATTTTCCAAAAAATTTAGGGGCCTTTATTTTTTTATTTTGCCATTACTTCATCATATTTTCCTTTATCGTCAATAAAACGTTGATAACTGTCTCATATTGAAAGAGTTTGTTGTGTTGCATTTTGAAGTGTGTTTGTGATACTATACATTAGGAATTGGTTTCAAGATTTGTAATGCTTTTACCACCGACTACGTCCAACCAATAACACCCCCTATTGTATGCTAAAATGTCGTCTCCAGGCTTCATTTCCCACCGCAAATCGGTTTTATTTTTTTTATTTTTATTTTTATTCTAATCTAATCATGTTGAGCTTCTTCCGGGCGTATGAATAGAACAATTTTAGATCGCATAAATACCTCTTTAATTAAACTGTCAAAACGACTTATAATTGATCATTTAACTTCAAAACAAGTACCTGTATCTCGATGCATGAATTGCCTGAATTTATCAATGAGCCTCTTGTACAACCAAAACGTTGGAGCGGCGGTTAGCCTTTCCGGCAACGGAAGAATTGGCGTTGGCGTCTTCGTATTCTCTGGTTATGGCCGAAGAAGTACTTCTTCAAAGGTGATCCAACAAGAGAGATTTGATTCTTCTATTCTAAGCATGCATCGAAGATATCCGCTTCTACTTTTGAATGAGAATAAAAAGACTCTCTACCTATCTTTTCAACTCCATAACAGAATGAATCAAACGGAAGCCTGAAGGTTATCTTTCAAGAGAATGATGAAAACTGTTGAAGCTACTTATTTGTCCCAAATCGACTTGGGAAAGGTCCAAACTCTACTTATAGATTGGACGACGCTCCTCTGTTAAAAGGCATTTTAAATGGATGAATGACTCAATTCTAATAAAAACAAATATTTTAACAAAAGCTAATTGGGGCGTATCGAATGGGAGGAGGAGAAGATAATGCATGAAGTTTTAGTACGTAAATAAGGAGAAAGTTTGGATCTGTAACCTCATGAGAGGTGGAAAATACGTATCCATCTTAAATCGTAAACCAACCTTGATTTAGTACGTAAATAAGAAGAAAGTTTGGATCTTTGTGTTTTCGTATTTAGTCATTTAGTATCATTTCTTAGGTGTATCTTCATCTCTTCCCTAGCAATCGTGATTTTCGGTTTACAATCAATACTTGTAAGTTGTAACTCTCGCTTTTGGTAAAACCCATATTCTATATCCCAAATTATGGGTCCCAACTATATCCCAAATATCATTTATATTAATTTTATGTTTTTTTTTCTCAATATTTTTTGTAGTAATCATTTTATAGAACTCACCCATCTAATTAGAGTTTATAATTATTTTTTAGCATTTAAATTTGGAGATCATATGCCCTTCGTATTCAAGCTAATGGCCTTATGTAGCTATGAATTCCTGAAAAAAAAAATGGATTTAATGCACAATTCACAAACAGTTCTTTTCTAAAACTACAAAATACAAATCACGGCACCATAATCACAAAATAAGTATATGGTGCCCGACCAACATTACATTTTGTAAAAAAAAATAATCAATCCAGAATAAATATTACTTCCTCAAGTTCACGATTTCTGAGCCCTTTCTTTTCGGCACGGGATTTAAGACGGGTTGTTTAGTGTTTTAAGTGTATTGTTTAGGGAGTGAGTATTGTTTATGTATATTCCAATATTTATATATATTGAAATAAAATCTGGAAATTAATTTTATTTGTAATTTTTTTTGCTTAATTAATTAAATTAAATACTGGGTTAAAATAATTATCAATTTTTTTTTTTTTTTTTTGTTTTTGGTAAACTCACCATCTGTGCAAAAAAACTCTAACATTCGCACTACAAATTCAAATCTATACAAGCAAAAAATAGAAATTGGGCCAAATATACTCAACAAATGAACTTCAAATTAAAAATAAACAAATGTGCACATGTGATTAAGTCACCAATCAAATCAAAGGAAAATTTAAGAGGGAAATTACCACACTAAGGCATGGGCGCCATTTTCAAATCCAAAAAGTTGCTACCTAATCTACAATCCTATAAAGATTCATCCTCTAACCACAAACTCTTCCCAAACTAAAAAAACCCCATTCACAGCGGCGGCAATTTCAGAGAAGAAGGACTTGCTGCCCCACAAAAATTCAAAATTTCAGAAATTGAATGTTGCAGAAGCTGAACCCAGACCTTCTCGATGGTGCCGAGGCCTAAAAACTTGACAAATGAGGAGAGGAACATATGTGTGCAGTTCATTCTTCAAGCTTCAAATGGTGGAAAGCCAAAGAGGGGCAGGATTTTGAAGCTCAACTCAAATTTGCCATCTCCAAATCCACAATTACTAGGCTGTGGAAAGCTGCAAGAGATCAACAAGCACAAGGGTTAGCAATACAACTTGTTTCAAAAAAAAAGGGCAGAACAAGAGATCATAATAAGAAGCCTAATTATGAGGTGATGAAGGGGATGGACCTTAGTGAGAGAGGATGTTACAGGAGCATGGCAGAGAAGATGGGAGTAAGTATTTCTACACTACAGAGGTGGGGCAAGGCTGGACTGTTTAAAATATTTGCAAGTTACATCAAACCCTCACTCACAACTGACTGCAAATTCTTGAGGATGAGATTTAGTTTAGAAGCTTTGGAGTTAGACAGGGTGATGAACACATTAAGGTACTCTTCTATGCACAATATAGTGCACATTGATGAGAAGTGGTTCTTCATCACCAAAGGGAAACACAGGTAAGATGGGTTTTTTTTTTTTGGATAATAGTGACCTCAGCTCATAGCTTTTGCATCATTGGTCATGGTAGGGACAGATTTTTAACCAACACATAACTTGTCACAGGTATTATCTTGCACCAGATGAGGAAGAACCCTATAGGGCATGCAAATCCAAGAGGTTCATTGGGAAAATCATGTTCTTATGTGCAGTAAGTAGGCCAATTATAAGAGAGGATGGCACAGTCCTCTTTGATGGCAAAAAAGGATGTTTCCCATGCACTACTCAAGTTATTGCCTTAAGAAATAGCAAACATAGAGCCAAGGGCACACCCTACACCAAGGCAGTGGATTCCATTACAAGAGAAGTAATTAAATCCACCCTCATTGAAAAGGTACCAGCTTGGTCTTGCTCAACTGTTTCTATTGCATAACTCAAATTCTTACATATTTATCATTAAAATGTTAACCTAGGTTATCCCTGCAATAAGGCAAAAGTGGCCACGTAGTGCATCAAAAGATATTTTTATTCAACAGGATAATGCCAAGCCACACATCAAGGATTCTGATCCTGAATTCAGAGCAGCTGCAACTCAAGATGGATTCAACATAAGATTAATTCAGCAGCCACCAAACTCACCTGACACTAACATAAATGACTTAGGGTTCTTTAATGCTATTCAATCACTACAGCACAGAAGAACATGCAGATCTGTTGATGATCTAGTGAAAGCTGTGCAAGATGCATTTCATGATCTGCCTGCAATGACTTTGAACAAGGTATTTCTGACATTACAAGGATGCCTAACTGAGATTATGAAGGCAAAAGGCCACAACAACTACAAAATCCCTCACATGGGAAAGGACAGGCTGATTAGAGAAGGAAATTTGCCAATTAGTCTCACAATTCCAGTTGAATTGGCAAGGGCTAGCATTGACTATCTAGTTCAGAATGGGCAGATAAGAGGAATAGAGCATTTGGTGCACAGATTAGGGATGCAGCAGCTAACAGGGCTGGAATTAGACTTTGGAAGTGTTTCACTCATTTAGAAGGTATTGGCAGGAAAGAGGTATCAGTTCAGATGAAGTTCAAAATGAAGTGCCTATTTTTTGTGGAAGTGCACACTTCATGATCTCATTTTGTATATGAATTTTAGTATGTGTAGGGTATCTATGTTTGCATTTTAGCTTTCAAAAGATTTTTCTACTTGTAATCTTTTGAATTAGAAAATGCATTTTCATATATCTCTGATCCTATCCTCAATATTCTCATAAACATCCTAAAACAGATTTCATCACCAAGTAAACATAGGAATCCTCTATCAAGTAAATTTAGGAAGATTTCATGAACATGCCAAAGAGAAGAAATTGAACAGAATAATGATAGGAAATCAGAGAACTGTGCGGTTCATTCACTACTTAAATAAGGCACTTCATTCATCAATTCAATGCCCTCAAATTAATTCATTAGATTAACTCTAACACACATTTCATCATCAAGAAAATCACTGAGTGAAATTCAACATATTCCAGTCTCAAAATCCAACAGAAAAAACTGGAGTATAACACACATAAGGATTCAAGTGCACACAACAAAAGGCACAAGCACAACAGAACATAGCTAATCGGCAAGATCTCACCGGCCAGGGAACCCAGGCTCGCGATAGTAAAATGGTTCCCCCAAGCTGCAAGAGTCGCTCATGCCGTGGCCCTCCACCTCAACTGCCATCGACAGAGGCGGCGGCGGCAGCGAAGTTTCTACGCTAGCAGATTCTGGTAAGATAGGTGCAGCGAGAAGCCTCCATAGCCGTGCCCGCGCGATCCGTAGGTACATGAGGGGTTGCCGCAAGAGAGCCACCGGAACCATCCGTAGCGCCATGGTAGAATCGGCCGCGAGATCCGAAGAGATCGTGGGGGGCTAGGGCTTTTTTCGGGAGAGAAAGCCTTGGTAATGAGGGATTTGCACCGTTGGGGAGCACGGCGGCGCAGCCGCACTGGTCCATCGACCCGAGGCATCTCGCGGCCTGCGACCCCGCCGCGATGCCGATTCGCAGAGACGAGGGAGGGGGGGCTGCGAGTTGAAATCCAACCTGAGGAAGGCGAGAAGCTTTCCGATTTGTCAGATGGGGCATCCATGGCGAGAGAGAGGATGCAAATTGAACATCGAGAGATGATCGAAATTAGGGTTTTTTGGGTGAGAGCCGATGAACTATGGTGAGAGAAGAGAAAGAGAGTTGAATTTTTTGTTTAATTTTTTTTTTGATTTATTGGATGCCGAATTAAGTGTGTTGTTGGGGAAGTAGGTGAAATTCATTTCTGTATTTTTTTTATTTCTGATTTTTTTATTTTTTTTATTTTTTTTAAGTAAACATATTTTAAAATAGATGTAAGATTAGAGATTTTAATTGTAATAAGGGAAAATTAATTGTGCAATTAGTTTGTTAATTGTTTCCCAAAATAGAAAGGGGTCAGAAATCTTAAACCGGCCCAAAAAGGAAAGGGGGTCAGTAATCTTGAACTTGAGGAAGTATAAAGAAGAATGAATATAGTATACAGGTTGACGATATCATATGATCATACCTAATAAATAACTCATAGCGAAATGCATTTTACACCAAGAAAATGACAAATCACAATCAACATTGCGTGATAAATGTATAAAGGTTGTCGATATGATGAATTCGTAATGCCCAAAATAATAACAGCAAATATTAGTATATATCGCACTGATTGTATACGCAATCACAAAATAAGAAAAAAATTAAATAAGACCAACAAAATTACATAATAGGAAAGAAAATTATTCCATGCATCATCCGTTGTGCCTCTTAACATGCAGCATAACTAAAAAAACAATTATATAGCATGAACAGGAATAAATTATACACATCATAATCCAAAAACAAAATATGTTATCAACATTCACCGGAGCAGCAAAAATTTACAGGGTACAACAAAGTGAAGCGCCTGCAATAAGAAGAGCAAGAGATTGGGAGAAATTCTAAACTTCACTAGAGAGAAATAGAGAAATAGCGAAGCTCCTCAAGGTGGAAGTTCATGCGACGGTTGGTTAGGCTGTGTGATTAGGTGATGGACGGCGCATTAATAGTTGGGGTTTGCCCTAAATTAAAAGTTAGGGAGAAATACAATTTGAGGTAGACACTTATAATAATGGTTTGGTCTACAAACAAAAATATAAACAAAACTGTTATTAATAATGATAGGACACACTGTAAACTCTCAAGGTATGAGATACTACCCAAATATTCACCATCAATTTTTTAATGAGGATTATATGCAACTACTTTTGTAGAATAAGTGTACGAATAATTTGAGAGAGATGAATGCATAATGTGCAGATTTTTAGAAGTATTCCTTATAACCAATGTTTTAAAAAACGAAATCGGGAACCGAGGCATATGCCTTAAATAAAAAAAAAATAGTTTCACAGCTAAATAGATTCCAAAGATACTAAATTCATAACATGATAACCAAGTCCAATACCACAAACTCAACACCAAATAAAAAAAGTCTTCATATTGCAAGCTAAACTATTAAAAATCCACATAATCATAGTTTCATCCAATGTAATAATAAATCAAACATTCTAAATGTCATCTTCTTCATCATCCCCCACTTTCTCCACCTCCTTCCTCATCCAAAGGTTCTACATATAAACATTGATAATGTAAATAACTAAATATATAATTTATAAAGTGGTATTATAGTGATCTACCCAACTTCCCATAAGAAACCTTAAATCTACGCACCCTTTTAATTTTACACACTTTATACCCACTTTTTTTATTTTGGACAAAATTACCCTCAATTTCCCCCAAAACCAAAATTTGAAATTAAAATCCCTCCCCCCTTTTCCTGAAACTTAAATCACGTTCCTCTCTCTCTCTTCTTTGCCCCCCATTCTTCCAATTCCTCAGCCGCTTTCTCTCCTCCCCTCCTTTCTCTTCACTCCATTCGTTTCTCAGTGCGATGGAGACACCACGAGCGACGGCAACCTGATGGTCTACACCGAGGGGACGACGTGTTGGGTATCGTACCTGCTCCGATTCAGCTCTCTATTTGCGGAGCTTGCCGACAAGATTATGTGGAGGCGGCGGAAGCTTTGGAGTTCATAACCTGAGGCGAAAAATTGGTGCTCTGCCTCTGTGTTATACTGTAGTGCAATTTCCCCGCTAGATGATTGTGAATTCTTATTATTGATTTTGTTTGATTAGGGTATTGGATGTCGAATAATGATTGCTAAGATAGAGTTTTTTTTTTTTTTTTTTTTTTTCTTTTTCTTTCTGTGAGATGCTATTAGTCTCTTACTTTTGTGATTTATATGAAGTATATAGCTTTGGTGTTTCGTCTTCTATAGAACTGACTACCTCTGCTTAGGGGAATTGGAATTCTCTTTTGTGTTTTTTATTTTTATTTTTAAGTGGGATAGGTGTGGGTCTTTGTGTGAGTGTGTGTGAGAGAGAGAGAGAGAAATTGGGCGCAGAGAAGGAAGAGGTTAGAGAATTGAAGGTGTGAGTTTTTTTTTTTTTTTTTTTCATATTAGTGAATTTCAATTTCATAATTTTTTTTCTCTTTATAATGGAAAGTTACGGTACGAATTAATAATATCGTACCGTAACGATACAAATTCATAATATCGTACCGTAACTTGTCGAGATTGTTTAGAAAGTAATGGAAAGTTACGGTACGAATTCATAATTTTTTCTTTTTGTAATGGACAGTTACGGTACGAATTCATGATATCGTACCGTAACGGTACGAATTCATAATATCGTACCGGAGCTTGTCAAGATTGTTTAAAAAGTAGGATAACAAATATTCATTCATTCATATCATTAATGAATGGTACGAATTCGTCTCAGTCTTTCTGAGTACCGAGCAATTTTTAATGAATTTTGTATTGTTGTTTATATTTTCTATTCCCTCGTTATGGTACGATTTTGCCAGATTCGTACTTTGAACTCTAAAAATGCATGAATTTTTTTTTACCTCGGTTCGATTTTCAAGAGATCGTACTTCCTACTGCTACATTGTACACGTCTTTTACCTGAAAATTATGTTATATTTTTTGCCTTGTGTGCAAGTAAAGGATCAATGTAAACATATCGTACTTCTTGTTCGATACTAGTACGAATTTGCATGAATCTTACTTTGCTTTGCGAAAGGTATTTGTTATCTTTTCTATGTAGTTTTAAGAAGTTGATTGGAATCTTTTTCTTCGATAGTGGTACGAATATGTGTTTTGTTATTAGAAGTTGGTACGAACAGTTCAGCCGTACTTCGTACCGTTCCTTAGTTACGGTACGAAATTTAAATATCGTAAGTCGTTCTAAGTAAAAATTGAATAAAATAAAAAATAAAAAAGAAAGTGGAAAAAGGCTGAAAATGATGAAAAAAGGGGAAAAAGGATTTAAAAAAAAGGCTGAAAAAAAACGGAAAAAGATGGAAAAAGAAAAAAAGTTGAAAAAATTCGAAAATAGCAAAAAGGAAAAAAAAAAAGGCTGGAAAAAAAATGAAAATAAAAAAAACTGAGAAAAAACAAAAAAAATAAAATAGAAATAAAATGAACAAAAATGAATTAATATGAAAATAATGTTGAAAAGAGAGGAGTGAGAAGTGAGTGTCCATGTGCACCCAAGAGAGAAGAGAGAAGAGAGAGGAGAGAAGGAGACCCATGTGCATAAAGGAGGGCAATTATGTCCTAAATTGAAAAAGTGGGTAGATGAATGTGTAAATTAAATGGGTGGGTAGATTTTGGTTTTCTTATATGATGTTGGGTATTTGAAAGTTTGCCCCATTTATAAATTTCAAATATATTCTAAAACATACCTTCATTTCTTCTCCTCTTATTTGAAAGTAGAAGGACTTACCCTCTCATCCAAACGATTATCACCATCATCTTCATTACTTCATCGGGCACTTTTGGACATGCGGCCACATTCTTGTGACTGCCGGCCAAATGTGCTTTTACATTCTTGACTCCTCCTTAATTGTCTTGCTACAATAATTGCATTTCAAATACTTGTAACCTTTTTTAACACATTGAGCCGCACCTCAATTTGACTTGCATGATTCCATGCCGAGTCTCTTCATGCCGGACCACTCATCTTCAAGGCTTTAAAAAGAACAAACAAATATTACTCAACTATTCTAAATTTCTAACAAACAATAATAGTAAAAAATATATATTCTTTTAATTGATCAATTTTATCATTCATAATATATAATAAAATTGATAAATTAAAGAATATATACTTTTGACTATTATTGTTTGTTAGAAATTAGATATTTTTTTTTTTTTTTTTTTTTTTTTTTTTTGAAGCCTTGAAGATGAGTGGCCCGGCACGAAGAGACCCGCATTGAATCATGCAAGTTAAATAGAAGTGTCAGCTCAAGGTGTTAAAAAGGCTACGAGTATTTGAAATGCAATTATTATAGCAAGACAATTATGGGAGGAGTCAGACTCAAGAGAGTGAAAGAACATTTGGCTGACAGTAACAATAATGTGGTTGCATTCACAAAGGTGCCCGATGAAGTAAAGAAGATGATGTTGATAATGATTTGGATGAGAGGGTAAGTCCCTTTACTTCAAATATGAGGAGAAGAAATGAAAGTATGTTTTAGAGTATACTTGAAATTTATAAATTCTAATTATATATTTAGATATTTATATAATAATATTTACATTATCAATATTTATATGTAGGATCTTTGGATGAGGATATTGATGAGAAGAAGATGGAGAAAGTAGGGATGATGAAGAAGATGGCATTTAGAATGTTTGAATTATTATTAAGTTGGATGAAACTATGATTATGTGGATTTTTATTACTTTAGCTTGCAATATGAAGACTTTTGATTTGGTGTTAGTTTGTGTTGTATTGGACTTCGTTATCATGTTAGGAATTTAGTATCTTTTGAGCCTACTTAGCTATGAAACTATTTTTTATTTTTCTATTTAAGGCCTATGCCTTCGAATTTAGTATCTTTTTGAGTCTACTTAGCTACTATGTTACTCGGACTCGGCCAAACAGGTGCCGCACCCGTGTTCGGCGGGTGCGACACGGATCCGGGTGCAGAATACGCGTCCGATTCTCCAATTTTCCCGCGGACACGGCAGTTTTCCGGGAACAAATCTGTGCGCGTGAAACGACTTAACGATTGCAGAAATTGATGGAGACGGAGATGAGGCAAAAGTGAGGGAAAAGTTTAGAGATAATCGGAGCGGCTGAAATTGTTTTCTGTTCTGAACTTTCAGAGGATTCGTCGAAGAAGATGATCAGCGGCGGTGGAGATTTTTTTATATTATTAATTATTTGATTGTATTGATTTGTGTGTGTGACTGGGCTCGCCGAAGTAATTGACTATTTTCAATTTTGTATGTTAATTTAAAATTCAAAATAATTTAATTGCTAGAGTGAAATTTAATTTAATTCAATTTAATGCTAAATAATTTAATTAATTTATATACAATTAATTATATAACTCGTATACAATAAATATATTATATACTATTATTATACCTATAATAATTATATCAAAGTGAAATACAAATTATACAATACGGAGTATAATTTATGGAAGTTATGTTTATCAATGTTTTAGTGTTGATTATCCAATGAATTATCTTTCAATTTAATGCTAAATAATTTACAATTTAGAAAATCTAATATAAATAATATAATTGTTAAAACGTATCCCCGCACCAGTATCCTAATTCCGGATTCTTTTTGGCCGAGTCCAAGGATCCTAAATTTGAAAAATTTAAGTGTCGGACACATATCCCCGCACCCGTGTCCGATACCCGCACCCGAGTCCGAGTAACATAGCTTAGCTATGAAACTGTGTTTTTTTATTTAAGGCCTACGCTTCGTGATGCTATAGGAAAACGCCTATGTTCCAATTTCGTTTTTTAAAACATTGTTTATATAAATAACCATAGTAACTACATTACTGCTAATGAAGTTACCTCTACGACAAGGAACATCCAAAACAACCCAGAAGGCGGCTACACACATAGCTTTGGGAATACCGCTTCCCCAAAATAGGCTGTAATTCCCTTCAATCTACCACGCACTAAATTTTCTTCCACCTTCAAAGAGATATGAATTATCAGCATTCAGCAAGTATCCAAGGCGTCCAAGGCACCCAATGTATTTTATGAGAAGGTACCTCGATATCCAATGGAGGAGAAGACAGCCATGAAAGCTCACTTGCTTGGAGCACATCGACATTTCGAGGCAGGTACATAACTATATAAGGTGTTATCGCCTGAGCAACTTGAAACAAAGAATGGCTGCAAACGAAATACTTTGAATTATAACCATATCCAAAGAAGAACAAATAAGACTATAAATACGCAAGATGAAGTTGTCTTTAAGAAGACAGACTCAATTGCTCAATCATATTCTCCTTCATAGCAGCACCCAGACTGCAAGTTTATACATCCCAACATCATTACTTGCAACCGCTTCTATCTCATCCCCACGTTCGTAATACGAGTAATAAAGAATATATGGGAGAAATCTCTGTTGTTAATTTCTGCCTTACATGCTAAATTTCTCATCAAGACAGTCTCTTGCCGGATCCAATGAAAGAAAAAATTACTATTCTCTGGAAAATAAGACCCAAGAAATTAAAGATTCTGACTAGAAGAGCCCTCAATTGTCCCTCGTCCTCCGTGCTTATAGTAAACAGAGAAGTGGAAGAGTCAAACGCTCATGTGTCTCTCCCAAGTTAATTATCTAGATAGCTACCCTTGTCCTTTTAAAACTTCTTTACATGACAAGTAGATAAATCCAAAATAGTGAAGCACATAGCAGCTACTACTTTATTTATTACTTGGACATCAATTATACGCTTTAAATTGATGTACTAAGTATTAGTAATACTCAATCCCTATTGCATTACAAGGAGAAAAAAACGATATCCAAATTATAGTATTATTTCATAATAAAATCCTTTAATCAAGATCTGCACAGTGCTCGATCATATAGTAGGAGTGTAACAAATGAAAGAAGATCAATTAAGTAGTCACATGCCAAGAAATTAAAAAGAATAACAACTATGACATAATGGCATACCCATCCCTTGGCTTCAGTAAGTCGAGTGTAAAAGTTTCTTTTCCCTTATAAGATGGGCCACCCCAGGGTGGAGAAAGAAATACCACGTCTCCCTAACAAAACCACCAGAAATATGAATTTAGAAAGGGAAGTGCTATTTCAGAGTAACTACAAATCAAGCATCAAAAGAGCTACATAAAAATAAATATTGATAAATGAGAAAATGAAGACAAATTAAAGCCAAGAAACCATATCTTTCACAGATTCACTTAATACTATTTACCAATTCAACTATACATTAATGAACAGGTTTCTTCATATCCATCAACAAATCAACTACTGCACTTCTGAATCCCTTCAAGAGAGACCGTGACTCGGTGTAAACGATATTGTAGAAAAAAATTCAATTGTCGGGCATGCATAATGTATATTAGCTCAACGCATTTCCATTTCATGAAGAAGCTCGTGATAAAGGACAAATGGTGCTCAACATAAAAAAATTCACTAAATATTCATACACCAGTGATAAGACATGCTTCTAAAGTAAAGTAGAGAAGTGGTCCACTATTTTAGTTTCAAGTAAGTATTTGGAGGTTTAGAAACGGAAAACTTGTACTCAATACAACATAAAATAATCGAGAACATATGTGCAAGAGTTTTATGGTTGAAAATGTCTGTGGTAACTATGTTTGCAAGCAGCATAAACCATATCAATGGTTTCCGTAATGTGTTATGCATAAACCAATATTGTCATAATAATAGTCACTGGACTTGCATGTAAATTAAAGGAAACCAACCACAACTCCTGAAAAAGTGAAGATTTTTGGCAAGTAGAATTAGGACCGTCAAACGGGAATCTGGTATTCCGAAATTCCCGGTACAGAACCGGAACCGGTACCGGTACCGGATAACCTGATTCCAGTCCGGTAACCGGTTCCAACCTCAAGCAAAATTCCGGTACCCGGGTAACCGGTACCGAACCGGGTACCGGTTAATATTTAATTTTTTAATATATTTTTATAAATAAATTATATATTATATTAATATTTACAATTACTAAAAATTTTAAATACCCTAAATCCTTAATTATATATTATTATTTTTATAAATAAATTATATATTATTATTTTTCTATGTTTAATCATTGTTTAATTTATTTTAGACTTTAAAAAAATAGAAAAAAATATATTTTGATTTTTTATAATAATTTTCCGGTATCTTAACCGGTAATCCGGTATAACCGGTACCGGAACCGGGAACCGGCTAGTTTATCCGGTTCCGGTACCGGTTCTTAAAAAACGTGAATAACCGGTTCCGGGTATCAGATTTCCGGTTCCGGTTAACCGGAACCGGACCGATAGTCAGCCCTAAGTAGAATGGAAAATTAAGATAATGTTGAAGTAAAATATCAATATCCTGCTGAGGCAAACATGGCAAAAAATAGCTCGGGCAGACTCAAAGTAATTTACTTTAGGAAAGTTGCAGAAACACATTTGACATTACAAGTGTCCAAACATCCTCGGCTTTTGATTTAAATAGAAACACATAGCCAAAAAGGAATCATCAAAATGACTTTGAAATAACTACTATCTAAGGTTAATTTTAGCTTTAGCATTTTTGCCCCGTCTTTCGTTGCCTTATAAGAATCACTGAAGCAATTAGGCACCTTATTCACCCATATTTCAATTATAAAACCACCAAGAACTCAAAAAAGATAAACTACCTTCAAGAAAGGTGCGAGCTGGAAAAATCTCCCACTATGAAATCAATTTGATCTTCGACACCATAGATCTTAGCATTATGAATTGCCAAAGCAACCTTGTTCGGGTCAATTTCAATGGCAACAACATGATGGCACCTGACAATAAAAGAAGTATAAATCATGTGCTATTGAATACCATAAAGGCCTGTTTACAAAAGTAATGGTTTGTTGCTGGTTATCAAGCAGCATTGGATTTTGGAGTTGGTTGCATTCTTTACAGAAAGTACGAAATTTTCTAGTGCACCGGACTATTTTTTTTATCAGGCACCGGACTATTAGTATAGCATTTAAAAAAATAACTTCCTATGCTGACAAGAAACTCAGAAAGCCACAATTTGACTAGACGAGAACAATTCCCATGAGAAGTCTCTCACTGTACCGTGTATCTTCCTGAATTTAAATCTTCATTTCCAAAGTAAAACTGAATCTACAAGTTCCCATAATCTTTTCACTATTTCTACTACTTATCCACTCAGCTTACTGCTATTAGCTATACATCTGATGTTTGTTATGCCATTCTATCTCGTGTTTGAAGCTGATCGCATATCTATACGAGCAAAATGCACTATCAAAATGAGGAAATGCAATCTATCCAAGTACACTAACCTTGTGAAGACATTTTGCCATCTGAAAACTATTTGCATGCCTTCACTTGCATTTCCTATGCAACAGCTCAATTGCATTTCCTATATAGCAGACTTAGCAGCTCCATTAGTTCGGAAGCCATTATTCAGTACTCTATCAGGAAATTTAGAACTTCAAAAACAGGTACCAAATGGACATGACTGATCAACCTAGCATAATAGCATGCTTTCAAGAAAGCATCATGCTAATGAAAACTAAACTATTATAAAAAAAACAAAATCCAAAAAGATAAGGGGAAAGGGCAGAAATCATTACATAGCAAAACTAAGAGAGTAACCATGATCAATAGCATCTCCACTCCTCTCCTTCCAAGTACTTCTACTCATATGGTATGGGATAAGAAGTTCTGATTATTAATTACTATAATTATTTCTCAAGACATCCTAGAATTGCAACAGTATCCCATCAATCATTGATTTACATCAAATGCAGTTAGCAATGACATATGAGCCCACAGATGTTCCTAATCCATTCATGTGATCCACATAATTCTTTCTACTTCGCAGTTATTCGATACAGGCTTACGTTGTTCTACTACCAGTATAGTGAAAGTATTCCCTATGGCCGTGTAGAATGCAAACAGACATCATGGGAATCATTTGCAATGTACTAAGCTTAAATTACTTGAAGAGTATGAAAATTTACAGTTTGGCAAACTGAATGGCATTCCCTCCAACACCCGCGAAAGCATCAATGACAACGCCGGCACCGGCGTAGCGGCGAGCCTGGCGGGCGGCGATTACCTCCGGTGTGACGGAGAACCACCCCTCTTCATCCAGTTTGATGCCCGCATCGTATTTGGAGAAAAGATCGTATCTTTTAAGCCAGTACTTGGTCACCAGTGGAGTGACATTTGCTTTCTCTTTCAGCTTCTTCGTCTTCACGGCTCTCCACTTTTCCCTGATTTTCACTGAAACAAATAACTTTTTTTTTTTTTGGAAACAAAACCGTTAAAAACCCTTTTCAGGAGGGGGGAAGAGTGTGTTAAAATCGTAGACCTTTCCGTTTGAGACGCTTGCGGTGTTTTCTTGTTCGTGGCAAAACGACGACGGAAGCTTTGACTGCAGCCATTGTTGAAGCTACTATGGTTTTTTCCCCGCCCCCGTCATTATCAGTTTATCACTCGTCCATCCACTAAAGCGAGTATCATCGGTTTATTTTGCTATTCGTTTAGATTTTAGTTTAATTTTTAATTTCTTCTATATTTAAATAAACTAATAATTAATAATTTATAATTAATTATCTAGGGCTGCAAACCAGCCCAGTCTAGCCGAGTATGGCATGCTCGAGCTCGGCTCATTTAATATTTCACATGTTTGAGTTTGAGCTCGAGTCGAATTTTAAATTTGTGATCGAGCTCGGCTCGCGGTAAAAATTTTGAGTTCGAATTCGGCTCGAGTTTGACTTGCTAAATATTCGATAAATAGTTTGGCTCGAGTTCGGTTGTGATTTGTTCTCGAATCTAGCTCGTGAAAAGCTCGATATTTATTTTAATTCAAGTTCGAGCTCGAGCTCAATTCTGAGCTCATTTAAAAGACCTTATCTTAAATTATGATATGATATTACTACATAATTTATTTAAATTATTTTAATTAGAGACAAAGAGTGGAAAGAGAATGAAATTCCCTATTTAGAGGAGCGGAATGAAAATAAGGAAAAAGGGGAATCTATTACCCCATGATAGCTAATGAGGATCATTGAAAATGCTAACCAAATAATGATTAGGGGAATTAGAGTTTCTGATTCTCTTCCCCTTTTATGATTACCCCTTGATTAGAGGTTCGATTAAGAGCTCACGAACATGCTTGCGAAAAGGCTCGATTAATATACGAGCCGAACATATTCGCGAGCAAAACGAGTCGAATACCTTAGTGCTCGAGTTCGGCTTGATAAATTAATCGAGCTCGAATTCGTTGGCTCGTTTGTTCACGAATTCGAGTTCAAACAAGCATTTTTCGAGTCGAGTAAATAGTAATTTGAAAAAATAACTAAAAAAGGACGCTTTCAAGGCTCATTTGCCGCTTTTAGGCTTTTTAGCTTTTTTCCAACGCAGCGCTTCCATAACCGCCCACCCTTCATTCAAAATCACAAACCTTCATACTCACACACGAAGGTATCCGTACACTTGATTCATCGAAGTTCTCTAGTTTCTCATTTTAAGAATTAGGGTTTAAACTATATGGCCTCTTTCGGCGCTGCTTCGGCAAACGTCAATCCAAATCGTTCAACTGAGGTAATTGGATACGCTTCCCTCTCCATTTTGTTTCTATTGACTTGAGAAATTTCGAGTGATTTTAATCATGCAAATGAATTAAGTAAATTTGATTTTTGATCTTCTCGGATTTTCTTAAAGGTGGCGTCACCTCCGAGTGATTCAGTTTCGAGCCTGAGTTTTAGTCCTACAGCTAATCATTTGGTTGCTACATCGTGGGATAATCAGGTATGTTCATCTTCCTTGTTTTTGTACTCTCGTTTTTTCTAAGCATTAGCCTGAGCTCCGTCGTTTGTTTAATGACATTTCTATAATGTTATTTCGTCCAATGCCAATGCTAAATTGAGTCATATTTGATTTTGTACTCATAGATAAAGGACCTACTAAGTTGTCTTTCAGTTAAAAAAAACGTCTGAAAAATTACTAACACCTATAAAATTTAAAGCAACTTCGTGGATATTGACACAAAATCTGTACTTTAGCGTGAGTAAAAAATTCATAGATGAATGACTCACATACGAAGTTTTGATACATTTGGCAGCGGGAATTGAGATAGCAGATAGTTAACGACAACGCTCAAACTTCCGTGGAAAAAAAATATATTTAATTCGTGGTTGTTCGGAAGTGGATATACCCATGAAGAAGAAAGACTGTAAAAAATAACTGCAACTTACACACATAATATAAAGAAGGAAAAAACTGTGAAAATTGGCGGTAAAAAGTAAATGTGAAATCATTTTGTTTTCATATATAGATAGATTAGATATATGCAGTGCTACTATATTGTAAATTGGATGTTTTTAACTCCATATAGAGCCATTAGAGTTTAGAAAACAGTCTTTGTTTTTTAACTTAATTTTCTCTTTTGTTGTCGTACTAGCAAACTTGGTTCATTTCATGTGTATCTTTTCAATCTCATGTGTATTTTTTTTAGGTACGATGTTGGGAGGTGATGAAATCAGGGACCACCATTAATACTGCTCCCAAGGCATCGATATCACATGATCAACCGGTATATGTCATCTAAATGGTTCTCATAAATACTCTGGTTGTTGTGTTCTTATCCTCATTATTTACTTTGTAATCATGGCAGGTTTTGTGCTCAGCTTGGAAGGATGACGGGACAACTGTATTTTCCGGTGGCTGTGACAAACAAGTCAAAATGTGGCCATTATTATCCGGTGGCCAACCTGTAACTGTAACCATGCATGATGCTCCTATTAAAGAGCTTGCTTGGATCAAAGAAATGAATCTCTTAGTCACAGGGAGCTTTGATAAGACACTTAGGTAGTTCATTGGTGTCTTCCGCAGTTTTTATGTAAGCTAGAAAATTTGAAGTTTTTCCATTCATTCTATTTGATAAGGTGCAAATGTGCAATTTTGTTTGCAGGTATTGGGATCTGAGACAGCAGAATCCAACTTGGGTGCAGCAGCTTCCTGACCGTTGCTATGCTCTTACTGTCAAATATCCTCTCATGGTTGTCGCCACTGCTGATAGAAATGTCATAATTTTCAACCTGCAGAACCCTCAGGTATTCTTCTCCTCTATGTTACTTACAGGTTGTTTTTATCTGATCTGTGAGATGAAGGTTTACTTCACTCAATTGCTTTTTATTAAAAGTATCATGAAAAATCTACATCTAAATATAGATCAGCTTTGAAGACTGAAATTAGAATTTCTCTTATCTCTGGCTCATTGGCTTTGGCTAGTAAATCTGTAAACAATATGGTTTGATTCTCAAGTGGTGGACAGATTTGGTCTATTTTGGTGGACTTTTTTTCTTTTAAATGATACAATCTCTACTTGATAGAGTCAGCTTCTCAACTAAGGAAAAGATGCTTACGCTATCCCAGATTAAATTCGTATGACTTCAAATGCTCTACATAGTTTATGGTATCCCATCTCCTAGAAGACTGAGTTTCGAAATGCAACTACAAGAGTTCTGAAATCATAATGGGAAGCTCTGAAGTTATGTCTAGAGTGTTTTTTTCAAGAGAATTAATCTTTGTCTCCCTTCTTCTCTTGTTGCCATTTTTATTATCTTACTTACGATTTTTGTTTTTATAATCTGCGTTAATTTCTTTAGTAAATCCAATTTGTACTCTTCTTGTACTTTCACAAGTGATTTAGCCGATGACTTCTTAGTTCTCTCTAATACATCATTTACTTTATTTCATTGTTGTGTTATGCTGCAATGGTTTAATGTTTAAGCAATGAAGAAGGATGCTAAGAAAGTTTGTTGATTCTTGTGCTCTAGCTATCTTCCTTAGAAAATTTATTATAAGATTTTCTCTGAGTTTTATTAGCTATTCATCTATGGTAAACTTTTCTGGGATCCGGCAGGCTGAGTTCAAAAGAGTTGTGTCACCGCTGAAGTACCAGACTAGATGTTTAGCTGCTTTCCCGGATCAGCAAGGCTTCTTAGTAAGTTTCTGTATCGTGAAATTTGTTAAGCTATTTTTTGTTTCATTTACATAAGTATCTATCTACCAGGTCTTGTATAGCAGTGACATCACGTGTTAGGATACCACCTATGAGGTAGCATTAATTTGATTTCTGTACCTGTTTGTTGGGGCTTGTGTCCATTTTTATGTAAGTGTTGGTTGCTGGCATCCGACTTTGTTAGAGCAGAATAATACCATCCCCAACAACGTATAGTGTTTTTCTTGTCAAATGAGCTCGGCAGTATCTCCATTTGCACCTAGAAATCTATCTGGATCCTTCTCTTTCATCTGATATAGGAGTGCAGAATTGTTGACTGGAGTAGTTTGTCCTCCACTTTATTAACATCACTTTCTTCTATCTTCAAAAAAAAAAAGTAAAAATATCACTTTCTTCTTTGTTCTTTATTTTGCCTTTGTAAAAATTCAGGAACTGCTTATGAGGTATCCATTTTGCTTATGAGAGATGGCAACAAAGGAAGTGACGATCTATTTATATTGGCTGGAAATCAGTTGGTTTTTTTTTTTTTTAATTTTTAATTTTATTATTTTTTTTTAATTTTTTTTTGGGAAACAATTTAACTGAAATTTAAAGGCTGCGTCACGGAGGAATCGAACTCGTGACCTTTTGCCACAAAGGCCTCAGTCATTAACCCCACTATCACTAGGCCAACTCACACACATGGAAAACTGCGACTTCCAAGATTTCTGTTCTCTACCTAAGCACTTAATGTGTAAAGACCATGAAGGATAACAAGACATCATTTTATTTCTTAAAAATGCTTTCTGGTATTGAACACGGGGTTTCATGGTTATTATTAACCTTCCGTTTGAGTTATGATCTTTAGTTATTTTGCTCCTTGAAATTACTTTTTGGGTGCTTACAGGCATCATATATTGCAGGACATAGTGACTAGAAATGAGACTTGGACCACATCACTCTTTCTAATGGTGCTCATAGATTTTTCACTTTTCATAATCTCTCTGAACTGCTCTCAATATTTAGTAATAGAACTCTCTTACAAACTTTTTTGATTCTGAAACTTTTACTTGATCTTTTGTATGCGATGGATATGCATTTGTGCAGACGTGGAAGAAGTAAAGTAACTATATTATTGAAAAAAATGTGTGTGATTGTGGGACCTACCTTTAGTTGCATCTATTTTAGTTCAACAGCATTTCAACTTCCACACTGCTGGTCTGCAGTTTCACGCTATTTAAGTGGATTAGCTCATTATAATTCAGCCAAATTTTGATTTCTTTGGCAGGTCGGCTCAATCGAAGGCAGGGTTGGGGTACACCACCTTGATGATTCACAATCAAGTAAAAACTTTACTTTCAAATGTCACAGAGATGGCAATGACATTTACTCTGTGAACTCACTGAATTTCCATCCTGTAAGATAGTTTATGCATTCGCCTTCTAATTTCTATCGTCTTCGTTTACTTCTTCAACACTTCATGATCTGTCATATTGCTGTATGACTGAAGTTTTTCTAAGTTGTTGAACTTTTGGTGACATAAGTGCATGGTCTTTCTCTACCTTTTAACTTAATTATCAGTAAAATGAACCACATTGGGTTTTTTTTGTCAGCCATTCCCTGTAGTATATGTGTGAGGCAGATAATGCCATGCATTTTTGTCTTGTATCGAGCTCGAATACTGTTTCTGATTGCAACTGATTTTGGACCTTTCGTATTTTCATGTGGTACTAGATTCTTGGAATAGTGCGTCGTCGAAATGATATAAAATAGTAGTTATTTGTGATAAAGATCTGTGATGTTACATATTTGCGTTTCTCCCAGCAATTTCTTTGAAAATATTAATCCAGCATGAAGTCAGTGTGGCTTTTGTGTTTGTCTTTAGCTGAAAAATGTTTATTATTGTTTCATTGGCGACAATAGCAACACCAAACATTTGCTACTGCTGGATCGGATGGTGCCTTTAACTTTTGGGACAAAGATAGCAAACAGAGGCTTAAGGTATTATTTATGTCTGCTTCAATTCTCATTTTCTCTATACTTCAGCATTTAATTAGAGATCCATCTATGTAACATTTATTATTTTGCTAATTATATAGGCTATGCTGAGGTGCAATCAGCCAATAACTTGCAGCGCTTTCAACAATGACGGGTCAATATATGCTTACTCGGTATGCCTTGGCTGCTTGTTCAGCTATATTTTGAGTTTATTAATGGCATATACTTAAATTGATAAGCAGAAGAGCACTCTGAAAGATCTTTTATTGATACCGATGCCTCATAGAATTGATTCACAATAAAAAAATAATAATAGCTAATTGTATTTGGTCTAAAATCTTAACACATCAACTTCTCATTTTTTTTCTTTTATGATTACAGAAACCACTCCTATGATTTGTCGAAAACCTAGTAATATGAAGTGAAAAGAAAGTTATGAGAATTGCTCTTAGAAATATTCTAAATGTAGCAACACCTTACTGAATTTTATGACTTCTTATTTATCCAATTTTCCTCACTGCTAAAACCGAGCTCTTTGAATAGACTCAATTATAGTTTCTCTAATAAAAATTGGTGCCCCTTTCTCTGCTCTGATGGTCTCTCTATCTTTTTCCTTGTTTTCACTGTTTACTTTGTAATAATTTATTTCTCAATCCTCAATTTTTTACATTTCCCCCCTCGTGTGACCTTCTCCTTTCTGAAATGAAGGTTTGTTACGATTGGGGCAAAGGTGCTGAAATCACAATCCATCTACAGCAAAGACCTATATTTACCTACATCAGCCGCAGGTAGCAGTAATTTTGAATCTGTGTTTTAGTTTATGTTCTCTCATTTCATAAGTTGAGGGCTTGTAAATGGAACATTGTATCTTTTGCTGCAGGAGGCTGAGGTCAAAGGCAAACCACGGGTCGGAACAAGCAGCCGAAAGTGAATTGGTTTTCCCCATTCTAGAGAACAGAAATTATTACACAATTTGTACATGGAACTCTTTGCTACAAATTTTCCCTTCAAATGTTCAATCGCAATATGGTTCACCCCCAAATCTTGGATTATTGTACAATGCTGTAGTGACTTAGGTAGAGTTGCACTGTTCTTTTCTCCATTCCAATCATGGTGATTTTGGTTTTTTTTTTTCTGAATTTTCCATTTTTTTTTTGGTTTTCCATCAAAGAGAACACACCCATAGCGAAATGTTATAATTGTAATTCTGAACTTACTTCCTCCCCTTATGTCATTAGAGCATATATATAACTCGCTTTTTCATTATTTTATGTGTTACTGTTTGTAATTCTTAACAACGATAAAAGAAAAGAAAGAAAAAAAGAAAAAAAGAAAAGTTGTTTATTTTCTATCAAATACAGAAATGCGGGGTACCACACAAATAAAATTGGCGCTTTTCATACAAATTCGAGCCAAGTAAATTCATACAAAATTATGGAAGACTAAAAAATTACATCAACCAAAGGGGGAAAAAGAAAAGCATATACAAAGATGAAAAATATCAATAAAATACAGAGGATTTCCCTCAACTCTCAAATTAATATACAGGGAGATTGGTCGATGATCATCGCGGTCCAGATAACTCGTCAGCTCTGATATTAGACATGGAATCTGCAATTATCCAATCAGTAGTTGGATGATGCATAGGGTTGAACTCTTGTCTGAACATTTCTTCCTTCTGCCACTCCTCCCATCTCTCGGCCAGCCCGTCGCCTTCGAGCATTCGTACGACTTCCGACATCTTTGGCCGCTCCAATGGAGAGCCTTGTGTGCAGAGTAGAGCTACTTGGATCAGCTGCTCCACTTCTTCATCAATATAGTTTCCCTTAAGATCTCCATCAACTAGTGTTTCCAATTTTTTCTCTTTTAAAAGTCCTTTCACCTGAGCAAGAACATTTTGTTCAGCAATGTGAAAAGATTACCGTGCATAAACAACTGAAATCACAAGTTCCAGTCACAAAAGTCAGTGAGACAAACCAAGTACACACTCACATACCCGGGGTGACTCGAACCCCCGACCTCTTGGATCGAAGGAGAAGCGTCTTACCAACTGAGCTGCGCTTCGTTGTCGCATATCGATTACTATTATCGAAGTGTATATTTATATCCTTGCGTTATGTAATTTCTAAGGTACCTAAAACTCTTCAAAATGGGAGATCGTGTAGGAACTCCCCCCACAGTAACCAATGAACCATCGTCATGCTTCTTTATATATACAACTATGTTTTTTCATACGACAATCGTAGATCATAGAAAGAAATAGATTGGTTGCAAGTTACTCCATGAGGGAAAGATTTCATTTGATAGTATTTAGCTTGTATAATATAGAGATGCTTACCCAATCTAGCAACATAACGTCGTCGTCGTTGGCAAGCCGAGCAAGATCGAATGCCCTCTGCCCAGTGATGAGCTCAAGAAGCATAACTCCATAGCCAAAAACATCTGTTTTCTCAGAAGATTTACCAGTAGAGAGATACTCAGGAGCTATATGACCAATAGTTCCACGGACAGCAGTGGTAACATGTGTGTCCTTGTAGTCCATCAATTTGGCCAACCCGAAATCACCAACAACTGCTTCAAAGTCCTCATCCAACAATACATTTGCAGCTTTGACATCACGATGAATAATTTTGGGGTCACAATGATCATGCAAATAGGCAAGTCCCCTTGCAGAACCCAATGCTATACATTTCCTAATCCCCCAATCAAGAGGAGGCTGAGATTCACCTCGTTCTACAACAACACACCCAAAAGCTTGTTAGAAAATATACAAGCAAATCCAAAGTCACTATGACACGGCAGAATCAGAAACTACTTGGATAAAGAGCTTTTAATAGCATACTGAAATCGATACGAACTATGAATGAGATACTTTCCCGAACTGCCTTCATCGCTAAAATCCATATATATGACTGCAGAATTGCAGGTGATAGAGGCAATTTACATATGGTATCTTGTTTCCATTTGAACAACTGGAGAAGAATTATCTCATAGAAATTCTGGTCATTTAAATTGATAATGGCTGGGTGAAATACACATTATCAGCTACAATTAACAAGCTGAGAAATTATTGTCGAATCATGGGACAGTAAGATTTTAGTCCTATTAATTGTGCAACTACTAACAAAGACATAATTTGTAGAGAGTGTAATGACAAATGGTAACATGGATTGGAAAAAACTAGAAAATTTGCATTAGTGGATAAGTGAGGAACTAAGATGAAAATATGCAGGTAATGCTTCGAACAAACCAAACTAAAATTTGAACTTAAGCTATCTAAAATGCTAAGGCTGTAGATACTGGCAATATATATTAATCACCGAACAATACATCTTTAGTAATATTTAAATACTCAACATCAATAATACTTTAGCAAATATTAAGCTACTTGTGTTAAATTTTCAGGACAAATTTCATCATGAAGAATTTAGTTCATGTAGATAAGCTCCATTTTGATTGGTGAAGAGATCAACTTTTCGGTTGGCCAGTTCTTAATCAAACATTTTATTTGATTTCCTAAAAGTAATTTCCTATCCAAGTTAAGGAGCAGCTTAAATAGAGAAAGCTTACCTCTTAAGCATGATGCTACACTTCCATTGGCCATATAAGGATAAACCAGCAGTCTCTCTGTTGGTGTCATACAGAAGCCCCGCAAACGAAGTAAATTCCGATGGACAGCCATGCTTATCATTTCTACTTCTGTTTGGAACTGTAATTCTCCACCTTGGGTGCGTTCCTCTTTCAGTCTTTTCACTGCCACTAGAGACCCATCTGCTAAGCGGCCTTTATAAACCTTACCAAATCCACCTCTACCAAGAATATTTTTATTGCTAAAGTTATCTGTTGCAACTTGTAGCTCTCGAAGGGAAAATCTCTTTAGCTGCCCTAAGTGAACTTCTGGATCCTCTTCAGCTGGTTACCAAGAAAATAAAATATCTAAGAATTAAAGATATATGCAGTGATTAGGCGTTTTCACACACTTTTTAATCACTAACCAGGAACATCAAAGAAGTGATCCTGAGGCTTCCTTCTCCTATACCATGCGAGTGCTATTGCAGGAGCAGCAAATAAGAGGGCAGCTCCAGCAGCAACCCCTCCAGCAATAGCTCCGGTAGCGCTGTTTCCAACTGCAAATGAAATCTATAATAAGCCCATACAGTTCACTCACAAAAGTACAAAACAAATACATTCTACAGAGTTATTTGACAACTAATGGCCCAAAAATCCTTTGAATGGGAGGTTCAAATTACTCCACTTTTTGCCAATTTAACAACACACAAATAAAAGGATTTGGATGATGCATCACAATGAAGTTACCATCAAACTTTAAAAGAATGTCGCACTAACTTGTGGATTTGGTGAAACCATTAACCACCACAATAGATTATTCACTATATTAAATTATCAGCATGGGCAGGGAGGAAAATTATGAATAATTAAGCAGTACTATTGGTTGACGAACCTCGAGAAGAAGAAGGGGTGTTCTGTGGAACTGGAGGAGGTGGAGATACAGGGAGCTGTTCCAAGAGATTATTGGCAAAACTGACAGATATGAGGAAGTTAGTCATTAATAAAAGCAAATTCAATCACTATGTCGACGTTGATAAATAAAACACTAGTTCTGTAAACCTGATAGGTGTAAAAAGCTGAAAGGATCCATTGATTGGAATTTTCCCGGTGAGTTTGTTATTTGAAAGATCACTGCATATGTTATGAAAAACATGTCTGAATTCAGCAAAAGACAAGACAACAAAAACAACATGTATGGAATCTTATGCACTTGATACTTACAGGACTTGAAGCGTGAAGATAGTTGTTAGAGAATTGGGAATTTCTCCATTCAAAGTGTTGTTGTTGAGTCTCCTATGTATTCAGAAGAGTGTAGTTCAAGATTATATAGAAATATTTTTGTAAATGAATGTAAAATGTACAGAAATTGAATCTTGTATGTTGAACAACCTAAACAGGAATAACTTTACACATATTGGGGACAAAAGGGGTAGTATTAATAGAGAAAGAACCTTAAGAATTGGGAAGGCAAGTGCCCAGGGAAAGACAGAATATAAAGTTAGAAGTTCAAAAAGAGAAAACCATACAAGAAACGCAGTCTCTGAAGCTTGCCCAATGTGTCAGGAATTGGACCACTTAGACTATTCAGATAAAGATCCAAGCTCACCAAGTTTGTTAAGTTTCCAAGCTCGCTTGGAACTCTTCCGCTTATGTTGTTACTATAAAGTTCCCTGACAAGAGAGAAACAAAGAGTGAGAGATTTACTAACCCTCTGCTGTACACGCTGGGAAGGGTTAGAAGGCGGGATCCAAGATGATAATCAGTGATTAAAGTTCATCCAAGGAAACAAAAAAAAAAAAAAGTGACGATCCAAAGCATTTAACATTGAAATTTAGTAATAACTTACATTCAAGTTATTAAAATAATAACTAGCTACATTTTGGACATCGACTTCTGACAGGAACTTATTGTGTCTTACCAAATGAAGTTACAGTAGGGAGCACATCAGTAATCAAAGATAGAATTCCAGGAGTACTAAAATTCTAACAAATATAGATGCCATGATTAAAACACATTTTTATGCAGAGAGGTCCGGCATGGATTGTATCTATGTGGATCACCATCATTGGTGTTTTGAGAAAAAAAACTATACTTTTTGGACTTCTTAAGTTGTAGATATCTCTAGCGCAGGCATATATCCAGCTATCGCACAACAAAAAACTGATAACCCCATGTTAACTGAAACTATACAGCTTTAACATCCTTTCCTGTGAAGAATCTGGGTTTAAAAAATCGCGCCATGGCGCAAGATTATGGCGTGGCGATGAAAAATCGCAAAATATTGAACATGGCGCATAACCTACGTATGGCGCTGCCATGGCGCCATGGCATGTTTTATGGCGTTTTATGGCGCATGTTCAGATATATATATGTTTTTTTAAACTTTAATTCATTTTTTAAATTAAATCTAAATTAGACCTTAAGTGAAAATAAGAAAAAGGCCTACACACAACGCGATACAAACATTACGAACTCAAGGCATACTAATAGATATTTAGTTGATTTTATTTTGCTTGATGAATTGTGTGTTTTGTGTTTAAAGCTTAAGACTTTGTGTGATCTATTTTGCTTGATGAATTGTGTTTGTGTTAACTGTGTTTGTGTTAAATTATGCATTTATAATTGTGTTTTTGGTATTAAATAGTGTGTATAATTATATTACATTTTTTAATACTTATTGTGCGCCATACATACGCATGGCGCGCACCATTCACCATGGCGATAGGGCCCTTTTGCGCCATGGTGCGCCGTGCGCCATTTAAAACCCAGATTGCAGCTAACGACCACAGTTCAGAGACTAGAATAGCAATATGTTGAAGGACACAACATGAACCCAGAATTACTAAAGGTCAATGACCTAGAACCAGCTGTAAGAGCAGTACCACTCACTCACAATAGTCTAGGGAGAAATTTGCAAGAAGGTCACACTTTTTGCTTTTAAATAAACAGATCATCCTTAAGCTAATAAAGCATAGTTAACCAAAGAAATGATATTTTCATATGTATATATACAAAGACAACTCAAATGCTAAAAGCAATTAATTTATTCCTGCTTAAATATATTGGTCTGAGTTGCTATCTTTGTTTTGTAAATTCTTTCTATTAAGTGGACTAAAGTAATTATGTCTAGCTGCTTAGAGAAGTTAAAATGGTCAAACACTTCAATATAAAAATCGCATTTTTTACCATAGTTCCAGAATGAGTAAAACTTTGCACACTGATAGTACCAACTAAAAGTCTAAAACATGGATTCATTTGTTACAGAAAATAAAAGAGAGAATTTTGATTCCAGAATCCTATAGAAAGCTATTCATTTTCCAAGGTAGAATACCTAAGATTCTAATAGAGCCCTTTTCTGTACATGAACACTTAAGTGAACCAAAAAATAGGAAATCATGAACTATGATGTTGCAATTAAAGAGAGTGATAAGCGGAGAGTGGCCATAAACATAAAGGGTAGATTTTGATGTAACTTCTAAATCTTTGTTAACTTACAAATATTGTAAATTCGAGAGCTGACCAAGCTGTGGAGCCAGTTGGCCTGACAAATTTGCATTGCCAAGATCGCTGCACATAAGAAACATAGAAAAATTCCATAATCCGATCCTCAGGATTCAGTTTCTAGAATCAAAAGATACATAATAACAAGCTTACACTCGAGTAACACTATTTTCGCTATTGCATGTGACATGAAACCAAGTGCAAGGATTGACAAGGGTCGGATCCCAACTCTGAAGAACATTGTTAGGATCGGCCAAATTGCTCTTCAGAGCATTCAAAGCGTCACCTGCTTCGGCAGAAAAACAAATTAACAGCTCTTAAACACGGCTTTAATTTGAAGATTCCAATTAAGTTAAATAGCACAACATCACTAATCAGAGAGGCTACAATATAACCTAAATGCTCTTTCACAGTCCTTAACTATGGAGAAGGAAGTAACACTTCAATTCAAGTTTATTCGAAACTAAAAGATGCTACAAGTTCCAACTATTCATCATCTTAGTTTGGAATCTAAGAAGGAAAACAAAAGCAATAGCAATTATTTATCTTCAGTCATTTATACCCTACGAAGTCAACGTTATTACTCGCATCAAATTCCCCAATAACAAGTGCAGTCAAATCAGAAGCAAACAACGATTAAAAAAAAAGAAAGAAAGAAAAAAAAAGAGCGATTCCAAGGTAAGCAACAAACCTTCGGCGTTGGAAGATACTCGCGAAAACCTCGTGAATATAAGAAGAAAGAAGGAGAAGATCGCTGTAAATGTAATTGACCGATCCATCAATTATTTAGAACGCCAAAAATTCAAGGCCTAGGCACCTAGAATCTTCATGAAGTCCTACACCGAATCCCAAATTCTGCAGATAATCATTGCATACTCATCCACTCCACATGCTCAATCAACCAAAAAGGTAAAGGCAGAGATAAAATATATTCAAATAGCGGAACATAACAAAATGCGCTCAACTAAACCACCGAGAGGAGTAAGAACATAAATCAGAGAAAAGGAATAAATAACAGAATAAGCAGCTGAACAAAGGAAATGCAGTGATGCAAAACTGAGGAGTTGAATTTCGGAAAATGCAAGCAAGCAGCTGAAGAAAGAGAGGAGCTGAAGAAATGGAGATTTTTTTTTTTTAAATTGTTTGTTTGTTGCTTTTACTTTGTTTGTTAGTGGAATCTGATAGTATTATTTTGGAGAAAAAAAAATGGTGGAGGTGGTGGGGGTGGGGCTGAGTGAGTTGAAGTCGCTGCAGTAGTGGTGACGGGGAGAGAAATTCTTTAGTCAAAGAATCAAAGCTTCTCTTTCACCGTCAGCTGGTAAAGATTATTCGGAGTGCATTTGTTTGTATATTATTTTTATATCTTGAATAAGATTACAATAGGCACTTAATACAGTACAGTCTCTGTGTGTACTTTGTTTGCTTCTAATAATAAAGAAAGTTGTGCTTTGGTTTACTATGCATATTGTTGGAGTTAGTTTAGCTATGGGATAAGTTACTAATTTATAAATTAAGACATTTTTTCCTCTGTCCCCCTATATTGGTGCGGGGAGAGGAGTGACAGATGTTTTAAGAAAGAAAAAAATATATGTAGAAAGATGGAAAAATAAGAGGTGGGCAAAATACAGGTAGAAAGTGAAAAAAAAAATAGTTAGAAAGTGAGAATATAATGTAAAACTGAAAGATAAACATGTCAATTTGCTGAGAATTTTTTTTCATTTTGGATATATACACTAATATGAGGGATGAGAGGCGTAAGTATTACAATTAATTTTAATGTAATATACTAATAGAAAACATTTTCTAAGATGTATTGTTTGGCTAAGCTTATTCGAAAGAGCTTATGAGCATTAAAAGCTTATAAAATGTTTGGAGAGCTTAGAAGATGTACAAATAAGTTGGGGTATTTTATGGAGCTTACAAGCATTTGAAGAGCTTATTTTATCAAACACATTTCTAAACCTTATAATCTCTTAGACAACTTAAAAGCTTAGCCAAACACCCCCGCAAAATGTGTTATTATATTTTGAGCCGTTTTTGAATTTTATGAAAGAGTCAAATTTGACTCAACAAAACATATTGTCCACGGTGAACAGATTAAACATATGTACAAAAACCAATAATAAGTCTTTCAACATATTATAATTATAATTTTTCTATTAGAATGTTTTTTCATTGTCTTTGATCTCTTTAAATTATTAATTAATTATTCTTCATCCCTAAAAATATTTAATTATTTAATTGTAATATTATTTTTTCCACGCATGGCACGGGTGTAAATGCTAGTTACTTTTTTTTTATCAGACAAATTTTAAGACCACGCCACAGAGGACTCGAACCCAAACCTTTGGTTTCAAATATTTTAATGCATTTACAGTCAACTACGTCCAACCAATAACACCCCCCATTGTACGCCAAAATTTATATTTTCAAGTTCAAAGTTGAGCTTCTTCCGGGCGCATGAATAGGCCAATTTATTTTGTTTTATTTTGTTTTATTTTGTTTATTTTGTTTTTATTTATTATTATTATTATTATTATTTTCTTTCTAGAGAATGAATAGAGCAATTTTAGACTCCATAAATACCTCTATAATTTAATTGTCGAAACGATTTATCACTGATCTTTTAACTTCAAAGCAAGTATATATCACGTACGGACTATTTCTACATATCTCGATGAATTGCCTGAATTTATCAATGAGCCTCTTGTACAATAAAAATGTTGGGGCGGCGGTTACCCTTTCCGGAAACGGAAGAGTTAGCGTTGGTGTCTTCGTATTCTCTGCTGGTTATGGCCGAAGTAGTTCTTCTGCAAAGGTGATCCAACAAGATAGATTTGATTCTTCAATTCTAAACATGCATTGAAAATATCCTCTTCTACTTTTGAATGAGAATAAAAAGACTCTCTACCTATCTTTTCAACTCCATAACAGAATGAATCAAACGGAAGCTTGAAGGTTATCTTTCAAGAGACTGATGAAAACCGTTGAAGCTACCTATTTATCCCAAATTGACTTGGGAAATGTCTCAAACTCTACTTATAGATTGGACGATCTGTTAGATAAAATAAGAAAGAAATCAAGATGATTGGAATTGATTGAGGATGATTTATATCTTCCAAAAATAGGAAATTACAATTGATCTCATTCCTTGTATAGATCTAGAGTTGTAGTATATATAGATCTATTGTAATGAGAAGAAATATACAACAATGAAGAACATTTTCCTATTCCTCTACAATTCTTCTTTCTAAATTCGAAAATATGGCATCAGAGCCGGTTTGGGCTCAGAAAAAATTCATCACCGCCCTTATACCAATCTCGGCCAGAAAGCAAAAATCCTAGCCTCTTTTTTCATCAAACCTGCATCCAAAAATGTCAAAGACCGAAGATACAGAGGAATATCATAAGTTGAAGACAAGTAAGAATGTCAATGTGGCATTCAAGCTTAATGGAAAAAACTACCCATTGTGGTCGAGACTTATGAGAATCGCAATCGGAAGCAGAGGGGCGGTCTCGCATATCAGAGACGAACCTCTGAAGGAAGGAGATAAAGGATACCAGGAGTGGGAAGAGACAGACCTCATAGTCTTCTCTTGGATCGTCGATAATATCGAAAATGATATTATCGCCGATTTTGCACATCACCAAACTGCAAAGGCGATTTGGGATAACCTTGCGGTTACATACGAAAGCAAAGTCGATCCATACCTCATCTATGACCTGGAAGAGAAAGCAAACACAATCAGCCAAGGAGAGATGGATCTAGAAACCTATTATCGGAAAATCCACGGACTGTGGATCAACGTCGATAGGTGCCAAAAGCAACCAATCTCGTGCTGCGACAAGGGAGTGAGACAGTTCAGAGAACACACTAACACAAAGAGATTGTTCAAGTTTTTGGCAGGTCTAGATCAAAAATACGAAGGAATCAGACGAGATATCCTTAAAGAGGATCCCCTTCCTCAGTCGAAGCAGCATATGGCGTGGTGAAGAGGGAGGCGGCTCGAAGACAAATCATGCCACCGACGTCCTCAACACCCAATGCCACCGCCGCTAACGCTGGAAGCGCCGACTCATCATCGGGAAAAATTGGCTTTGGGTACGGAGCCCAAAGAAATCGAGGAGGCCACAGCACACCATCACGACCGCCGCCAGCCAAAACCGCCACCACCAACAAATCAAAATCGGTGGACAAGAGCAAGCTCTGGTGTTCCCACTGTGGGAAACAGAAGCACACACGAGAGACGTGCTTCTTGAGAGTGGGATTCCCAGAATGGTGGGAGGAGAAGCCGAAGAGAGCCTCGGCGAATTTTGCCCACGGAACAGACGGTGGCAGGAACTAGAAAAGAAAGCCAAGCGGACACAGCCACCGGAGAAGGCAGTGGTGGAGGCGGCAATGGCAGGAGGATGTTTTGACCCCTATTTTTTGCAGGATGGTCCTCAGACTTTGAAATATTCACATTCTGATACATATAATCATTTTGCACCATTACAAAATGTTTCCGCTGTTTTTCATGTGCAAAATGATTCTAACTTGCATAAAAAGAGCTGGATTTTTGATTGTGGGGCCACAGATACAATGACTCCGGAGGTGAAAGATTTTAGTAATTTCACTAAAATTAATAAGACCTTCATCAAGACTGCAAATGGGGAATTGATTACTGTTGCAGGCGCCGGAACTATAGAGATATCTCCAAATCTCTGTTTGTCGAATTGTTTATTTGTTCCTAGCTTATCCCAAAGATTGATGTCTGTAAGTCATGTGACTCGGGAATTAAACTGTACATTACTGATGTTCCCAAACTTCTGTGTATTGCAGGATATCCAGACGAAGAGGATCATTGGGCGTGGCACTGAGGAACAAGGACTCTATTATGTGGACGGGGCAGCTCATCATGGTAGTGCAATGCTAACTCAAAGGTCCACGAAAGATGAAGTTCGATTATGGCACCAAAGATTAGGACATCCTTCTCCCGGTTGTTTTAAACTCTTATTCCCAAATATTTCAATTCCCAAAGATTTTTTTTGTGAAACGTGTGTTTTGGCTAAAAGCCATAGACAATCTTTCAAACGTTCAAATACTCGGGTTAATTCTATGTTTTCTTTAGTGCATGCTGATGTATGGGGTCCTGCACCTGTTATTGGGGGAAATAGCATTAAGTATTTTGTGACCTTTATTGATGATTGCACTAGAGTAACATGGGTTTATTTTTTGAAACATAAATCTGAAGTGTTTGATAATTTGTCTTGTTCTTTAAGTTGGTCAAAACCCAGTTCCACACAACTATCCAAACACTCCGATCTGATAATTGGGGGGAATTTGTTAATAATTTAATGTCTGAGTTTTTTGCCAATACTGGTTTAATCCATCAAACCTCGTGTGCCTATACACCTGAGCAAAATGGGGTGGCTGAAAGAAAAAATAGGATCATCTTAGAAATAACCCGATCTCTAATGATTGAATCCCATGTCCCTGTTTTTCTCTGGCCTGAAGCCATAGCAACCTCTGTTTTTCTGATCAATCGACTTCCTACAAAAATCCTGAACAAGAAAACCCCACTTGATGTTTTATCCAACAAGCCCAAATCCCGGAATCCCTAAGTCTACCACCGAAAGTCTTTGGGTGTACTGTCTATGTTCATATCCCCAAACATGAAAGAACCAAACTGGCACCATGTGCTACAAAATGTGTCTTTGTAGGATATGACATTAACCAAAAAGGATATAGATGTTTTGATCCGACCACTAAGAAAATTGTAACCACCATGAATTGTAATTTTCTTGAAACTGAATTCCTCTACACAAACCACCTTAGAGGTCAGGGGGAGAGCGAAAATAATCATGGAGACCACCTAAGTTGGCTTGTGTACACATCGAACAATTCTTACGTGGACCAACCTGAGACATCAACGGTCACTATCGCCGAGCACACCTCTCCACCTGAGTCTCCAAAGTCCTTCCCCATTGAAAATCTGACTCTGGTATCCGAGGTAACTTCTGAATCAAATATTAGTGAAGATGTTATCTCCACTAACACTGCAGAATCTGAAGAAGAGGAGGATAATACCATAGATGGTGACACTGAAAGTTCCTCCAAAACGATACTCCCCGGATCGAATCAGTACAAGGAGCAGATATGGTGTGGCTAATTTCGTAACGGGGAACCTGACTAAAATGGCACGAGCTTTCGAGGCAACACTTTACAAAGAGGAAGAGATCCCCAGAACTGCGGAAGAAGCCATGAAGTCTGAACATTGGAGGGAGGCAATGAACACAGAAATGAAGGCATTACAAAGAAATAACACATGGGTAAAAGACAGATTGCCAGAAGGAGTAAAAGCAGTTGGGTGCAGATGGGTGTTTACAATCAAACGTAAACCAGATAGCTCAATTGAAAGGTACAAGGCGAGATTAGTTGCAAAAGGGTATACTCAGACATATGGAGTGGATTATGCTGAGACTTTCTCACCTGTGGCAAAAATCAACACTTTGAGAGTTCTTTTTTCAATAGCAGCTAACAAGGATTGGCCTCTCCACCAATTCGATGTGACGAACGCCTTCTCACATGGAGGACTCCCAAAACCTGTATTTATGTGTCCTCCTACCGGGATTTGCTAGAGGGATTTAAAGATGGAGAAGTATGTCAGCTCAAGAGAACCTTATATGGGCTGAAACAGTCTCTGAGAGCTTGGTTTGGAAGATTCACCGAGGCGATGAAGAAGTATGGCTACAAACAGAGTAACTCAGATCATACTTTGTTTCTCAAGAGAAAGGGGGAAAAGATTACTTGTCTCATTATCTATGTGGATGATATGATCATCACCGGAGATGATATAGAGGAGATAAGTAATCTGAGAAAAAATCTGTTCAGTGAATTTCAGATGAAAGACTTGGGCCTCCTCAAATATTTCTTGGGAATCGAGGTGTTGAGGTCAAAGAAAGGGATTTTCATTAGCCAAAGGAAGTATATTCTTGATATACTTGCAGAGGTCGGGATGTTAGATTGTAAACCTGCAGATACTCCGATGATACAAAATCACAAGCTGCAAGTAATTGAGGGAGCTAAACTCACCGACAGGGGGAGATATCAGAGACTAGTAGGGAGACTCATCTATTTATCCCATACTAGACCAGATATTGCATATGCTGTAGGAATAGTGAGTCAATTTATGCACTCACCACAAGAAGATCATTGGAAAGCTGCAATGAGAATTGTCCAGTACTTGAAGGGGATTGCCGAGCATGGATTGCTTTTTGAGAAGCATGGACACTTAGATATTTGTGGCTTCACAGATGCAGATTGGGCTAGAAATCCGAATGATATGAGATCAACAGCTGGGTATTTCACCTTTGTTGGAGGGAATCTTGTTACGTGGAGGAGCAAAAAGCAGAAGGTTGTTGCACTATCAAGTGCTGAAGCAAAATTTCGAGGAATCAAGAATGGGCTTACAGAAATACTATGGCTAAGGAAACTCATGACAGAGCTCAGTCTTTTTATATCAAAGACATGTCAGTTGTTTTGCGACAATAAAGCAGCCATTTGTATCTCGGAAAGTCCTGTTCAACATGATCGGACCAAGCATGTTGAAAGTGATATGCACTTCATTAAAGAAAAGATTGAAGCAAAGATCGTTGAACTTCCATATGTCAAATCGGAAGATCAACTTGCAGATATCTTAACTAAGGCGGTAAGTGCTAAGTCACTTCGAGAAGTATTGGGCAAGTTAAGTATTGGCAATCCCATTACTTAACTTGAGGGGGAGTGTTAGATAAAACAAGAAAGAAATCAAGATGATTGGAATTGATTGAGGAAGATTTATATCTTCCAAAAATAGGAAATTACAATTGATCTCATTCCTTGTATAGATCTAGAGTTGTAGTATATATAGATCTATTGTAATGAGAAGAAATATACAACAATGAAGAACATTTTCCTATTCCTCTACAATTCTTCTTTCTAAATTCGAAAACACGATTCTCCCATCTTAAAAAGTCTTTTAAGAGGGTGAATGACTCAATTCTAATAAAACAGATATTTTAGCACAAGCTTGTCGGGGCGGAACGGAGGCGAGGAGGGGAAGATAATGCATGAAGTTATAGTACGTAAATAAGGAGAAAGTTTGGATCTGTAACCTTATGAGAGGTGGAAAATACGTAATCCATCTTAAGTTTTAAAACTGCCTTGATTTAGTTTGTCATTTCTTTGGTTGTATTTTCATCTCTCCCCTAGCAATCATGATTTTCGGTTTACAATCAATACTTGTAACTCGCTTTGGTATAATCCAACCTTGTCCCAAACATCATTTATATTAATTTTATGTTTTTTTTTTCCAATAATTTTAAGTTATTGATGCAGGCTGTGGAAAAAAAAAAAAAAAGGGATAAGGTACAAAGGTACAAATACCCCCTTAACGTTTTTATGAGAAAATAAATTGCCCCTTGAATTTTGTTTTGGTACGAATATGACTCTCATCTTCATTTTTAGGTACAAATACCCCATAACGTTTTTACGAAAAAACAAATTGGCCCATGAACTTTGATTTGGTACAAAAGGGCCATCATCTTTATTTTTTAGGAACAATTTAGGAACACTCACGGCTGTCTTCTCCAATTTCATTTTTTTGTACAAGCAAGCACAACGGTGTGGACATGAGGATCCAACGTCTCTCTCCGTCTCCAACAACCAAGCTCGTGCAAGAAATGGTCGATAATGTGATGAGTTTGAGGTACAACGAGGAGGCGCCGCCGACATTGAGATAGCAAAGTCACCGATGGTGTCGCCGATTCAGTAGAGAGAGCATATTAGGGATTTCGATTTTTAAAAATTAGGATTCTCAAGATTTATGGGGTAATTTGTTATGGAAGGGAGATAGTATGACTAAAATGAAGATGATGGTCATTTTTGTATCAAAACAAAGTTCGGGGGCAATTTATTTTTTTCGTAAAAATGTTAAGGGGGTATTTGTACCTAAAATGAAGATAAGGGTCCTATTTGTACCAAAACAAATTTAGGGGCAATTTATTTTTTCATAAAAACGTTAGGGGTATTTGTACCTTATCCCGTTTAACTATATACAAAATTTTCATTATATTTTGTGTTATTTTTTAGTTAGTTGGGTCTAAATATTCATTGAACTAGTAATTCGGGATTAAGATAAATTTGTGAACATGTTTTAGGCTAATTTAAAGTTTAATAATTAATTAAATATTCAATAGATTTAAAAAAAATAAAATTAATACGAGTATTCAATAATTGAAGTCCATAACTTAATAAAACCAGCCAGTCCATTAAATTTAAGGGGAACTCACTTCTTGCCTGACTCTCTGTTGACTTCGGCGTTGACCGAATCGGGGGCTTTTTCTTCTTCCTCCTCGTAGTTGAGGAGTTCGTCTTCGTAAGCTTCGTAAACAGATTTGCGGTGTGGAGGCTGTACAAGTTTGCGGTTTTTGGAGGCTGTGAGGGTAAATTAGTAAAATCAAATTTATTTTTTATTTATTTTAAAAAGAGGGGCTGTGAGGAGTAAAATTGGGGCTGTGGATAGAATTACCCTAAATTTAATCCGTAAGGCCCAATTTGCATCTCTTATCCAGCCCAAGATTCATTAATAGAACCCAAATCCTGATTTTAGCCTAAGTAAATTAAAATCATATGAGCCCGATTCATACCAATTAATCTGAACCCAAGAAGATTTATTCATCAAGCCCATCAATACGAAAAAACCTTAGGCCCTACATTATATAGAAATACTAGTTCATTTTCTAACTATAGCCCAACCTAAAGTTAAATCTCAAGCCATCCCTCTGCAGAACACAAACATACGCGCACACGACGGCAGATGAGATCTTCTGTTTTAAATTTTGTGTATTAACCGTGTATGAAATATTAAATTTTTTATAAAAATAAAAATTGCTATATTATAATAAATCACGTCCCCTTAGTCTCAGCTGAGTATTCACTATTTTTTTGACACAAGTTTTAATAAATGGTATGTGAGTGGTGCTAGTGGAAAGAAAAACCCACAATAATGTGAGTGGAGTAATGTGCAAAAATGGAATGTGCATACTATGGTGAGATGGACCGAAAAGGAAATAACGAGTACTCAGCTGAGACGGGGGAGTAATAAACATTTACTATAACTAAAAAAAATATAGTTAAAAAAAAAATAATAGTCCTTATTTTTTGGGATTTATCAATCATATTTTAACTAATAAAATTGAAATTAAAATTATTGAAAAAATATATATATAAAATTAATATAAATTGGTGTTTGGAACACAATTGATCGAGGTACATAATTTGAAACAAAGGATCCCATGTGCACACACAAGCTCTTTTGCTATAATGGGAGGGCACAAATAAAATAAACCAAAGTTAAATATACGAAAATTATAGTTATCGCATAAAAGAGTTTCATTTGACAATGTCATGAGCCGGCACCTTCTTCTTTTGTCTCGACGCCATGAGAAATGTGGCATGCCATACTGTCTTGATGTTGATCTATCAACCATAAATTAATGTTAATAAATAAAAAAACTTCAATGATTCATTATCAACATTTTATAAGCACTTGTTTTAGGATATATTAAAATGACTTTTACTAGTCAAAACATGAATACATCCAATCACATCGTATATCAAGCTTTCTCGTTAATTTGAAAAAGAAAGGACTCTTGTGTTTCACCTAAAACATCATTTCCCTTTATTAATATCATTAAAACAAGGTTTAATTTTGTAAGTACATGCCACTTAAAAAAGAAACTTTATCCGATTTTTATCTGTAATAGAACTCGGCCAGTCTGTATACGAAGCAACAGTTTCCAAAGAGACGAGACAGTCTGATTAATTATTTCTTTGGTTGAATGAGACAAATGACAACGTTATAAATTAGCTGCGATTAATAAAAAGAATAGACATAGTTTCCATCGTACAGCTAGCAAGCAGGGCTACACTCCAACATAGAAGGTCTCAAATAACAAAAGCACAAGGCCGTCTATGGGCGTCAACTTTAATTGATACAAATTTCATCCGTCTCCTAATTAATTCATGCCCTGATTTGCTTGATATGAGTTTTAAGAAGCAATATAATTGATTTGTGTTATTTATTGTGAATGAAGATTAGGCTGTCCTTACATATTATGAGTGGAGATTGGTCTCATAAGTAGTAAAGTTGGTAGACATGTAGTTGGATTGATGAACCGAGCTAGTTTATATCGTAAAATTATCTAACATATTGAAACTGATGAGAAGAAAAAATTGCATAAAACCTAACTAAAAGGATCCACCATGTAAATTCTATAAATTTCTTCAGCTCGATCTAAACATAATTACGTCCGTCCTATTCGAATTTGCTCACTTTCCTTCTAGAGGTACACCATTTGATGTGGCTTGTATCTAAAAGTCGAAAGAATTAAGGCTTTATTAGTTTAAGTAAACCAATTTAATAGTCTAATATACACACCACTCTTCATTTATTCATCATCTATATGTGTGTATTTTAACATAATTTGAATTGCAAAATTTTAAATTGTCATAATTTGCTCATTTGCTCTCCAACTTTTACGATTTTATGTCAAATTAATCAAAAGTCTTAATATGATATTTCATTTAAAATCAGTCATCAATATATTTTTATAAATTTATGATGCTTCACTATTGAAAAAATGAATTATACATTGAAATGCTTAATAATACATTTTAACACCAATAAATTGGTTCTTAGTACCCGTACCCAAAAGTTATGAGCAAGAGAAACGGGATGGGAGGAAATATAGTATATGATAATTGCACTAAGTATTTAAATAATCAATCAATGCATGTATAAATATGAGCCCAGACACTCTCAAAGACTCAAAAACATCTCAAAGAAAAAGTGATGATGAGAAACATGGAGTCAATCAAAAAGCTCCCTCTCCTATTTGTCTTCACATTATTGGCCAAGTTAGTGATAGGCGAGGATAGATCAAGCTACATAGTCCACATGAACAAATCCTTGATGCCAAAAGTCTTCCCCACACACAACCATTGGTATTCCTTCACCATCAACTCCCTAAAACTCACCACCACACAATCCCAAGATAACCACCAAACGCCACCATCACTACTCTACACTTACGACTACGCATTCCACGGATTCACCGCCCTACTCTCCAACAACGAGCTCCAAGCCCTCAAGAAAACTCTGGGCTTCGTCTCCGCCTACGCCGACCGCAACGTCACCGTCGACACCACCCACACGTTCGACTTCCTCTCCCTCAACCCCTACGCGGGGCTATGGCCGGACTCCGACTACGGGAAGAACGTGATCATCGGGGTCATCGACACCGGCGTCTGGCCCGAAAGCCCCAGCTACAGCGACGAAGGGATGTCGGAGATTCCCTCGAGGTGGAAAGGAAAATGCGAGGACGGTCAGGACTTCAACTCCTCGTTGTGCAACAAGAAGCTGATCGGAGTCAAGTACTTCAACAAGGGCGTCATCGGCGCGAACCCGAACGTGACCATTAGCATGAACTCCGGGAGGGACACAGAAGGCCACGGCACCCACACCTCCTCCACCGCCGCCGGAAACTACGTCGACCGCGCCTCCTTCTTCGGCTACGCGAAGGGGACGGCGCGTGGCATTGCGCCACGCGCGCATGTCGCCATGTATAAAGTGATTTGGGAAGAAGGGCGTTACGCTTCTGACGTTCTTGCTGGAATGGATGAAGCTGTGGGCGATGGAGTGGATGTGATTTCGATCTCAATGGGGTTTGATGATGTACCTTTGTACGAAGACCCCATCGCCATAGCTTCGTTCGGAGCTATGGAGAAGGGGGTCGTCGTGTCGTCTTCGGCTGGGAACGAGCACAGTATTGGAAGCTTGCATAACGGGATTCCATGGGTTTTGACTGTTGCGGCGGGCTCCATTGATCGTACCTTCGCCGGAGGTTTGAGTTTGGGGAACGGGATGAAGATCGATGGGTGGACCACGTTTCCTGCACCTGCTCTTGTACAAGATTTGGCCCTCATTTACAGAGAGAATATTTCTTCTTGCAATTCTACTGAGGCTTTAGCGCAAGTTGGGTACGCTATACTCATCTGCGTCAACGGCTCTGTCTACAGCCAAATGGACTTTGTGTCGAAGTCTTCCGCCGCCGCCGCCATCTTCATCTCCGACGAGACCGAGTTATTCGAGTTCTCCGACTTCACTTATCCCGGCGTCGTCGTCAGCACGAAATACGCCTCCACTCTCATCACCTACGCCACGAAAGGCGTCGGGACCGCCAGCATCAATTTTCAACAGACTCTAGTCGGAGCGAAGCCGGCGCCCGTGGTTGCGTCGTACACCTCGCGAGGGCCGGCGCCGAGTTACCCGGCCGTGTTGAAACCGGACGTGATGGCTCCGGGGACGTTGGTGCTGGCTTCTTGGATCCCGAACACTCCGACGGCGTTTATCGGGTCGAATATTCAATTAAGCAGTGATTTCATCCTCGCGTCGGGGACTTCCATGGCGTGCCCTCATGCTTCCGGCGTCGCCGCCCTTCTCAAGGGGGCCCACCCGGAGTGGAGCCCGGCGGCGATCAGGTCGGCCATGATGACGACGGCGAACCCACTGGATAACACGCAGCAATACATAAAGGATTCGTATTTCGATTACGAGGCGGCGACCCCACTCGCTATGGGTTCGGGTCAGGTCGACCCGAACCGGGCTTCGGATCCGGGTCTAGTGTACGACGCGACCGCGCAAGACTACGTGAATCTTCTCTGCTCCATGAACTACACAAAGAACCAGATCTACACCATAACCCGATCCACCTACGCCTGCTCCGACCCGTCACCCGACTTGAACTACCCCTCGTTCATCACGTTGTACCCTAACGGAACGAATGTGGGCGTGGTTCAGAGTTTTAACCGGACGGTGACGAATGTGGGGGGTGAAGCGACGTCGTATAAGGTTCAAGTGAGTGCTCCGGCTGGTGCGACGGTGGCTGTGAGCCCGACTACGCTTGAGTTTGGGAAGAAATATGAGAAGCAGAGCTATGCTATGACGATAGAGTATATGGCAAGCACGACTGGAGAAATCACGTTCGGTTCGATAACTTGGGTTGAGGAAAAGGGACGGCACAGTGTGAGAAGTCCGATTGTGGTGGCTCCGATGATCCCGGTTTGGTGATCGTTAGTTTTCTCTTTACGTGCATTGCATTGCATGCACAACTATATATATATGTCAAATGACTACGTATTTCGTAAAGGTTTGGGACACCAAGTACTCCATCTGGTCCTCACATATATTCAAAAAACGTCTCAAGTTCGTTGGGAACGGATGAAATATTTGTTATGAATAAATGATTGTTTGTCTCTCGGTTTTGATGTTTTGAGTTGTGTTCTAAATATTTGTTTTTGTTAGTTTTATAATGTTTTATACAATATTTATTTGTGTAGATCACTATTTCCTGATGGTATCATCTGTCCCATACTCAATGTCCCAACCGTGTCCCAAAATTTAAATTATATTAGTTTTATATTATATTTTATAAAAATAAAAATACTATAACATACTAAATCATAATAGACATTTATAAGTAAAAAATTGATTTTTTTAAAAATTATGTACACTAATTTTGAATTTATCAACCCAATATAACTAATAAAACTGAAATAAAATGCTAAACAATAATTATAAACTCATATTGGATAGGTGAACCCTTGAAAATAATCATAAAATTAAAATAAATTAATATAAAATAAATTTATTAAAAAATAAATTATTAGAAATCAAGATTTGGGATACCGTTGAGACATAGAGTTGGTGATAGAGGATCTCAAGTCCACTATTTTAACCATTCAAAATTTTCACTTACTCTGTTGTTTTCGATGATACAAAATTAATCCCAATTTGACAAATTTTACTGCTATAGTTCAATCCAATATATAAGTATTTCTATAAATTAGTGTCTTTATTTCTTGAGTTTCTTCTTTTTAATGAAAACTTACTAACCTAGTGTTTTTTTTTCCCCATTATTTTCTGCTTTCCGTATGGAAGATAAAATTTATTTTATCGTGTTTATGTATTAATTTTGTTATATATAAAAACGCAACAACCTTCTCATATAAATGTTCATTTTGTTCTTGGCTTCTTTTATTTAAGAGAGGAATTATAGTCTACCGAACATGTTAATTATTGACAATGTAATAATTGAGAATAGATGATATCATGTGTTAATATGTATATGCCACAGAAAATTTCGAACAACAATATTGATCATGAGGCTCAATTTAGAGCTTGGAGATAAAATGGAGGTGAATGCGTAAGTTTAAATAAGATCTTATAAAAAAAAATTAAAAAGTAAACCTAGCTAACGAACCATGGTGATCACAAGGAAATATATCATATGAAAATTATTTATTGTATTAAATTTAGAAACCAACATGAGCCCTTGAGTTTTTAATTACATTTAAATTATATTTATAATCATAATGGATTATTTATGTCTTTATTATGCAATTGTAACTAATTCTTTCCTATTTTAATGGGAATCATGGATACGCCATATACTTTGTCGTTGATCTATCGAATATTCCTCATTTCTATTCCTTGAACGAAAACCACACTCCAAGTTCGCTCAAACCTGTCGATTTGCAGAAGTCTGGAAAATCACACGCCAAGTTCATGCAAACATCGATTTGCAGAAGTCTGGAAAATCACAAGCTAAGTTCATATGAACATCAGTTTGCAGAAGGCTGGAAAATCATACGCAAAGTTCATACAAACGTCGATTTGCAGCAGAATTCGGGAAGAAAATCACACAACCACTCTTAGCGCAAAAGTAGTCATGTGGAATCAATCGTCATTTCTTTTTTCTTTGGTTCATTTCTCCATAGGTTTTACAGGTTCAATTTTGTTTATGATTCTGCTTAGAAATAAGAAATTCTATGTAATTCTCTGTGTAGGAATGTTCTTATGAACAAAACTTGTAGTGATGTAATTACTACTGCTCATGAATTTTTTCTGATTTTATGAAATGCATATTTATTCTTATGAACATGATTTTTTTTCAAGTTCGTATATAGAAGGTTTCAATGCATATTCTAGTAATTTTGATGCATTTTTGATTGATTATGATGCATAAATATTTTTTTGTTCTGAAGTTGACAATGATGATTGTAGAAATGCTAATTTTGATGGAGATAGTACTAGTAAATTCGAGACTGAATATGTGCCTGACTGCGATGATGAGAAGAAGTCATACATTGGTCGTAAGTTTAGTACTCTTAAGAATGCCGAAGATTTCTATGGTCTTACGGTGCTGCATGTAGGTTTGACGTACGGCTTGGAGTGCAAATGATAATTATAAGAGACTTATGATTGTGAGTGCAAATACTTTTTGAAGTATGGTCTTTTATGTCGTCACATTTATTTGGTCTTCAAGAATGGTCTCGTTTGTAGGATCCCAAAAAAATATTGTTTCTTGATGGGCACGGTACACTTGTTTGGAAGATTTGTTATCCAAGGTGGAAGAAACTGATGAGGGACAAATTCAAAAGCTATACTTCTTGAAAATGTTGCATCAGTCATCGAAGAAGTGTACTGGAATTGTTGGAAGGAATGTTGACAAAATGAAAGAATTGCTACAGAATTTTAATGGATTGACTGCTAAGTATTACAATGATGGAGGTAAGGATACTACTTCGAGTTCAAAACACATAGGATTTGAGAGCTTTTACGGTTCTTCCATTCCATAAATTGTCCATGTGTTGCCTAGTGATCCTGTTAAAATAAAAAGATATAACATCCCGTAATTTCACTTAACTAATTTAGTTAGTTAATCTCGATAGTCGAGATAACTTGTCACGTCCCGTAATTTCACTTAACTAATTTAGTTAGTTAATCTCGATAGTTGAGATATAAATTATCAACTTCTAGTATCAGAGATTTATGGAACAATTGCTTAGAGAGCAATAATTGAATCGAGTAGCAACTCGACTTTTCTAGTTAATTCCAAGAGTAATCGATTAGGAAGTGATGATAGAATCAAGTAGCAACTTGATTTCTATAATGTTTAGTTCCAATAAGTAATTAGTAATCGAAATAATAAATCATTATTATTCTTGGTCATATTAGCTAAATGTGATCGAATTAGAATCACTCGAGTAAAGAAATAATCGTTTGGGCAATAAAAGAATCTCGAGTAATCGATTATTGTAGAATCGAGTAGCAACTCAAATTCTAAAATATCTAGTTTATGAGTAAATCGACTAGTGCTCAATTTAGTATTTGAATACTTGAATCGATATTAGCCTCGATTATTTTAGCTAAATGTTGAGGGAATCAAAATAGCTCGAGTATGAGCTAATTATCGATTTTTCAATTTTAAATGATTGGACCAAGGCCCAATCAACTAATTCGATCAGGCTACACCCACTTAATAAACTTGGGTCGAACCCAAGTAGAAGCCTGAGATTGAAGCCCATTAATTTAAAGATCCAAGAAGAAGTTAGCTAAATCCCTATCTCTTCTATTAATTAAAGAGAAGTCACATGATACACAAGTGCAGCAGAGATCGAATCCCACCCTTTCTGAATAAGGCGTAGAAGGATCTCTCGGAGTATAATCTTATTTTACAATATATATACATATATAATAATAAATATTTAGGACTTTAATAACCATAAATCTCTCAAGTTACAATTAAAATACAAGGGTATTACTACGACTTGAAATTTGGAGCTATAGCACCTACTACAGCTAGCAAGAATCCTAAGACCAAAATAGAAAGGAAAACAGCCCCCTTTTGCTTCAGCTTAGCTGCAGAAACACAGCAGCACCACCCTAGCTTAACCTGCAAAAGAAGAGAAAGGGACGGATCAGCTGCATAGTAAAACAAAAGACTTCAATCTGCAACTTTTGACCAAATATAAATCTGCAGAGAGCACTTCACTAGTAAGACAAGAGTAGCATGAAAGAGGGTAGCATTGGGCTACGACAATCTAACTCCCCAAGTTAACTTACTCATTCAGTCACCAAGGAACAAACGTCCCCTATACTAAAGCCACACACCCATCCCTTAGCCTCCACTCCACCAAAATCTGAAACACACGCATGTAGACAGAGAAGAAAGAAACAAGGGTGGAAGTGGAGAGGAAGCTTTAGCAGCAGCCAAGAGCAAGGAAGAGCCCACCCTTCAAGTACTGGACCTCAAACCTTTCCTACTTCAAGGTAACGATCCAAAAACATCTGACTTTTAGTTAAGCATGCTACTATTTTCTTTCATGAACAAACCAAACAACAAGATTCAAGCAGTTACAACCCCTAAGCATGCTACAATTTCTACTAGTTAAACATATCAAGCATGATTAGTAAATCTTCAAACTCTGATCAAAGTCAAGCATGTCAACCTCCATAGATTCAGATTCTATAAAACCAAGAAACCAAAACCAAATCAGCACATTCTTAAGCCTAGTGAAGCAAAAGAAATTAGAGACTGAATCAGTTTTCTAACAAGACCCCAGAATATACTTCAAATAATTGAGAATTCTAAGATAATGAATAAGAAGGAATAAGGCAAGGGACATGGCTTAGAGATTGAACCTCCGTCGAGGTGTGAGGCCTCGACGGTAGAGAAGCTGAACGAAAGAGAAATAACAGCGAGCAGCAGCAACATCCCATCATCGTTTCGCGGGGACCTGCAAGATTAGAGAACGAGAGTCAGTAATCTATCCTATATTAAAATGAAACAATTAATAATCCAAAAATAGAGTAGAAGGTAGAGCAAACCTCGGTCGAGGCCGAAGCCTCGACGGCGAAGAGGACGGATCGGATAGAGCCCCGACGGCAACAGAGCAGCCCGGAGCTGAGGCGCAACAGCGGAGCAAGCAATGGTCATCGTCGCCATCATCTCGCCGGAACCTGCAGCAAGAAACAACGAATGAGAGTTCAAAATTTTCAAACTTAAATAAAACTTTAATAATATATATAAGCAGAAATGGCAGTAGCCATCAGAGGAGAGGAGAGGTGAGGGAGAGCTTGCTCGGTAGCAGCCTTGCCGCAGCCCAACTCAAAAATCAGAGTTGGAGAAGGGACGAATTAGGGAGAAGGAGCAGCCGACGACGATGCCGGCGTGAGCGACGCCGTTCGCTGGCCATCGATCAGAGAAGTATTGAGAGGGGAAGAGATTCCCCAATTTTCGATTAGGGTTTACAATTTGAGGCACTAATCAAGAACAGAGAGAGGGAGAGATAGAAGCGAGCAAGGGAGGAAGCCCGACAGTGGCAATGATCGCCGGAGAAGATGATCGTTGAATCGAGAACTAGAGGAGAGCAACTGAAATTCGTGAGAGAGAGAGAGAGGGGGGAGGGGCGTACGAATGGAGAAGGAAATGAGGGCTGGAATTAAGTCCTGCCGGGTCGGGTTCGCGGGTCAGGATTTTGGGTCCGGGTCGAGAACCTGGGCTGAAGGTCTGGGCTGGATTTAAGTTGGGCCGAGGTAGTCTTCAGCGGGCCGGGTCTAACCATTATTGGGCCGGAGCCTAATTAAATAATTATGAACCCAATTTCTCATTAAATATGGACAGAGACACGAAATTAAATCGTACCCTACCCGATATTAAAATTTGATAATTCGTAAGGAATTATTTTGCGATTAAAAGAATTAACTTCAGAAAAGTTAATTAACCATAAATTATTAACCAAGAGTTAATAGTTAATCGTAATCGATTAAGCTAATCAAATACGCAGTTAAAATCTATCTAGATTGACAATAAATCAAAGATTGATTTATTAATTTATCTGAACCGTTCACAAACGGGATTCATAAACCGAGCATTAGATAACAGTAACCATGTTACTGGATTTAGAATAACCTCCGATCAGAATTAGAACTAAAATCTTAAATAAGATTTTATTCGTTAGAATACGAATCTTATCTCGATTTTTAATCGAAGGGTACGCAAAGGAGGAACAGTAGCAGGAGCAGAGATCAAGTCTTGTTGCAGTAGAGAAAACAACAAGGTGGGCTTTCTATAAAACAAAGCATGTTTTATTAGATTATTAGCTCTTTTTAAGTGTTGTCATGCCATAAATGTTTTCAGTTTTTGTATGATGCCTATCTGTTAAATGGCGAAATGCCAATTCATAAATCGAATTCGGGTCCTTGAATGATCAGCTATTATTCTTGGACTAGTGTACACATCGATCGTGTCATTCCAGATAGTGACCGATCACGTGACCGAGTGAGGTGGCCACCTCCTCGGACACAACAGACTCAGATATGGTAGAATACTACAAAACCTAGACTGCAGTCGCTTTTAAGATAACTCAATTTTTCGTGAACATAGGCCTTTCAAGAAAAACCCTATGTTTCACTATGAATAGCTTGACAATAAAATATTTTGGGCATGTGTCCACTGAGTACTCTGTACTCACGCCCTGTACATTATTTCCGATGTGCAGGTTGAGCAGGATGAATGGAGAGTGACCGGCGATGCTTTTGTCAAAGTTAGCGAGTAGTATTAGTTGAAGATTACTTTTGGTAATACATGTCCTCATACATGTATTCTTAAACACATTTCCGCTGCGTACACTCTGATACTTCTAATCCTTCGATATGGTTGTAATTCAAGTCAGAATTACGACAAGTGGTGTCGTACTTACTCCGTCTACTATGTCCATCTATCGGTGTTTGTTCTATAATATGTTCGTATCAAACTCCCGAATTTTCCATCTTTGTAAATTATTCGTTAATTTCTACCATAGTCACGAATCACCGAGCTTAGTTATCAATTAGCAAAGAGCGGTCGTGACAAAAGAAGTGGAAGTGATATGAAGTCTAGGAGAGATGAGGCGATACTAGATGCAAATAAATAAAATGACGATACAGCAAGTGCAAGCAAATGGTGAACCATGATGCCAGAAATTGTCCCGTTGGTGTTTGAGTTTAGTTTTTGGTCGTAAATTCTCAATCATTATCACGAGGATTAAATGTTTTTTATTATATTTTTTTTGTTATTATTGCATTAGCTTAGCTTTCTCGAATATTATTATTTGTTGAAACAATGTTTTATTACTTGAATTGGTTATACTCTAACGTGACTAACACACTATTAATGTTCGGTTAATTTCATATATCACTACACTACGATAGTTAATATATACATCAATATTGGTTCCTTATTTCCACCGCGAGTTCATTTGCATTTTTGAGCAATTTCATTGCATGCTTATCATTATTTGTTGCATTGTTGATGCATGGAAGCGTCTATTTCGTTGATTAAGATTAATAAAATACCGGAAAAGATCACAAATACAGTGAAATTCCGTCGATTCTCTATTGAATGCCGGAAGAACACAAGATAAGGGAAACAAACCCTAATTTTATTATATCAAAATCCCACCTCGCACAATACATAAAGAAAATACATATATATAGACTAACTAAACAGGCCAAGCCCGTACAAAAGACATAATTAAATAAAAGCCCTAACAACTAAAATAACAAATAAACTAATATATTAATAATTATTCTCCATCATTCTCCTCTGCATCGAAATAATTCATCCTCGAATCAGATGTAGCTTCATCTCAACTTCATCTCCAAAGGAATTATCACTTGCGAAAGGCATCAAAAACTCAAAATTGCACCTCACGACGACGAACATCAGCTGTGGCTTTGAATTTAACATTAATATTTTCACAAATAATATTCCTCCAAAGATAACTTATCCATAATATTCGCAACAATAATATTTGCAGAAAAGCTTGAATACTCCAGCCCAAAGTGAAAATTTTAAAATCTTACCACCGATGTGTGTGGACTCACATTGCACTGCGACAGATTGTTCAACATCTGGTAAAATTTTCTCATCCAACAGAAGAGATTCGTCAGGGTAATCGTCATAAATAGGAGGACCCAAATAGTCCCCAAACATACCCTCCTCCAAAATAGGGGATGAATCATCATCATAAATTGGATGACTCAAATAATCTACAGTGAAATCAAACCTAGCATTGTTGTTGTCCAAAGGTGCAAAAAGATGCTCCATCATGTAGGAGGATCGTAGCAAGACTCTGGATACCAGCTGATGCAGGGAAGCGTCTAATCCATTAATTAAGATTAATAAAATACCGGAAAAGAACGCAAATACAATGAAATTCCGTTGATTCTCTATTGAATGCCGGAAGAACACAAGACAAGTGAAACAAACCTAATTTTATAGTATCAAAATCCCACCTCCCACAATACATAAAGAAAACACACACACACACACACACACACACACACACACACACATATATATATATATATATATATATATATATATATATATATATATATATATATATACTAACTAAACAGGCCAAGCTCGTACAAAAGATATAATTAAATAAAGCCCTAACATTTAAAATAATAAATAAACTATATTAATAATTATTCTCCATCAATTGTGAACAATTGGGTCACCTCTTTCATTTTATTTCACATCATCTTCTACCAAAATCAGTTATTTTGAATCATGTTTTAGTGTTCTAGGGGTTAGGTTGTTTCGGGTTTTAGGGTTCTAGGGGTTAGGATTTAGTGTTCTAGGGGTTAGGGTTTAGGGTTTATAGTTTTAGGGTTTAGGGTTCTAGGGGTTAGTTTTTTTTTTGTTTTTTACCAAATCAACAAACATCAGTTTATTACAATGAAATTGAAATTAAAACAAATTAACATCACATCACTTGTAGTAGTATCCAACGGTAGATCAATCATCATCAAATCCAGATCTAGAAGAAAAAAGTGGATTGTTTCCATAATCCACTTCATCATCTTCACTCTCTTCAGTAGACAGATCGATATCTTACTCTGGACTACGAACCTTCTCCGGAGGGAAGTGGTTTTCTTCATTAGAAGACAGATCTCCAACATTTCTCTCCTTTTCACGTACCACCTCTTTAGCGGAATTGTAACCTCTATCGTAAACAAGCAACTGCAACCCTCTAGGATACATCATCATATGACAGGTCAGAAAATCCTTGATAACCCCATGAGGAACGATCACCTTGCCAACGTAGGAATGATTGTCCATCAAGTACATTACAACAGTGAGGTCCTCATTGTTCCTTATCACCAACCTCCTAGCCTTCAACAAAACCGCCATTCGATCATCCTTCAGATTAAAAAATTTCTGACGATCAACCTCTCTGGACTATCAGGTAACTTCCTGTTCATCCTCCTCCACGTACGTGAATTCCTCAATTCTCTTGCCTAGAGCCGTCAGGTAGCTCTGGACAAGGAGAGGGGATTCGCACACCTTCTCCCCTTCATCGTCGATCAGATCCCCTTTGACTCATTTTGACAATTTTTCTTCAAAATCAATGCACCCAGAATAGTTTCTCTCGCAGCCAAACAAAGAATCTTGACGGAGAGCAGAACATTGTTTCAGTAATATTGACTTTGAGAAGAAGAAGCGATCCCCACAAAATCGGGATTCATGATTAATTGTGGCTCCTAATACACAGGATGTGACGAGAATACCCTTGATTAGTCTATTTTATGTATTATGAATTTATGATGGGAAAAATTTAACTGGAAAAACACCACCAGCCAATGGCGAAGCTAGAAATTTTATTTAAAGGGGTGGACAATTTTTTTTAAATAAGATTTGATCAGATGTTATAATACTTCGACTTACCGGTTTTATGTTTAATTCAATTTTACCGATTTATCGATGTACATTTATCATATCTTGTGTGGAGATAACTTTGTGATATTTACTTTTAGAGTTTTTCATTTATAGAGAAATAACTCTTACATAATTCACATTGACAATCTCATATAAGTTTGTGGGCGTCGACTTTAATTGATATATATTCCATTTGTCCCCTAAATTCATTCTCTGATTTGATTTTTACGAATTGTGTTGTTTATTGTGATTGGAGTTTATATAGCATAATAAAGATTTTCAACTTTAATTGATATATTTTTTTTCTTCAGAAAAATAAATGGATAAGATCATTTACAGATCGATCTCTTACTCTGGACTACAAACCTTCTTTGGAGGGAAGTGGATGTCTTCATTAGGAGACCGATCTCTAACATTTCTCTCCTTTTCACGTACCACCTCTTCAGCGGAATTGTAACATCTATCGTAAACAAGCAACTACAACCCTCTCGGATACATCATCAGATGGCGGGTCAAAAAATCTTTGATATCCCCATGAGGAACGATCACCTTGCCAACGTAGGAATGATTGTCCATCAAGTGCATTACAACACTGAGGTCCTCACCGTTCCTTATCACCAACCTCCTAGCCTTCAACAGAACCACCATTCGATCATCCTTCAGATTAATTTTTTTTTGACAATCAGTCTCTCTGGACTGTCGGGTAAATTCATGTTCATCCCCCTCCACATACGTGAATTCCTCAATTCTCTTGCCCAGAGCCGTCAGGTAGCTCTGGACAATCGCACACCTTCTCCCCTTCATCGTCGATCAGATCCCATTCGACTCATTTTGATAACTTTCTTCAAAATCAATTCACCAAGAATAGTTTCTCTCTCAGCTAAATAAGGAATCTTGACGCAGAGCAAAACTTTGTTTCAGTAATATTGACTTTGAGAAGAAGAAGCGATCCCCACAAAATCAGGATTCGTGATTAATTATGGTTCCTAATACACAGGATGGGACGAGAATACCCTTGATTAGTCTATTTTATGTATTATGAATTTATGATGCCTAAAATTTAACTGGAAGAACGCCACCAGCCAATGGCGAAGCTAGAAATTTTATTTAAAGGGGGCGGACAATTTTTTTAAAATAAGAATTGATCAGATGTTATAATACTTCAACTTACCGGTTTTATGTTTAATTTAATTTTACCGATTTATCGATGTACATTTATCATATCTTGTATGGAGATAACTTTGTGATATTCACTTTTAGAGTTTTTCATTTATAGAGAAATAACTCTTACATAATTCACATCGACAATCCCATATAAGTTTGTGGGCGTCGACTTTAATTGATATATATTCCATTTGTCTCCGAAATTTAGGATCCTAAATTCATTCTCTGATTTGATTGGTACGGATTGTGTTGTTTATTGTGATTGGAGTTTATTTAGCATAATAAATTTTTTTAACTTTAATTGATATTTTTTTTCTTCTTCAGAAAAATAAATGGATGAGATCATTCATCTACATTACAGTTTACCAACCGTGTACCAAAGAAGGGCTTATCCTGTTGATATCCTCAATGATCACCCAATCACAGATTTATATTTCCTAAGGACTCTCAACAACCTATCTACTTCGGACTCTGATAGGTATGTTGATACAATGACTGGAAAAGAGTTTTTATCACAAAAAAAGACGTGGCCAGGCAACGGTATCAACTTAAGGGTCAGAGTTGTGGGGTTTGATGTAGATCCTTCTTTGTCCATGCTTCCATGTTCCACGGGCTTATTTATATCCAAGTAGGACACCTCCTCCAATGGTAAGCTTTGTATGGACTCCAACAAAGAAATAGATTCTAGGAGCTCTTCACAAGCTTCATCCAACTCCGAGTGTGAATAAAGGGAATTTTGGATAGCAAGCTCCAAAGGATCTTCAATGTGAGGTAAAGAAATAACCTCAATAAACTTGCGCTCCTCCGTTTGTGGCTCATCCACCTTTTTTATAGCATCAAATATAAAGAGAGTAAGAGACTCATCAGTCACCCCAAAGGTGAGGTTTCCATCTTGAACATCGATCAAGGCACGACCCGTTGCAAGGAAGGGTCTCCCAAGAATAAGAGGCATGTCTTGATCCCTCGGCATGTCAAGAATGACAAAATCGGCCGGGAATATAAATTATTTAATCTTGACAAGAACATCCTCCACTACACCTTGTGAATAGGTAATGGACCTATCCGCCATTTGAAGGGCTATGGAGATAGGCTTGATGTCCCATATTTCCAGTCTCTTGAAGATAGATAGGAGCATTAGATTGATGCTTCCCCTAAAATCACACAATACCTTCTCAAACTTGCAACCACCAATAAGACAAGCAATCGTAAACTCCCCGGATCGTTCTTCTTCATGGGAAGTTTCTTTTGCAATATAGCACTACACTGCTTCGAAAGCTTAATGGTTTTAAATTTTCCAAACTTCTTTTTGTTAGAAACGGCCTCTTTCAAGAATTTAGCATAACTAGGCATATCTCTCAAAGCATCAAATAAAGGAATATTGAGGTGGACCTTGTGAAAAATCTCCATAAATCTACTGATCCTTTCATCTAATTTTGGTTTGGCCAATCGATGAGGAAAAGGAGCCGTAGAAACCACTTCTTTGATAGGAGTAGAAGCTTCCTTAGAATCCCCTTTCTTAGGCTCATCCTTCTTAGCTAGAGGCACTTGTGGAACTTCCACTTGAGTAGAAGGCTCTTCATATTCAATATCCTCCACCAATGGTGTTTCATCATCATAAACAACCTTAGGAGGGTGATTTTCATAAGATGTACCACTCCTTAGATTGATGGCAAGGTATTGATTCTTGGGATTCTTGGTGTTGCTTGGAAATTGCCCCGGCTTGTGTTGAGTAGCCGCATAGTTAGCCATTTGGCTCACTTTCCCTTCAATCATCTTCATTTGCTTAGATAAATATGTAACGGTGCTCCCCAAGGTAGTCACCTTTTGGCCGATTTGGCTCATGAAAGTATTTTGTTGGTTGGCCATTTGATTATGTTGTGCCACCATTTGATTTTGTTGAGACATCACTTGTTGCAAGAGTTGCTCCATAGTTGGTGACGACTTCTTTGACTCATCAATCACTCCTTGAGATGTAGAGAAACCCGGAGGTGCTTGGAGAGCTTGTTTGGATTCCTATAGGACAAATTAGGATAATTTCTATTGTTAGGAAGATAGGCCGGGTTACCCCCTTGAATACCATGTGAGTATCCTCCTTGAGAATCCCCTTCATATCCTTGTCCATTAAAATTCTCATAGTTCATTTGATTGAAATAGTTCATATCCTCATTGAATTGAGGCTCCAAACTCTCTTGTTGTTGCACACTTTGAACTTTCATTTGGGCCCTTCTTTCATCTTCAAACTCCTTCTTAAGGATTGTATATTGAGACATCAAATCATCATACTTATCATCCACTACCAAAGCAACTTTCCTCCATGGAGCTCTCTCTATAGGCCACTGGTAGCGATTTGCCGCTATCTTGTCAATTATCCTCAATGCTTCTCCAGCACTCCGATTAACTAAACATCCACCGGCGGTGGCATCAACAATGCTCCTAGTATGAGGAGTCAAACCACTATAAAAGTTAGTGATTTGTTACCCTTGATTAAATCCATGTTGAGGGTATTTGCGAATCTATAATGTTCCCACACCTCAAACAAGGACTCTTCTCCGGTTTGTGCAAAGTGAGATATCTCGGAGTTCAATCTTTGTGCCTTGGATGGAGGAAAATACTTATATAAAAAGGCCTTACAAAGTTGCTCCCACGTCATTATCTCCTCCTTGTTCAAACTCTTGAACCACTCTAGCTCTATCTCGTAGGGAGAAACTAAACAACCTCATTCGAAGGGTATCATAGGGGACACCATTTTGTTTGATAGTGTCACAAATGTTGAGGAAGGCACTTAGATGGACGTTTGGATCTTCATTTGGTTTGCCTCCAAATTGCTTCGCTTGAACCATTTGAATTAAGCCGGTTCTAATCTCGAAGTTGTTGGCATTCACTTGAAGCCCCCAACCTCCCCCTTGAAATTGTTGAGTAGGGGCTTGATACATTTGGTTCAAGGGAGGAGGTGACTCTCTATTAACAATTCAATCGTGCTCCTCCAAATGAAGTCTCATTTCCTCCATTTGCTTCCTCACTGCTTCCATGTCGGGATTATTGTCCCCCATAGCTTGCCTCCTTAATCTATTGTCCCTCTTGTGTTGCTTTTCAATCTCCAAATTCAAAGGCTCGATTTCTCCCCTTTTGGATCTCGTTAGCATACACTAAGAGCACAACAAAGATAAAAGAAATGCTCGAATCAATATCTTAATGTCGGAAACACTATCAAAATACAATCTAAACAATCCCCGGTAATGGCACCAAAATTTGATCACATATTTCTTTAAGTGTAAACTTATCGAAAATAGCTTTTCAAGTCGATCCCCCGAGAATTGTTATCCGAATGTATCTCCAGTAGTAAAACATAGACAAATCAACACTATCCAAGCTCCATATTTAAATGATTTTTTGTGTTTTCAATATTTAACCAAATATGCAAATGAAATTTAAAACTAACTTCCAAAGCTAAACAATAAGAAAGTAATAAAGGATGAAATATCAAAGTAAAATGAATGATTCCAACTATACTTCAACTATGATTTAGATTATGGATTCCAAACTACTAACTAGATTAACCAATTTAATTTATTTCATGTGAGAGAACCTCTAACTAACTATTCATCAATCCATTTCTCAATGTAGTGACAAAAGTAGATTGCTAACTCCCCTTTCTTACCGGGATTCAAGGTAAATTAACAACTCCTAAAAGATTATGGAGTTCCTAATCTCTATTAGCAAGCATTACTAATATTGTGTACTCTTGAGTTTTAGCATTCAACTCAGGCCTACCAAGCATTTAATCAAACACATGCATTTATGTTGGCCAAATACTCACACACATATAAATCAAGCACCAAGAGACCCAAATCATGAAGTAGATGGCTGAATCTCAATTAATAATCTAAACCCATCATCTAAATTAAGCATCCATATAATTGAAATAAAAAAAATAAAGCTTTGCTACTCATAATTAAGACAAAACAACCATAGAAATCTAAAGTAGACATTAAAATAAGAAAGATAGAGTAATTTGAGGAAGAATTGTTGGCTTGATCTTCAAATCTTCAAGCTTGCTCTTTAATACAAAATTAATTAAGAAAAAGTAGAGCTATTTTAGGGTTCTAAACTTGATTAGGATGAAAAGTGATCCCCAAATTAACTAACAACTTGCTATTTATAGTTTAGAGAGTGAAAACCAACATAAAATCCTGAAAAATAGATAAAAATCATGTTTTGGAAAAGAGGAGATGAAACGGCACTCCACTGGCCTTGGAGGAACACCGTTTTGATAGCGGGATCGGCCATGGTTCAGCGACCCATGGCACCAAACGGCAGTCACCGTTTGTTTCTTCTCCGGGCGCCGTCTCCTCACGAAACTTCGGCAGCTCACGGAAGCTCGACCGCGGTTGCCGTTTTGGCGACATGATTAAGCTTCCAAACGGCTCCCCACTACCTTGGTCGCCGTTTTGTGCGGCTTTCTCTTCCCAGCTTTGTTTCTCGACCTTTCCGACTTTTTTTCCTCTTGATTCTTGCCCTTCTTCGACTCTCCATTTCTCGATTATCAACCTTCTATCTTTAATTCATGTCACAAACTTCCATTACCTTCCAAAACCTATAAAAAACACAAGGAAGTCATAATATCCACCAATAGTCGAGAATATGAGAAACAAGAAAAAACCCAAACCAACTTCAAACAAATGAACTCAAAACCCAACTCGATTTGATAAAGAAATGACACAAAATACATGTTTATCATGTACCACAATTGATTTTTCTTGAATTATTTTTTTCCCTCAATTTCAATGTAATACTATGATTTAGTTTAATATTATACTCCTTTCGTCCATTTCATTTTTCTCATTAATTGAATGTATGTGAAGTATAAAATAATAAAATGAAACAGATGTAATACTAATTAACAATGGTTCATTAATTCAATTAAGATATATAATTATTAATTTTTAGCATTTTGTTTTCATTTTTAACTAATAAAATTACAATTTAATACTAAAACATAAATAATAAATCATAATTGGATTAGTGAACCTTAGCCAATCAGTGTAAAGTTAGACTAAACCATAATATCGAGAAATTTAAGAAAAAAATTAAATTCAATTTTAGTACACGGTTGGTACACTATAATGCGGATAAAAGATATTCTAGACCAATTTCAATGCATCGATGGGTTTTCAAGATTACTTATTATCTTCTCTTTTTTTTTTTTTTGAAAGCGAATTACTTATTATCTTATAATGTTTATCATAGAATAAAAAAAATATTACTCCCTCAGTCTCAACTATTTATGCATTAATTTTTTTGACATCAATTTTAATAAATACTTGACTATTATGATATTAATAGAGAAAGGGACTCACTTCGAGATGGAAGGGGAAGTGCGAGGATGGGCAGAAATTCAACTCCTCGTTGTGTAACATGGGTTGAGGAAAAGGGAAGGCATAGTGTGAGAAGTCCGATTGTAGTGGCTACTGATAGGATAGGCCCAATGGCCCAGACCAGTTCGGCCCATCCAAAGGGAGGCCCAATAACACAAAGTCAACAAAGATCAGTCACCCCACGATTTCTCAACCACTGCACAGGCGGACGTGCGAGAGCAGCAACATCCATGATCTCTCAACCACCCTTGACCGAAACTATCTATAAATAAGAGCCATTTTGTAAGAGGGGGGGTGGGCACGGTACTATTTAGAAAAGATACTTGAATATACACATTTTCTTTCTCCTCCGTGGATGTAGATCGACCCAAAAGATCGAACCACGTAAATTCTTGTGTTCCCAGTCTTCTACAAATCTCACCATCACTAAAACACTCTAAAATCGACGATCGATCACTGGCGCCGTCTGTGGGAACCGAAAGAATTTTGTGAAACCGATCAGCACATTTTCGAGTGAAAATACGATGGTAAGACCAACCCGCTCCGCCACCACCACCGCCGCCGCCGCTGCTGCCAAGGCGAAACAGAAACGAGCTGACCTCTTTTCCAATCCGCCTTACATGCCGGCCAACGAGGAAGAAGGTGACGTTAGTCAAGCTCAGAAAACTGCTTCCCAGATCCAACGTGACCAACAACCCATTCGCCGAACTCCTGAAGGCCACCCGGAGGATGTCCCATCTGGGGGTTCAGCTAGCGGCGACGGACCAGATCAAAGTGGCAGCCAACGCGGAAATACCGAACTCCAACCCAAGCTGGGAGACGCACTGAAGGCGTACCTGAACCTCCACGAGCAGGATTTTCGCAAGTTCGCCGATCAACACCGACAACAAAGTCAAAGCAAAGAAGACGAAGTCGAACCGTCACAAAGGCCATCCCTAAGTCTCCAGATCGTTGGAGACAGGGAGGCCGAAGTTCCCCAAAGGCGACAAAACAATCGCCGTAGGAACGATCGCGCTTCACCTCGGCGCGGTTCAACGTCACCTCGTCAAAACGTTGTTCCTCATCGGCGTGACGAAGGGAACGTCCATCAGAGAAGATTCGACGTTGAGGCTGAACTTCCCCGAAGGCGACAGAGCAATCGCCGCGGGAACGATCACGTTTCACCTCAGCGCGATCCGACGCCACCTCGTCAAAACGCCGTTCCACCTCGGCGCGACGACGAGAACGCCTACCAAGGGAGATTCGCTGTCTACGGTCGAATCTCGACTCCCTTCACTAATAGGATACTCTATACTCCCCTCCCGTCGACGTATAGAGTACCTCCTATCCCACCTTACAACGGAACCCAAGACCCCAGCAACTTTCTATCCCGGTTCCAATACAACATGATGAACCAGGGGTTGGCCGAAGACGTTTACCTGTGTAAAGTCTTCCCCGAGCTACTAGTAGACAACGCTAGGAGCTGGTTTGATAGCCTCCCTAATTGCAGCGTAGGGTCATATGCCGACCTACTGGACGCCTTTGAACGTCGTTTCTTCCAAAAAGCCGCGACAAAGATCAGCCCAGCCTAGCTCCTCACCTTAAGGCAAGGGCGGGGAGAAACGATCAGTGATTTTCTAGCCCATTTTTATAATGAGAGCCTAAAAGTCGATCGTCTCTCCGACGACGTGCTTATCTCGGCCTTCCAAAATGGCATCCAGTCCGGAATTCTCTTCAGAGAGCTCGTAAAGGCACGTCCCGCGAGCTATGGAGGATCGCCGACACATTCGCCGAAGCGGACGAGGCCGATCGGAAGAAACGGGCGGCAGATCGGCCCGAAAACAACGATAAGAGAAAAAAAGAGGAGCGCACTGACTTTGGGCAAGGCCGCCGAAGTGCCCTCGAAAGGTTACAGCGAGGACCCCTCGAGTCCCGCTTAGGACCTCGACCCAACCAAGACCGAAGTTAGTATACACCGCTGACAAAGTCCAGGGCCGAAATATATGAGCTCCACTCAGACTTGTTCGAGAAGCCATCGCCCTTATCCCGAGGTGGCTCGAAGCGCCGATCCAAGGAAAAATACTGCAAGCTCCACAATGACTATGGTCATGAAACTGAGGACTGCAGGGACCTCGCCTCGAACATAGAGCATATGGTGCGCGACGGTACCCTTAAACTGTACCAAAGTCGCGACCAGAAAGAGGCCCGACCTCAAGGGAAGGGCAAGAGAAAGAAAAATAAGGGAGGCCATAACTGCGCCTCCAAAACCGACAAAAGGCCAAAACGCGATGACGAGGATGAGGATGAAGATCAACCCCGATATGATGCAGTTATCACTGCCATCACCGGACTGCCTGAAGGCACGATGAGGTCATCGTTGAAAGCCGAGGTCCGAAGTCAACAACGGGAAGAGCCTACCCAAAAAAGGTTCAAAAGGGAGGAGGTCGTCACCTTTTCAAGCAATGACCCAGTTCCCCATGCGGTACCTCATCAAGATGCCACCATAATCGAGGCCGTGGTGGCCAACAAACTGGTCCACCGCGTATTCGTTGATAGTGGAGCATCTGTGAGTGTGCTCTTTAAAGACTGCTTCGATAAGCTAGATATCGAAGAAGCACGTCTGAGGCCAGCACCCATGCCATTACAGAACTTCACACAACAAGAGACGACGACGGAAGGCATAATTTCACTGCCCGTGACGGTTGGAAAGAGCCCGTTGTCTACTACGAAGATAATCCACTTCTTCGTCGTAAAAGCCAGCTCCCCCTATAACATCATCTTAGGAAGGGATTGGCTAATAGCGACAAAGGCAATCTGCTCGGCCTACCACCTAACGATTAAAATTCCATCTAGAAACGGAGTGATCACGCTTCGAGGAAACCAGCAACAGGCTAAGGAGTGCATGCAGGTCGCACTCCGAGGTGATAGGAATCAACACCCCCAGGCATAGCAACTACAGAAACCCGAAGAGGTGGAGCCAACGTCGCCTCCATCCGTCGAGCCGGTAGAAGACGTCGCATTATACGAAAATAACCCTGCCAGGGTCGTCAAAGTAGGGTTCGTCGGCGAAAACGAGCTCCGAAGTCAACTTATCCGGCTCCTTCGGGAATATAGAGATGTCTTCGCTTGGTCGCCGCTAGACATGACCGGGGTGGCACCAAGCATCATCACTCATCACCTCAACATCGACCCTGCAATAAAACCAGTTCGGCAGAAGCAACGAGCCTTCACAGCCGAACGAGGTCAAGTGATTCACGACGAGGTTCGGCAACTGCAACATGCCGATATTTTATTCGAAGTAAAATATCCGACCTGGTTGGCCAACCCCGTGATGGTGAAAAAGCAGGGAGGCGGGTGGCGGATGTGTATTGATTACACGGACCTTAATAAGCACTGCCCAAAAGACTGCTACCCCCTCCCCAACATTGACAAGAAGGTCGAAGCTCTTGTTGGCCACAAGGTGTTCAGCTTCTTGGACCTATACAAGGGATACCACCAAGTCCTCATGAATGCCGAAGACGCGCCGAAAACCGCCTTCGTCACGGACTTCGGCATCTATGCATACAAAAAAATGCCCTTCGGACTGAAGAACGCCGGAGCCACATACCAAAGGATGGTCGATAAAATTTTTGAAGCCCACGTCGGTAGCATTGTCGAAGTATATGTAGACGATATAGTCGTAAAGAGCAAGGAGATCGCCACTTGTGTAAACGACCTTAAAGTTGTCTTCGGCCTACTTCGTAAAGTAAACCTAAAATTAAACCCAGAAAAGTGTACTTTTATGGTCCGATCTGGAAAATTTCTAGGGTTTTGGGTTTCACGCGAGGGGTTAAAAGCCAACCCTTCAAAAGTCCGAGCTATCCAAGAAATGCAAGTGCCGAAGTCAATCCATGACGTGCACAAACTGATGGGCTGCCTAGCCGCCCTAAGTCGTTTTCTATCTAAGGCCGCCGAAAAATAACTCCCATTCTTCAAGATACTAAAGAAGGCGCCGAACTTCGAATGGAACGACGAGCACAGGAGAGCTTTCGATGACTTAAAGAAGTATCTCGCAAATCTCCCTACATTATCTGCACCAAAGAAGAGCGAGGTCCTCTCTTTATACCTCGCCGCTTCAAACGAGGCAATCAGTGCAGTCCTGGTACGAGAAGAAAGACGTCATTAGCTACCCGTCTATTTCATAAGCCGAGCCCTAAAAGGACCGGAGACGAGGTATCAGCCTTTGGAAAAGGTCGCACTTGCGTTGGTGAATGCAGCAAGGAGACTCCGACCGTACTTCCATGCACATCAGATACAAGTGCTGACCGACCTACCACTTCGGCAAGTGCTTACAAAGCTGGAAGCATCTGGGCGAATTGCTAAATGGGCTATAGAACTCGGCGAGCATACGATTTCCTTTGTACCTCGCCAAGCAATTAAAGGGCACGCCCTGGCCGATTTCCTGGTAGAAGACAAGTTCACGGGTACACAGCAATCCGTCGAACCTACTGAGGATAAATCAAAGGCCGAGGCACCGAACCCACAACCGCGAGACTGTTGGAAGGTCTACGTGGACGGGGCATCAGGTAACAAAGGAAGCGGAGCCGGGGTTTTACTCATCAGCCCGGAAGGAAAGGAGGTCACCCACGCACTCCGGTTCAATTTTCCGACCACAAATAACGAGGTGGAGTACGAAGCTCTAATCGCTGGACTTCGCCTAGCCCAAGCTCTCCAGGTAAGGGCCATTCAAATCCACAGCGATTCCCAAATCATAGTGAATCATATACTAGGTAAATACGAGGCCAAAGGAAAACAAATGAAGAAGTACCTTCATAAGGCCAAGATCCTACAACAAGGCTTCTCGTACTTCGAGTTGGTGCGAATCCCAAGAGGGGATAACGGACGAGCTGACGCGCTAAGCAAGCTCGCGTCATCATCAACAATCTCTCCAGTGGAAGAAGTACAGCTCCGAAGTATCGATGAAGCCGAAGTTAATGTAGTAACCGAAGACGGACCGAATTGGATGACTCCACTTCGCAGCTATTTAGAGATAGGCGAGCTCCCCACCGATAAGGTTGAGGCTAGAAAGCTCCTGGCCAAGTCCATCAAGTATGTCTTTGAACAGGGAGTGTTGTATAGAAAATCCTACCTCCAACCTCTCCTAAGATGTGCGGGGCCCAATCAAGCGAACTACGTACTGCGCGAGGTCCATGAAGGTTCCTGCGGCAGTCACATCGGAGCCCGCGCCCTGACCAAAAAGATCATGAGGTGGGGATACTATTGGCCCACCATGCTCCAGGACGCTACCGACCTCGTCAAAAAATGCCCGAAGTGCCAAATCCATGCGACGGTTCCAAGATTGCCACAGACCGAACTGACCAGCATGCAAAGCCCTTGGCCGTTCATGCAGTGGGGAATCGACATCGTCGGTCCATTCGAAAAAGCTCCCGGCCAACTACAGTTCCTCATCGTGGCCATCGATTACTTTATGAAATGGGTCGAAGCCGAGCCATCGACGCGAATCACAAGTAAAAACGCCCTAAACTTCGTTTGGAAAAACATAGTTTGTCGCTTCGGCATACCTCACGTCCTCGTTTCAGATAACGGAACCCAGTTCACAGACAAGACGTTCAGAGAATGGTGTGACGAACTCCACATCCGACAGAAGTTCACCTCGGTAGCTCATCCTCAAGCGAATGGTCAAACCGAGGTTACGAACCGAACAATAGTCAAGGGGTTAAAAACCCGGCTGGATAAGGCCAAAGGAGACTGGGCAGCAAACTTGCCCCAAGTCCTATGGTCGTACCGAACCACCCTGCGGACGTCACACGGTGAGACACCATACAGCTTGGTGTATGGAACCGAAGCAGTGATCCCGGTAGAGATCGGTTTACCGAGCCCCCGAACGCTTAACTTCGCGGCCCAAGACAACGAAGACGGACTTCGAACTAACTTGGATTTGCTAGAAGAAAAACGGGAACAAGCCCACATACAAGAAGCTCGATACAAACAGCAAGTAGCTCGGTATTATAACAGCCGGGTGAAGCATCAACAGCTCCAAGTGGGCGACTTCGTACTTCGGAATAACGAGGTCAGCAGGGCGGAGAAGCTCGGCAAATTAGAAGCCACCTGGGAAGGACCGTACCGAGTTCAAGAAGTCCTCGGAAAAGGGTCGTACAAGCTCGCCCACCTATCTGGTGAGCTCATACCCCGTACATGGCACATTACCCACTTGAAGAGGTACTTTGTATAAACAGAGGGTGATGTCCAAGTTCATTTAGGTCGTAGGAATTGAGTTATTTTGATAAATTTTGTCTTATTTTGACTTCGTAAAAATTTTGTCTTATTTTGACTTCGTAAAACTTTTTGTTTATTTTGCATGCATTTTGCATTTCTCTCTCTCATTTATACTAAGTATCTCGATTTTAAAAATCCTGACGAGGATACGCAAATAAACTCCGCCTCGGAGTCACACCCAAACGCGCGTAAGGGGACCACCCCTATCGATAAATTCGACAAATAAGGAACCTAGAAAGCCTAAACTTCGTCGTTAGACGAAGTGGCCACCTAAAAAGCCTAAACTTCGTCGCTAGACGGAGTGGCCACCTAAAAAGCCTAAACTTCGTCGCTAGACGGAGTGGCCACCTAAAAAGCCTAAACTTCGTCGCTAGACGGAGTGGCCACCTAAAAAGCCTAAACTTCGTCGCTAGACGGAGTGGCCAGACGGAGTGGCTACCTAGAAAGCCTAAACTTCGTCGCTAGACGGAGTGGCCACCTAGAAAGCCTAAACTTCGTCGTTAGACGAAGTGGCCACCTAAAAAGCCTAAACTTCGTCGTTAGACGAAGTGGCCACCTAAAAAGCCTAAACTTCGTCGTTAGACGAAGTGGCCACCTAGAAAGCCTAAACTTCGTCGCTAAACGCAGTGGCCACCTAGAAAGCCTAAACTTCGTCGCTAGACGGAATGGCCACCTAAAAAGCCTAAACTTCGTCGCTAGATGGAATGGCCACCTAGAAAGCCTAAACTTCGTCGTTAAACGAAGTGGCCACCTAAAAAGTCTAAACTTCGTCGTTAGACGAAGTGGCCACCTAAAAACCCTAAACTTCGTCGTTAGACGAAGTGGCTACCTAGAAAGCCTAAACTTCGTCGTTGGACGAAGTGGCCACCTAGAAAGCCTAAAAGGCCCAAACTTCATCTCTGGACGAAGTGGTCGACCGAAAGCCTAAACTCCGTCACAAGACGAAGTGACTATGAGAAAGCTGCCTTCGTTGAATACAAGGGAACCTGCCTCGGTTAAAGGCAAGGATAGAAAGCTTAAATAAAAAAAAACAAAAAAAACAAAAAATTTGCTTTATTTGAATAGAAATAAATGTACAATTGTTACATTAAGAAGACGAGGAACCCAGAGGCTTTGGCTTACTAAAGCTAAGCCAATCTCTAGCAAAATCCCTGCCGGAATTAAAGTTCAAAACATCGTCTATACTAAACCTGCCCCGACCCCGTCCAGAAGCCGAACTTCGGCCTCTACCTCGGACATTCTGGCTCGCCCGACCCCGACCCCGTCCCGACGCCGATCGCCGCTCTTGACTATAAATTTCTCGAGAATGACGTGTCACAATCTTCGGGTCCGGCTCAGCAGACCTCGAAGATTCACCTTCCAAAAATTCTCTAGAAGTACGGTCGAGCAACCTCGGATCCGGATCGGAAGAAATTGAAGTCGCAGAACCAGCTTCTAAAGACAGACGTCGCTTCAACTTCGGAAAGCGATCAAGGACTGTCTCATAAATGCTCACCACGCGAATGAGCTCTTCAAACTCACCTCTAACCTGCCATGATTCACTCCCATATTCCTCCCTGTAACTTCGGCATCGGGCCTGGAGCTCCTTGACCTTATCGTAAGTCTCGGAAATCGTAGATCCCCCAGCTCGGTGAATTATGGTCTCGTACTCCATATGCTCCTCGACGATCTCTTTGCAAGTCTTGATGTCGTCCCGAGCTCGCTGGTACTGGTCTTCAAGCTCCATGTATCTGGCATGCATCTCATCAAGTTTTTCCAAAGAAGCCCGAAGCTTCACCTCGGCCTCGATCTCAATGTTATTAGCCCGCTTCTTCCAGTTCGAAACATCGAGCTCGGCTACCTCTACAGCTCGGCGAAGCTCGGATATTTCTTGAACAAGGCGGGAGGCATCATAAAACTCGGGAGCAGACTACAGAACAAATACAAGCAAGGTTCAAAAGGAAATCTTTTTATTTATATATAGCCGAGCACGGCGAAAGAAACGCCACCCTAACGGTGACGAAGTACAAAACTAAAAATAAAAAAAATAAAAAAATAAAATAAAATAAAAAAGAGAAGAGGGAAAGAAGCCAAAAATCGTGAAGTGTCAATTCACTCTATCACGATTTTCTCCTTCTAGGCCGACCTCTGGTTCCACGGGGTCGTCGCGAGCTGGTTCCTCGGCGGTCTGTGCAGCCGGGGTATTCTCGAGGTCGGCAATGACCGTCTCCAGGAGTTCATACCTGTCGGCGGGACATCGCCGAATAGCCCCTTCAGTGAGCAGAACCCTCTGCGCGGCGAGCTGCTCGACCACCGGGATTGAAGAACCGTGCTCCAAAAGCACCCCGGCGAAGTCCTACAGCGTTTCCTCCTCCGTCATGACACCATACCCGTACTTGGTTTTATCAAGCTCGGGGATGTCGGCGGCGATGTTGTCAAGCGCTGCAGAGACGATCGAGGTACTCAAGGCACTCGCCAACTGAACGGCTATTTGGGAGAAATGCCTCGACCGGAAGACACGTTCCACCACAGCTCGGAATACGTCTCCCTGTCCAGCCACCACCCCGGCAATCTCGCTTGTCAGCCGGTCCACTTCAACCTCCAGCTCGGCGTTCCTCTTTTTCGCCTCTTCGGCGGCAGCCAAAGCCACCGCCTCCCTCTCCTGTGCTGCCTGTGCCGCGGCTTCGGCGGCACGGACCCTGGCCTTCAGCCGATCCTCCGTAGCCGCAACTTCGGCAGCCTGTGTATGGAACTTGGCGACTCCACTCCTAATGAAGCTCGTCAAGCCCTGCAAAACCGCCTCGGCTCCCTAAAACCCAAAAACAAAGGAGAGATTAAAAAGGGTACAATCACTATATATATGTATGTAATATCCAGTTTTACACTTACTTCAGGGAATCCAACGAAGGTACGGTTCCTCGAGGTCGTCACTTCGCCATCCAACGAAGGTACGGTTCCTCGAGGTCGTCGGCCGACCAACTGCAGTGGAGAGGAACCCCGGACAGGCGCGTCCAGCTGCGAGCTCACGGATACCGACCTTGGAAGGTCGGTCGTCCTCTCCGACGACGTCGCCGAAGTCGCCTTCTCCACCACGGAAACAGAGGGCTTCTGCCTCTTCCTCTTATTCTTGCCTTGCAAAGCGGCCTGGAAAGCTTGGGCATCCACTACAAAAAAATATATATATATCAGTAAAAAATGAAAGAAATCACGAAACGCAAATCAGCGAAGCAGAGCCTCACCCAAGTCCGCGTCAGACACGGAGTTATACGGGCTTAACCCATGATTCGCAAGCTCGGCCTCGGCATAATTCCTTTCAACGAGGCCGAGGTTCACCAAGCTCGTCTCAAGCTCACCGGTCGGTTTCCCAGTATCTCGAGGAGCGAACTTACCCTTCATCCAAGGGTATAACGGGACACATTCACACCGGCAAAAGAAGAACTTCTATTGCCAGTTCGGCACCTTAGAAGGCATCCCCAACTTGAACCTATTAATAGGGGAAAGGTAAGCCCACCCCGTCGGACCAAGCTTAGGCCTAAAAAACCTAAGGAACGACTCTACGGTAGGCGTACCTCCACGTCGGCTGACCTCGAAGAAAAAGCCGATGATTTGCTTGACAGAGGGTGGTTGCAACTGACCTAACGCCAGTTCAAGCTCTTCTAAGAGCTCGACAAAAAAATGGTTCAAAGGGAACCGTAAACCGAAATGAAGGTAATCTTCATATACGGTAAAAAAACCCACGGGAGGCGAACTACCCCTATCAACATCGCGAGGTAAAAGGAGTTCGACTGACTCGGGAAATAAAAAACTGCGGGCCAAACCCTGCATATGAGATACAAACATGGTGGAGGCCACAGCCAGAGACGCGTCAGACCCGACCAACGACGGGAATTCAATTTCCCTAAACGCCGGCGGGACTAACGCGCGGGTATATACATTTAGCCAAACCTTCGCCGGAAACTCCCTAACCGGCGAAGGCGAAACCTCTACGTTCGCACTATCAGTATCTACTGGGAGAAAAGAAGAAGCATCCATTGTGAAGGAAATTACTTACTTGTCACAGATTTTCCGATCAAAAATCACTGGGAACTGACTGGACGGCGGCGGCGGTTGCAAAATTTTGAGGCTTAGGGTTTTCTCTCTTGCGCGAAATTGGAAATCAATTGAGGGGGAAAAATATTGTTTAGCGTACATGAGAAGCTTTTAAAAGCAAAGACACGCCTTTTCAAATCCCGTCTCTTCATCTGCTCCAACAAAGAAGCGACGCGTGTCCTACCTACGCTGACAACAGCAGTCGCACCTCACATCACGTCCATTCGATTCCAACCTCGTCAAAACGAGGTGGTATGTACTTCGATTTCGTCGAAATACCAATTTCGACGGGGGCAAGTGCAATTCAAGCTCGACCTCGTCAAAACGAGGCGGTATACATTTCGACTCCGTCAAAATCTCAATTTCGACGAAGCAAGTACAATTCCTCCACAATGACCTCGCTGCTCCGGTCTTTTGGGGGGGGAAGTGAAGGATAGGCCCAATGGCCCAGACCAGCTCGGTCCATCCAAAGGGAGGCCCAATAACACAAAGTCAACAAAGATCAGCCACCCCACGATTTCTCAACCACTGCACAGGCGGACGTGCGAGAGCAGCAACATCCATGATCTCTCAACCACCCTTGACCGAAACTATCTATAAATAAGAGCCATTTTGTAAGAGGGGGGGGTGGGCACGGTACTATTTAGAAAAGATACTTGAATATACACATTCTCTTTCTCCTCCGTGGATGTAGATCGACCCAAAAGATCGAACCACGTAAATCCTTGTGTTCCCAGTCTTCTACAAATCTCACCATCACTAAAACACTCTAAAATCGACGATCGATCAGCTACTATGATCTCGGCTTGGTGATTGTTAGTTTTTTTTACATACATGCACAACTATGTCAAATGGCTACAATTTAGCATGGTCAGGTACTTTCTGTTATTCAAATATATATAGAAAAATGTTTCAAGTTCGTTGAGACCGCAAGAAAAAGAAATAGTTGTTAACTTTGTATATCATGGATGATATCCTTTGTCTCGATTTTGAAGTTTGAATTCTGTTTCAAATATTAGTTTTTGTTAGTTTTATAATATTTTATTTTATAAAATATTATATAATAATAAAGTGATCAAGTCTAAATTATAATTAATGTCAACCATTAAAAAAAGTATACTTAGAATTTCTCGAGAGTCCAGTGAAGGTAAGTCTAAAATATTAATCCCATAGAATTAAATTCCTTTCAACAAATTAAACAAAAAGATTCTAAGAGGCCGTAAGATGATTATCGCACCATCGGATTTTTGGATTTTCAATATATGTGAAAAATATTTTTTAAATCAATGATAATTAAAGAAACAAAAATGTTGATTTTCAAAATGTTTAACGCATATGGATCATAGACAGTGTAAATATTAAACAAAACACGAAAATGCAAATTATTAAAAAGCACACCTTCATCTCCCTCACCCGGTACTGTATATTGGAAGTCCAACATATAAAATTCCAGTAGAATTACAAATTTTACAAAAAAAAATTACGTACCTTCCAATACGTACACGAATTGGGACTGAAAAATCATAAACGAAAAACACAAAATTAATTAAAGAATAATCTGCTCATCCAAATTCACAAATTTGGAGTCAACCCAAACAATTTATAATTAAATTTAAGCATAATCTTGGATGCTCCAAATTTCTTGATCAGTCCCACAAAAACCTGCATGGTGAGCAAACTATCGGAGCCCGCTTGGTGGCTCCTCCCCACGGCCCGGCCCACCATCAAGCACTTCGCGATCCTCTCGAGGCCGCCGTGCAGCCCGAAGGCCCGGGCCACGGGCTTCAAGTTACACGTTCGGCCCGAAGTAGACGCGCAGCAGCGATTCGAAATCGGCGAGGGAGTTGGGCAGTTGCCGGCCGGTGAGGATCTTGATGAGGAAGGCCAGGTCGTAGGCGCCGTGGAAGGTGATCCACGTCAGGTTCCGCCGCCGTATGGCGCGGAGGGTGAGGCCGGAGAGCTTGAAGAGGAGGGCGAAGGTTCTAGAATCCACCCCCATGCGGCGGTTCTTGGAGAAGTCGATCCCCTGCCGCTCGAGGAGGGAGAGGGAGTCCGGGTTGTGGAGGTCGGAGCCGGAGTCGAAGTCGGCGAAGTTGAACTCCCAGACGCAGAGGCGGCCATCGTGCTCCGGGAGGTTGCCGGCGGCGTCGGAGAGGGTGAGGCCGAGCTGGATTAGGCAGAGGGCGTCGACGTTGCGCTTCATGGCGGCGTAGTGGTCGGAGGCGGAGGAGGTAGGGTTGAATACGGTGCCGGGGAACTCGGTGTCCATTGATATGAAGGGGAATTCTTGGAGGCATTCTTGAATTAGGCTGATTTCCGCCGCCACGTTGCTCCGCCACACCTCGCGAACTACGATTGCATCCGCCATTGATGATCTTTGATTTTTTTAACGGTTTCGAGATTTGGGTTTTGGGTAAGATATATTTATAGAAGAGGGTGTAGTCGGGATTTTGATGGAGTCCTCTTTGGAATAGGATTTGGGGGGAATAAATAAGGAAATACTCCAATAAGGAATTAATTGGAGTTTCCAGCCAAAGTTACCAAATTTATGTAGTTCAATTTTGGAATTCAGCTTAACCCAGATTAAGCGTGCGCGGTGTTAAAAAAATTAAAATAATGTAAATTCAATATTAATACAAATTTCATATTTTAATTAATTTGTTTTGTGATGAACCTGCTTTTCTTTTTAGTAAGGAAACGGGGAAGGGGAAAAGTGATTAAGCCCATGTTTGATTCACATTTTTTTGAGTAAGAAAAGGGAAATACTCCATCCGTCTCATTTAAACTGACCTATTGTTTATTCAAATGAGTGGTATAAAATAATCAAATTGGTCAATTTAAATGGGACGGAGGAAGTAATTAATTGATTCCCTTACTTTTTATTTGATTTAAGTAATAGATTATTCATTTCTCTTACTTGGGGTAACTCAATCCATTACATTGTTACACCTCAAGGAAGAAAAACAAGGAGAAAGAGATTCCCTTACAAGTGACTCATTTGCATATTTGAACCAAACACTCAATAAATCTTATTATTATCATTCTCTTACATAACTTGATTTCATTCTCTTTCCGTTACCCGTAAAACCCCCGAATCCAAATTAATTCAAATCAAGCGGGGTGTGTGTTCCGAAACAAGTTAATCAAACAGGTGTAGATGAGGATTAATACACGCGTGTTACTATTATTTAGTCCATTTTTGTCCCGTTTTTCGTATAACAATTTAATTCATTTGGTGTTTTTAGTTTTAGGGGGTGTATTGGTTGTGGAGTTTGTATGATTTTTTTAGATTTTCAAAGTTTGGGGTATTCATTTTAGATTTTCAAAAGTCTTCAAAAATCCGGAGGTATTCAATACGGATTTTAAACAGTCATAAAAAATCCTGAGGTATTCAATACGGATTTTAAAAAGTCTTAAAAAATATGTAGGTATTCAACAATCTATGGATTTTGATAGTACATGGATTTTGTTTGATTTTCTTCCAAAAACATAAAGAAATTTCACTTTCTAAAATCTCTTCTAATCACAAGAGATTTCTAAGGATTCTTATCTTCATTAAAAAAATTATCACGACTGGTGGGATGAACAAGCAATCAGCTATTACTCGAACATTAATTGCGGCTCGTCTTATACCATCAGTTCTAGATCTAGTCAATAACAACAAGATAAAATCAAAAGAAAAGTTCTATGTTGCACTGGAAACACATATAAACATTTCGCATGAGTTGGATCTCACTAATGATCAGAGGCCAGTCCTTACAAGTTATATACACTACTCCATTAACCTTCAATTCTTTAGATCAAATTATGTAGGCTGGAACGATTTTCAAAAGATAATAACTTGTGATAACTTGTGAACTTTTGATCTGTAAAGAGACATGAACATAGTGAACCACGGTGAAGATGGTTAAGATCATGATCTAGCAGAAGAAAACTATTCCTCAAATTAGGAATATACCATTTGGGATATTTATTTTTAATTAAAGAATTAATTTTATATTTATTTATTTATTTTTATATACAAGTGTGTTTCTATATATATTTGTATCAATAGTTCGAGTGTCGGAGTCTATGGAAATGCATAAATCAATAAAAAAAAAATGTATTCTAAAATCCTATCAAATCTATGAAAATCCATATAAATCAATAAGAAATTCATGTAAATCAATAAGAAAAAGTCAGTCAAACTCTGCTGGAGTCTATGGATTTTCTAAATCCACGTACTTTTCAAAGTCCAAAAAAATCCAACATAATCTCAATTGAATACACCCCCTGTTTTGTTATTATTTATATTATTATTTTGTTTCTTTATTTCTATTTAATTGTTTTAGACAAAAAAAATGCAAAAAATGAAAAAATAAATAGATATATATCCTATATATAATTCCACAGCGAATTCGGAGCACCACGTTAATTCATATGCTTACGTGGCAGCACCTACGGCCTCCATTCTTATTTATCTAAAATCTATTTATTTATATATATATTAATTATTATTTATATATTTTATATTGTACATATATATATTTGCACTTCAAATTTAAAAATTTAATTATAATTATGAGGAGGGGAGGTTTCGAACTCATGATCTCCAACACAATAGTCTATATCTTATACCACTTCACCACATCATTAATTAATGTTATTTAAGGCATCCAATATATTATATGTTTCGTTCCGAATTTGGAGCACCACAATCACGTGCCTACGTGGCGTCTCCTACATTCTCTATTAATTATTTATCTAAAATCTATATATTTATACAAATTAATTCTAATTTTATATTCTCTATATTAATAGAATTTCAAATATATTGAATTACGATAAGAATATGTATATTGATATATTTTTAAGTTTATAAGATAATCATTGTAGTGTTAGTGCAAACAAATCAATTCATAGTTGTTAATATAACAATGAATAAAATTTTAAACTATTGATTTAATTATGTTTATGAGTAAATATAGATGTATTTTAGATAAATAAGAATGAAGGATGGAAAATATCATTTTATATTTTATTTCTATTTATTTAAAATATCACGTCCCACATCAAAATCTCAAAGCTAAGCACATACATATAGTTGCATATAAAAGAGAATTTAGATAATATAATTATGCAAAATTGTTTTGGTATTTCTCATACAAGTAAAATAATAGTAGATGTTTGCATTATTTAAATTGACCATTTGACACTCAAAATAAGTAGAACTACACAAGAAATAATTGGGTCTCTAATTAAATGAGTTACGCATGCATTCGGTCAATTCGTGTTTTTACCCATATTTATCGGACTAATTGGGTTGGCTCTCCCAAATCAAGCTAAGCTAACTTTCAGAATATATTTTTAACACAAAATTTAAGCATCGTATCAAAATCTTTGATTAATCCTATTCTTTCATGCTATTTTTGAGTTTGTTAATATATTTTGACCTTAGCAAAACTTCAATTTTGAGGTGGCCTGTTGGCCAAGAAATTTGTAAAATTCTTTTAATATATATCGATTGATAACTACGTTTGTCAAATTTTTAAAAATAAATAAATATATATATGCTATTAGACATAAAATCAATTTTGAGATAGCATGTTGGCCAATAAATTTTTGAAATTTTCTATTTGAATCGATCAGACTAAATTATTTTTGAGTTAAAATGTGACATCCCACATCTAATAAGTATGGGATGTCAAGACAGTATATGTATAGGCTCAATGGACTCTCTAACAACTTGGGTTAACCATTTTAGCAAAGCGAGGACGAACACTAAGTAGTTGCTACAGTATAAGTATAGGTTCAATGGTCTCTCTAGCAACTTGAGTAAACTATTTTAGCAAAGCAAGGACAAACGTCAAGTAGTTGCTAGCCAGCCCATTATGCCACCGTAGCATAACGGGCTTCCACCCCACGGTACCGGGGCATTATAAATGTTATTAGAACTAACTCCGGGCGAGCTCCATGGCCCCGGGGGCGATCCTACATGTAAGTCATGATGAAGACATCGTATATTCAACGGGGGAGATTGTGACATCCCACATCGAATAAGTATGTGATGCTATTTTCGAGTTTGTTAATATATTTTGGTCTTAACACAAATTCAATTGAGGTGGCCCATTGCCCAAGAAATTTATAAAAATCTTTTAATATGTATATATGTATACTATTAGACATAAAATCAATTTTGAGGTGGCCCATTGGCCGAAATATTCAATTTGAATCGATCAGACTAAAATATTTTTGAGTTAAAATGTGACATCCCATATTGAATAAGTATGGTATGTCAAGACAGTATAAGTATGGACTCAATGTACTCTCTAGCAACTTGGGTTACCCATTTTGGCAAAGCGAGTACGAACGCCAAGTAGTTGCAAGCGAGCTTATTGTGCCACCGTAGCGTAACGGGCTCCCACCCCGTAGGCCCGGGATGTTACATAAAATATTTTGGCTTTAGACCAAGAAATTTTTGAAAATTTATTAAACGGTTCAACCAAGTTCAACTGGTTCAACTGCTCGAACCATGTAGAGGTGGCCAAATGCGGGTTCGGGTACGAGTACAACCCGACGGTTCCAGTGGGTTTTACAATTATAATTTTGATATTAAAAATTTATTTTAAATTCGATTAGTTGTACCTCAAAGTATTTGAAGTAAAAAAATATATATTTTATTGCAAATAATCCATCAATGTAAACCAAAACCAGACCTCTAAATAATGAATTAGAGGATGTCAAGTTATTTAAAAATTTAATCTTGAAAGACTGAGCACCGTTAAAATAAATTTGGTGAAAAAACGCTAAAGTAGACTAAAGAGTGCATTCGAATTAAAACTAATTAATAAAAAATATATTTTAATATGAAATACATATCAAAATGGAGGGTCAGCTCGAATAGGAACCAGCGGGTCGGGGGTTTAACTTTCAGTACCCGTACCCGTACCCGAACCGCCGCCTTCTGCGGGTACGGTTCCGAAACCGTACCGGCGAGTACGGGTACGAGTACAAACATCAACCCTCCGGTACGTGTACGAATGCGTGTACGGGTCGACGTGTATGATTATTTTGGCCATGTCCCGAAAAACATTCCATGAGGGGTATTTTTGCTTTGAAGTAGCAACGTTAATGGTGTTTTTGCTACTATTCTTAAAAAAAAAAGAAAAAAAAAACGAAAGTAAAATATTTTGAGCTAAGTTTATTTTCAGTTTCAGTTGATCAATCTAAATTGTTTTTGATTTATAATATTTTTAAGTTTAAGACACTTGACAATATATTATACACGATTCAACGATTATCAGGTCATCCTTATCGGGCTGGGGGTATTTTTTAGTTTGGATTGATTAGGCTAAACCGTTTTTCAGTAAAAAGAAGTATTTTGGCCCTAACACTATTTCGGTATGAGGTGGCCTGTTGGTCAATAAGTTTTGAAATTTTTTGCCCTAATACTATTTCGATTTTGAGATCGCTCATTAGCCAAAAAAATTTTGAAATGCTTTTTAGTATGTATCAATAAATATGTTTTTATTTTTATTTTTATTTTTAGACTCAAGTTCAATTTTGATATTTTTAAAATTATTTTAGTATGTATCGATAGCTATAATTGTCAATTTTTTGTAACAAAAAAATATATTTTTAATTTCAAATACTTGACAATATATTAGGCACAAAATTGATTTTGAGGTGGCCCGTTAGTCAATAAAATTTTAGAATTCTTTAGTATGTATCGATAACTATAATTGTAAAAAAATTTAACAAAATTGTATATTTTCAATATAAAACGCTTTACAATAAATTAGACATAAAATGAGAATCGTTTCAATTTTTTTGTTGATCGTGCAGACCTTCATGCTATTTTCTAAACAGAGTACAACATATTAAAATATTTTTTAATAATATTTAATTTGATTTTATAACACTTTTTTTTAACAAATTATCATAATACAATCATCTTAATAAATACTACAATAAAATGACACCCCGTCGAATTTCGACGGGATATAAACTAGTATATGCATATTCAGGACATAAATGCTACTAGCAATAGCGACCGCGGGTGGTACGCCCGCGGCCAAGGCCCAGGCCCTTTTCCTTTTGGAAATAAGAAGTTTTCAAGTAAAAATTACACGTTCTAAAATACGGAGTAATAAATTAACAGACAAAATATCGCGAACTATAATTTATTTATTTTTGAAAATTTTAACTAAATACTAATGAAAACTAAAATTGCATGCTCCAAAAATAAAAGTAATGACTAATGACAAATTTCTACCAAACTATAAGAAAATTATGAAACTTAAAACTAAATCCTATTGAAATATTTAACTAAATATGAGTCATAACCCAAAAAAATCTATACTTATATAAAAAGAGTCTTAAGTACTTAATGTAGATTGCCTATTATATCCCTAATAATACATAGAATTAAATATAAGAATATTAAAGTAATAAAAAATACATATTAGATATAAGAGTATTATGGTAACACAATATGATAGATTGCATCTTCCTGTTGTCCAACTGCGATATATATTAAATATAAGAGTATAAGAATATGATATATTGCGTTTTACTTCATAAAGTAAAAATAATCTCAAATAAATCTTATTCATTAAAACAATTGGACATCACATGGCAAACTATACATATTACATACCACAATATGATAGATTGCGTTTTACTTAAATAAAGTAAAAATAATCTCAAAAAAATTTTATTCATTAAAACAATTGGAGCAACATCACATTATTTTTCATAATAAGCTTTCTAAAAAGTTATCAATGAGATAAATGGTCCAATAGATATTAATTATCGGACTAATATATTAATGCTTTATTCTTTTAATTATGTACTCATATATAAGTATAGTATTAACAATATGTTCAAAATTGCATTATTGCATAGTTACAACGAAAAGCAAATTAATTGTGCTCAAGTAACAACACGTGCATTATATTTATTAATTTACTTAGAAATTGATAGAAAACAATGTAAGTTTACCTTATAGTATTCACTATATTTAATTAGATGAAAATATAACTTGCCAAATTTAGACACATATAATAGTATTTTTTAAAAACTAGACTTAATATACATTATGTAAGATTAAAAGAGAGAGAGAGAGAGCTATTTACAAATAATTATTTGGTTATTTTTGTTATTTTTGACCATCTACATTTATCAATGAACACATCAAATTTATGAAAATTTGTATATCTATTTATTAAAAAAAAGGCATGAAGAACGATATTACTATAAAATAAAAATAAAAGAAAATGTTTAGGAGTAGTATTACATTTAGAGTTCCATTATATAATAAAAAAAATATATTATAAGTACATTTAAAAAAAATCAGAAGTACTACTTACAAAAGATGACATTTTAATTTAATATTGTGTTTCGCTATAAAAATATTATCATAGACATAAATAAAATTGCCAATAGAAGCTTCAATTTATGAAATTAAGAAAATTTGAGTTTGCTATAATTGTTTATATATTATGTATGTGAAGGTCATGGTCACCGAGTGATATGAGACTTTGTCCAATTTTAATAGATTAAAAACAAAAGATAAATTTAAAATTATACTCCCTCCATCCCGCCGAAATGGCCTGATTTCTTGAATATAAATGTGAGGTATAAAATATAGAGATAAGACTATTTCGACGGAACGGAGGTAGTAGTAATTATCATAAAGTTAATTTGTGGATGAATTTTAGTTTCATTGTAACTTCTAATTATCATGTTATGGTTTTGATTTTGGTTATTATGTAATGTTATGTTTATAGATGAATGTTTTGTTCTTTGTATGTCTGTTGTAGGGCTATAAATACTTTATATTATTATGTTTATGATATAATGATTTAATAATATACGTCAAATTTCATCACAGAGTAGGGATATTTGAATTAGAACTATGGTGAGATGTTTACTATCAAATCTCTATCTCTGAGGCACAATCAAGATATTAAATTTTATAAAACTGTTGGATTTCAATTATACTTGGATATCCGAAAAAAATGATTTGATATAATTTGAGAGAGATATGACATAAATTTAAAAATTGTGGATGCTAAAATAAAAATACTATTAGCCTGTTATGTTTGATATAAAAGTTGAGAATACAAATAGTATATCTAAATTCATGATTTGAGTGTTTTATTTGAAGAGTTTCTATGCTTAAATGTTTATTTCACGATCTATTGTTAATGATTAGATTTTTAAGGAAAGAAGGAAGTAATTTGAGTCAAAGTGATAGCATATGAATTAATTTTCACATTCTTCAAAATTAATGATAAAATTATAAATGACCATAATGTAGTTGATAATGATTCAAAACTGATTGAATAATGGATATATATATTGTAAGCCTTAAATAAGTATTATTTAGTGATGTGGTGTAGTGGTATAAAATATAGTCTATTATGTGGGAGATCATGAATTTCAATCCTCATAATTAAATTTTTAAATTTTATGTATAATATAAATAGATTATAATAATCAATATATTAATATATATAAATAATAATTAATATATATAAATATATAGATTTTAGATAAATAAGAATGGAGGCCGTAGGAGACGCCAGATATAAAATATAAAATTAGAATTAATTTGTATAAATATATAGATTTTAGATAAATAATTAATGGAGAATGTAGGAGACGCCAATTACAATAAGAATATGTATATTGATATTTATGAATTCGTAGTGTTAGTGCGCACAAATCAATTCATAGTTGTTAATATAACAATGAATAAAAATTTTAAACTATTGATTTAATTGTGTTTATGAGTAAATATAGATGTATTTTAGATAATTAAGAATGAAGGATGGAAAATATCATTTTATATTGTATTTCTATTTATTTAAAATATTCCGTCCCACATCGAAATCTCAAAGCTAAGCACATACATATAGTTGCATATAAAAAAGAATTTAGATAATATAATGAGGAAATGTATGTTTTTGCCCTCTTAGAGCATAAGAAACAATATATGCCCACATTATAATTTACACAAATTTTACCCATATTTTAACTAATGGGACAAAATTGCCCCTTTCTCTCTCCTCTCTCCTATTTCACGCCATATTCATTCCCCCCCCCCCCCCCCCCCCATTTGGAATTTCATTCCTATACTCTCTCATTCTCTCTCTCTATAAACTCCAACCCCTTCCCTCTCTCTCTCTTAAACCCTAGCAACACCTCTCCATCTCACCTTTTCTTCTCCTTCTCCATCTCCATCTTCCATCTACTCCTCTCATCGGGCTAGGGTTTCTATGCACAGACGACGGCGGGGAGATCATAGGCCGGCTGGGGTTTCAATGCATAGATCGACGGGGTGTCATTTTATTGTAGTATTTATTAAGATGATTGTATTATGATAATTTGTTAAAAAAAAAGTGTTATAAAATCAATTAAATATATTAAAAAATATTTTAATATGTTGTACTCTGTTTAGAAAATAGCATGAAGGTCTGCCCGATCAACAAAAAATTTGAAACGATTCTCATTTTATGTCTAATTTATTGTGAAGTGTTTTATATTGAAAATATACAATTTTGTTAAAAAAATTTACAATTATAGTTATCGATACATACTAAAGAATTCTAAAATTTCATTGACTAACGGGCCACCTCAAAATCAATTTTGTGCCTAATATATTGTCAAGTATTTGAAATTAAAAATATATTTTTTTGTTACAAAAAATTGACAATTATAGCTATCGATACATACTAAAATAATTTTAAAAATATCAAAATTGAACTTGAGTCTAAAAATAAAAATAAAAAATAAAAAACATATTTATTGATACATACTAAAAAGCATTTCAAATTTTTTTTGGCTAATGAGCGATCTCAAAATCAAAATAGTATTAGGGTAAAAAATTTCAAAACTTATTGACCAACAGGCCACCTCATACCGAAATAGTGTTAGGGCCAAAATACTTCTTTTTACTGAAAAACAGTTTAGCCTAATCAATCCAAACTAAAAAATACCCCCAGCCCGATAAGGATGACCTGATAATCGTTGAAAATAAACTTAGCTCAAAATATTTTACTTTCGTTTTTTTTTTTTCTTTTTTTTTAAGAATAGTAGCAAAAACACCATTAACGTTGCTACTTCAAAGCAAAAATACCCCTCATGGAATGTTTTTCGGGACATGGCCAAAATAATCATACACGTCGACCCGTACACGCATTCGTACACGTACCGGAGGGTTGATGTTTGTACTCGTACCCGTACTCACCGGTACGGTTTCGGAACCGTACCCGCAGAAGGCGGCGGTTCGGGTACGGGTACGGGTACTGAAAGTTGGACCCCCGACCCGCTGCTTCCTATTCGAGCTGACCCTCCATTTTGATATGTATTTCATATTAAAATATATTTTTTATTAATTAGTTTTAATTCGAATGTACTCTTTAGTCTACTTTAGCGTTTTTTCACCAAATTTATTTTAACGGTGCTTAGTCCTTCAAGATTAAATTTTTAAATAACTTGACATCCTCTAATTCATTATTTAGAGGTCTGATTTTGGTTTACATTGATGGATTATTTGCAATAAAATATATATTTTTTTACTTCAAATACTTTGAGGTACAACTAATCGAATTTAAAATAAATTTTTAATATCAAAATTATAATTGTAAAACCCACTGGAACCGTCGGGTTGTACTCGTACCCAAACCCGCATTTGGCCACCTCTACATGGTTCGAGCAGTTGAACCAGTTGAACTTGGTTGAACCGTTTAATAAATTTTCAAAAATTTCTTGGTCTAAAGCCAAAATATTTTATGTAACATCCCGGGCCTACGGGGTGGGAGCCCTGTCACAGCCCGATTTAAATTAAAGGCTATTTAAACCGAGTAATGTGACTAAATAAATAAATAGGAAAGTGAATAAAAACTAAACGTCTTTTAGATTAGAGAATGAAGGAATGGGCAGTTACTACAAGATTCGAACGATAACTTATATTTTGTCCCAAATCATCACTATTGATCAAGAAAGGAGAAACAAATCGTGACCTAAATATTCAAGATATATTTAGCTACTTCATCAAATGAACCAAAAGGATGGATATTGATCTCAATAACAATTCCGAAATGATCGGGTCAATATGTATCTCAAGGGAACCTAAAATCATCTCAAATAACACATGCCCGTTCACAACAAGTTATATAAGATTATTCAAGGGCTCAGAAATCCGAATAAAGGATAATCAAAATTTATAGACAACTTTTCAACAATAATTGAAAGTTGTCTAGAAATAACAAACATTTATACCTTTACAATATTAGATAACTTTCAATGAAATAAGTAAAGTTATCTCGGAGTTCAGGTGAAGATAAGAATTTAAGTATCAACTTCGAGCTCGTCAAAACATCAACAATAACATCAGAGTATTGCAGCGGAATGGATCATCAAAAGGGATTACATGTATGCAGACATATAATCCTAGAACTCGAACTACTGACATTGTCATATCCATAAGAAGACACTTCATAAAATGACAACAAAAGCTCTGTTCGGCACACTCCCATCTTCATCCCAGCTTTGCCTGCACATTTTAGAAATAATATGCAGGGCTGAGTACAAAGTACTCAGTGAACACGTGCCCAAAATATTAAAAGTTGCTTGTTAAAGCTATAGATTAAACTTGCCTCGATAAGCATGTCACAAGTGATTTACTTTAAATAACACAAGGCATGCTAAAATACTTTTTAGTTTCCTCATCATCAAACATTAATGACTGCAGTCAAATATGGTGTATGAATAACATCTACCACATCATCTCGCGTGTTGAGAAGTAGGCCTCCTTCTCAAACACATTGACCGGCCGACCGAAAGGACGGCTCACAGTCACCTCAGTGTACACATATCATGCTAATCGCATGACCGAATTCGTCTTCCATCAAGTAGATGATCATACAAAACTCAAATAATGGCAAGTTAATCATTTTCTTAAAATATCATGCTTCATATACGTATGCATATAGCATCGTCATTTAGTTAGAAAGCCCACCTGACTCCGGCTAGCCTTTACCTACTACTCTTCCTTCCTCAGTTATTTCCCATCCTCAAGTTTATGCTCGTTCCTTCATTAAAACGAAGGAATAAATAAAAGTGATAAAGGAAAGAAAATTATATAGGAAATAACCTTCTCTACTTAGCTTATCTTCTTATCTTCTTCTCTAAACCTTTCTTGATAAACTTAACATAGGTCTTTACCGAGAGTTTGTTAGATAAGAGAGTTTAACTTATCTTATCTATCTTCCGTCCTTATATATAACACATATATGTACATATATGTTCCTATCATTCCTCAAGCTCGTCAAGTTCTTGATTGTAAAGTCTAAAAATTTTAGAAATAATTCCTATAACTTATAATTGATAATCAAACTTATTTATGAGCTCGTTTCTCATACTCGATCATTCCAAACTCAACTACAATCAAAGTTGGAAAATAATAGATAAATTGAAAAGTTCACAAAACCTTTCTATAAATTCCAATAAATTCACAATAAGCTTAAAATGAAGTAGAAAATACTTTTCAAGTTTCATTATAAACAACTAACACTTAAACATTTAAAACCTCCAATTATTCTAAACTTAAATTTTGAATTCAACCCTTAAAGGGTTCCAACAATTTTCAGAATTCCAAAATAAGCATCAAATAATATACATATCACATTATTCCCTCCACCAATCTAATTATATGACATCAAGAACAAAAATGCCCAATCTATTTTAATGCATCATTTTCGTTTTTGACATAGGGCGGCTCCAAAAACTTTTCAAAAATTCATTTTAAGCATCATATAATGTCAATTTCATATCCCCATCATCAATTTTATGAAATAAAAATCAAAATAACAAATCTCTAATTTCATCAAGAACACTAATTTTGAAAATCCTGAAATTGAACTCTAAAAATTCTCACAATTTAAACTCATGCTTCTTACAATCATATAAACTCATAATCAAGCTCACTTCCTCAAATCAAAATCCAAAATCGAAAATCCCCAAACTCCCTTCACCAATTCGAATTTTCAGATTCTTAAAATAAGATGGATTTCTCTTAAATTAAATCCTCAATAATCATCCTAGAACATGTATAAATCCAGAGAATTAAAAAAATCAATCGCATATAATATTCTCATCATCCAATTTCGAATTAATATGTACCAACAGTTGCGGTATCCCCTTTGGTTTCCCAAACATAAGAATTAATCAAAGAGTTAGCTTACCTTAATCATTAACTAACTTTGATGATTTTCTTCACTCCAAAAGCTTCTAAAAATTGTGATGATTGAGATGGGAGTGTGATGTGTGTGTGCGTCTGTAAGTGAAGAGGAAAAGGAAAGAAAAAAAAAGAAAAAAAAAAAAAAGAAAGAAAGATGAGAGTGACGGGAGAGAGAGTGATAAGAAGAAACAAAATAACAAGTTGCTCCCCTTTTTTATATATTATTATATCTTTTCTATTTTTCAATTTCCTTTTCTTTTATTCCTTTGTCATAATTAATCTTAATTTTTAATCTTCAAGAAACATAATCCTCCCAACACACACACTTCAAGTCCTAAAAATTACAAGGACTTAATATTCTATATCTCAATAGTCATAATATAAATGGAAAATAAATACGAATTAAAATTCATAATAACTTCCGTCTTCGGAGATTAACTAAAAATCCCATTAACTTCAAATAATATTCTACTATATAATTAAATATAGTATATTTCCTCAACATCTCGTTTCAAGTCGTAGAAACTGAAACTAGAACTAATTTTTCAAAAAAATCTTTAAATTCTCAAAGATTCTCATTTTAATCTTTGTCTTTTTCATTATCTCAATATTTCCTCTTATTAAAACTATCATAGATTATTATTATAATAATAATCTCTAACCTCCATTAATTAAACTAAATAAATTACGGGGTATTACATCCTTCCCTCCTTAAAAAAAATTTCGTCCCGAAATTTAGTTATCTCAAAGAGCTTTAGGTATTTTTCTCTCATCTTATCTTTAAGTTTTCATGTCTACACTTCTTAACCATGGTGTCTTTGCTGAACTCTAACCAGGGCGATCGACTTATTTCTCAATTAATAAATTTTTCGATCTAATATTGCCTCTTGTTTCACTTCATCATTTCTTCTTCGTAGATGACATAATTGGAATCATGTACATACCTTCTTAATTGTGACATGCGGAATATATCACAAGTCTTGCTAAAGCTTGGTGGAAAAGTTAGTCTATCGGCAATGTGACCTATCTTTTCAATGAGTTTAAAGATCCTATAAACTTGGGTTTAAGCTTCCCCTAACTCCGAATCCATGAATTCTTTTTGACGGTGAATCTTTGAGAAAGATTTTACCACCTTTCTCGAATGTCAGCTTTGTTCTTCTTATATCGGCATAATATTTATGACAATCTTGAGTTTCTTTTGGTTCTTTGCCTGATTTGTCGAATGATCTCGATCACTTCTTCAGCAACATTAGGTCCTAATACATTTCTTTCACAAACATCATCTCAATAGAGTGGTGTTCGACATTTCTTGCATCAAGGGCGTCATAATAGTGTTATGTGGACCGTCGCTTAATAATTATTATTATAAGCAAACTCATTAGTAGAGTCTGCTCCGATTTGTCTCCTCAATCTAATACAACGATCCTAATCATACTTTCTAAAATTTGGAAGGTTCTCTCAGATTGTCCATCCACTTGTGGGTGAAACGTTATGCTAAAAATCAGTTTGGTAAACTTTGGATCTCGATCTGGTGTTCTGGGGCACTCCATATAGTCGTATGATCTCATGGACATACAACTGAACTAACTCACCTGATTGCTTTTATGCGAGAAAGAGTAATAGGATCAGTACTTGTTAAACCGAGCTACGAGTTAGCAAGTTTGAACGATTGATTAGATACTTTTTTTTATAAAAAAAAAATTAGCTGCGGAGCGACGCCGCCTAGCTACACATATCGAAGAAACCACAAACCGATCGCCTCCGGTGAGGAAAGCATATTGATGTTAACTTATCTCCTGCTCATAATGTTTCCGAGTTAAAGGAAGAAATCAAGCCTTGGGTGCTCCTATTTACGTGCTACCTTAGGGGTCACTCTTATCCAGTTTACATAAGAATATGGTTATGAAGTTCCTGATGAGGGGCTGAAAATTGTTGTATTTACTCTCTTAGATTTTGGTAATCCAGTCGTAAAATCTATAGTAATGTTATCCCACTACCATTACCGAATCTCTAATGATTGCAGCTTCCCATAAGGTGGTGGATGTAACACGTTCACCTTCTGACATGCCAAAATTGTTCTACAAACAAAGCTATATTGCACTTCATACCTTCTCACAATATTTTCGTTTCAAATCTTGATACATCTTAGTGTTTCCTAAATGTGTTGTATAGGTCCTTCGATTCTTCGTTATTAGGTATGTAGAGTCGTTCTTTGAATAACGGAATGTTATTTCCAACTTCTTTGAAATCATCAACTCTCTCAACTCGAACCCTTAATTGTAACTTTTCCATCTTTAGGAATATAAGGCTCACTCTTCGAATAAGCACAAGCAAGCAAGCAATCTTCAGCCATTCTTGTCGAGCTAGCAACATATTTACACACCATAGATTAATACTAGCTTAACTTTATAAGTATGTTTGCACTTACACTTATGCTTATACTTGTCCCCCTAATAACTTAGCCTCATTCTTATCTTAATCCATTACTCCCTTATGCTTATTTCTCATTAGATAACATGTGTAAAATGGATGATAAGAAGTTGTTGAATCATGAGGATAAGTATCCATGCTTAATTATAGAGTTTTGACTTCAAACTTATGAACTTAGCCAAATGGCAGATTGACCATGATCCAAAGAATTAATCATAAAGGCTTCAAATGTTGATCAAGTAATGGTTTTTGAATTTTCGATCAAAGTTAAGACGTGTGGCTTGATCATGGAAGAGGATTCAAGGAATTCCAATGTTCCATTTGATCACAATAATTCAACCATTGAAACTCAAACGCACATCAAGGCTAAAGGGTATATGTTCAATGAATGAGTCATAGCTTAAACAAAATAGGCTTCATTCTAGGATCATGATACATTGATGGAAAACTAAGGAAATTATCTTCCACAAGAGGCTGATTCGAGCTTCAGAAGATAAGTGAATCAAAGATAATGGATGATCTTTATCACTTGATGTACAAGAATACATTCTGGAGTGAACTTGGAAATAAATTCATATCTCATTCATGTGAAGTAATAATGGAACAATGACTATAGAATCTTGAAACTACGACACAAGGTTTGACATCATATGAGTTTCATAAATTTAGAACGTGTGAATTGAGAGATGTTAATTCCTCAATTAAGAGATAAAAATCTGGGCACAAGACATTTGACATATTGAACACATGACACTTTGAGTTATCATAACTTTCTCATAACTTGACCATTGTGGGAATGCAAGCTATCAATAGAAAGCTGAGACAACAAGAAACAACGTTCATGTTCTGAGTTTCTTGATTTGAGCAAGGAAAATGTTCAAAATCGAGGATCAAAACGGTATAGTAGCTATTCCCAGACTTAGAATTTCCGAGACAATGAATTTAGCATCTTTAACATACAAACTTTAAACTAGCATAACTTTCTCATGACTTAACCAGTTTCAAGGTGTGAGCTATGGATTTAAAGCTGGAACAATAAGGAACATTTTCCATGTTTGAAACTTCGGGATTCGAGCAGGGGAACATGATTAAAAACTGGAGTCAAAACTGTTACCGAATCTGTTTTTCTGTAAATTGACAGATTTGACATACTGACTTCAAAACATCACTACACTCACATATGAGCTCGGATTTGGGTCTATAACATAACTACGGAAAGCTGAAACAACGAGCTACAACTTTCATTCAGAGACTATTTAAGTTTGACAAGTGGAAAGGGCTCAAAAACATAGATCAACGTTGCACAGAAGGTGTTCGACGAAATGCCCGACCTGGATTCGCAACAAAAGTTCAAGAATTGGACTTCATTACATCTTAAACTATCATGTAAGTATGGAAACGTGAAGAACATCAAAAGAGAGGTGTATACAATAGCTGTACACACTCGATCAAGAAGGAAATCAAAACAACTTCAACAATCTACACATGAATAATCGTTAAAAATGATGGAGACGATGAATATCAAGGTTTTGACAACATGCATGATCATTCTTCACAAGAGCCGAATCTGGAACATCATGAATGGGGTTTGAATTCTCATCTACAACTCGAAATCATACTCATATCATTAAGAGGGAGAAGTATTTACCTACGGAAGTAGTTATCCTTATATCTCGGCTAAATCTCTCTACATCAAGTTCAAGAGTATCTACCAAAACGCTCGATATAAAGGAATCATGTGACGCTCCCATGTTAAATAAAATGATAATAGGAATTAGTTCATTTTACCCACTCCTACAAGATTTCTTTGTTCTTCATCTCAAGGTTTCTGATCAAGAGTAACGGCTCGTTGGTAATGTCATTGAGGTTCATTTTGTTGAGGGTGTGACATTTGCTGAGATTATTCTCCCTAAGAACGTTGCGGTTGACGTTGGTGTTTCTGTTGTGGCTGAAGAAATCCTTCTATAGTTCTCAAGTTCAGGACTGAGCTTGATTTAGCCTCCTTCATTAACTTCTTGCCGTTCTACTTTCTATTTCCACTATGCCATTGGCCATGATCCGAAAATGATTGGCATTCTGGGATTGAAATATAAAAGAAATATAAAACTCGCACATTTTTCTCCAATTACATAGCCATCACCATATTGAGGGCTCGATTGAGTGCTCTGGCGTATGAGACCTTCCTGACTAGTTAATAATATCTGAATATCTCGTTTCGAACTAATATGGAAAAATTTAGATATTTGCTCGTCCATAATAACCTTAGCTAGTCGAAACGAGTTAAACTACAAAACGCACGATCATATTCTCAAGCAGCCTTCTTACCTTGCTTCAAGTTCAAAACTCGGCTTCCTTCAGCTGGCTGTAACTTTTCAAAATATATTTCTCGTTTGAAGCTTCTTGAAACTGCTCCCAAGTAAGATTATGGAGTTTTTTCCCTGTGTATAAGTTTCATATTGTGCTTCCCGCCAATAGTCAGCTGAACCCTTGAGTTTGAAAGACATACATAACATAACATATGCACCTAATCATCACAACGGAGGAATTTAAAAGATTCGCTCAAGCGCACGATCCACTCTTCAACTTCTGATGGATCTACTCTACCATTAAAAGTAGGCGAGTTTTGTTAAAGAAAAAGTTCTTCATTATTCTCCCGGGTAGCAGTGACAGGGTAGGTTCTCTATCATCCTCCATTTTACCATTTTTATTTCTCTGTCTATGAGGTACTTTGAAAAACTAATAAACATACATATAAATATAAATAGCATATCTCATACTTATACGTATATTCAAGTACCTTCATACTCACATATAGGCGTTACTTATGTACTTCTCAAATAACAACTCATATAACATTTTAAGGCATCACCTCTATATTCAGTCTTCATCATCTTGTATTCATCAGCTTCTCCTTCTTAACTTAACATGTATATGAGAACTCACCCTAATATAAATAACTGTTTTTGCCATCTTTTCATATATGCATATACAGAAAATTACCTCTTAGAAGACTTCTTCTACCAAATATTGGATATATATACAGTGAAACTCCATATTCCTTTCAAGATCTATCTACATTATTAGTATCAAAATATACCCTAAGTTGTTGCAGTAGAACTACCACTTACTACCTTAGTCGTCAAAAGTTGTATATACATCTAGATCATCATCATCATCATCATCATATATATAAATATCTGGTAGTATCATCCTAAACAATCGGAATGTGGGAAACATGCTCCACTAATAACTCAAGAGTTGGTGCTGTAACATAACTCAAGTACTAGTGACTGACAACAACTATAAAGTCCCGGTAATCACCAGAAAAAAGTTCTTGTTGAATATCACATGGTTAACAAAATGGGAGATAAGTGAAGTTGCCTACCTTCATCAATACCAAGGCAATAACAGTATGAGATAAAGTATATTCTCAACACTGGCATCTAGATACATCCTATGGTGATGAGCTAAAAATTCGCCCAACATATCTCGATAACTCATGCGATAAAGGCAAAACTCATAGATTATCATTCAGGGTACTGGCCCCTCAATTCTCATTTTCGCATTTCATAGGTAAAAACATCTCTTATGTTAATCCCTAGTAAGACACAATTGTCTCCCTTGCAACATTGATGCCAACATCTACTCATCACCAAACAAGGACAATGAAATCTATAATGTAAACATATTTTTTAATCTCATATTAATCTCAACATGTCAAGTATATAATACTTTACAACTCAATCTTCACCTTCAACTAAAGTGTTGAAATACGTACCTGACATAGCTGGATGAGAGGGAGTGTTGAGCTTTTGTTGTTCAAACTCGACTAGTCTAAGAATACAATTTAGACTAGACTCGAAAGAAGTTCAAGTTCAGAGCAACAATTGCTCTGATACCAATCTGTCACAGCCCGATTTAAATTAAAGGCTATTTAAACCGAGTAATGTGACTAAATAAATAAATAGAAAAATGAATAAAAACTAAACGTCTTTTAGATTAGAGAATGAAGGAATGGGCAGTTACTACAAGATTCGAACGATAACTTATATCTTGTCCCAAATCATCACTATTGATCAAGAAAGGAGAAACAAATCGTGACCTAAATATTCAAGATATATTTAGCTACTTCATCAAATGAACCAAAAGGATGGATATTGATCTCAATAACAATTCCGAAATGATCGGGTCAATATGTATCTCAAGGGAACCTAAAATCATCTCAAATAACACATGCCCGTTCACAACAAGTTATATAAGATTATTCAAGGGCTCAGAAATCCGAATAAAGGATAATCAAAATTTATAGACAACTTTTCAACAATAATTGAAAGTTGTCTAGAAATAACAAACATTTATACCTTTACAATATTAGATAACTTTCAATGAAATAAGTAAAGTTATCTCGGAGTTCAGGTGAAGATAAGAATTTAAGTATCAACTTCGAGCTCGTCAAAACATCAACAATAACATCAGAGTATTGCAGCGGAATGGATCATCAAAAGGGATTACATGTATGCAGACATATAATCCTAGAACTCGAACTACTGACATTGTCATATCCATAAGAAGACACTTCATAAAATGACAACAAAAGCTCTGTTCGGCACACTCCCATCTTCATCCCAGCTTTGCCTGCACATTTTAGAAATAATATGCAGGGCTGAGTACAAAGTACTCAGTGAACACGTGCCCAAAATATTAAAAGTTGCTTGTTAAAGCTATAGATTAAACTTGCCTCGATAAGCATGTCACAAGTGATTTACTTTAAATAACACAAGGCATGCTAAAATACTTTTTAGTTTCCTCATCATCAAACATTAATGACTGCAGTCAAATATGGTGTATGAATAACATCTACCACATCATCTCGCGTGTTGAGAAGTAGGCCTCCTTCTCAAACACATTGACCGGCCGACCGAAAGGACGGCTCACAGTCACCTCAGTGTACACATATCATGCTAATCGCATGACCGAATTCGTCTTCCATCAAGTAGATGATCATACAAAACTCAAATAATGGCAAGTTAATCATTTTCTTAAAATATCATGCTTCATATACGTATGCATATAGCATCGTCATTTAGTTAGAAAGCCCACCTGACTCCGGCTAGCCTTTACCTACTACTCTTCCTTCCTCAGTTATTTCCCATCCTCAAGTTTATGCTCGTTCCTTCATTAAAACGAAGGAATAAATAAAAGTGATAAAGGAAAGAAAATTATATAGGAAATAACCTTCTCTACTTAGCTTATCTTCTTATCTTCTTCTCTAAACCTTTCTTGATAAACTTAACATAGGTCTTTACCGAGAGTTTGTTAGATAAGAGAGTTTAACTTATCTTATCTATCTTCCGTCCTTATATATAACACATATATGTACATATATGTTCCTATCATTCCTCAAGCTCGTCAAGTTCTTGATTGTAAAGTCTAAAAATTTTAGAAATAATTCCTATAACTTATAATTGATAATCAAACTTATTTATGAGCTCGTTTCTCATACTCGATCATTCCAAACTCAACTACAATCAAAGTTGGAAAATAATAGATAAATTGAAAAGTTCACAAAACCTTTCTATAAATTCCAATAAATTCACAATAAGCTTAAAATGAAGTAGAAAATACTTTTCAAGTTTCATTATAAACAACTAACACTTAAACATTTAAAACCTCCAATTATTCTAAACTTAAATTTTGAATTCAACCCTTAAAGGGTTCCAACAATTTTCAGAATTCCAAAATAAGCATCAAATAATATACATATCACATTATTCCCTCCACCAATCTAATTATATGACATCAAGAACAAAAATGCCCAATCTATTTTAATGCATCATTTTCGTTTTTGACATAGGGCGGCTCCAAAAACTTTTCAAAAATTCATTTTAAGCATCATATAATGTCAATTTCATATCCCCATCATCAATTTTATGAAATAAAAATCAAAATAACAAATCTCTAATTTCATCAAGAACACTAATTTTGAAAATCCTGAAATTGAACTCTAAAAATTCTCACAATTTAAACTCATGCTTCTTACAATCATATAAACTCATAATCAAGCTCACTTCCTCAAATCAAAATCCAAAATCGAAAATCCCCAAACTCCCTTCACCAATTCGAATTTTCAGATTCTTAAAAATAAGATGGATTTCTCTTAAATTAAATCCTCAATAATCATCCTAGAACATGTATAAATCCAGAGAATTAAAAAAAATCAATCGCATATAATATTCTCATCATCCAATTTCGAATTAATATGTACCAACAGTTGCGGTATCCCCTTTGGTTTCCCAAACATAAGAATTAATCAAAGAGTTAGCTTACCTTAATCATTAACTAACTTTGATGATTTTCTTCACTCCAAAAGCTTCTAAAAATTGTGATGATTGAGATGGGAGTGTGATGTGTGTGTGCGTCTGTAAGTGAAGAGGAAAAGGAAAGAAAAAAAAAAAAAAAAAGAAAGAAAGATGAGAGTGACGGGAGAGAGAGTGATAAGAAGAAACAAAATAACAAGTTGCTCCCCTTTTTTTTATATTATTATATCTTTTCTATTTTTCAATTTCCTTTTCTTTTATTCCTTTGTCATAATTAATCTTAATTTTTAATCTTCAAGAAACATAATCCTCCCAACACACACACTTCAAGTCCTAAAAATTACAAGGACTTAATATTCTATATCTCAATAGTCATAATATAAATGGAAAATAAATACGAATTAAAATTCATAATAACTTCCGTCTTCGGAGATTAACTAAAAATCCCATTAACTTCAAATAATATTCTACTATATAATTAAATATAGTATATTTCCTCAACATCTCGTTTCAAGTCGTAGAAACTGAAACTAGAACTAATTTTTCAAAAAAAAAAATTAATTCTCAAAGATTCTCATTTTAATCTTTGTCTTTTTCATTATCTCAATATTTCCTCTTATTAAAACTATCATAGATTATTATTATAATAATAATCTCTAACCTCCATTAATTAAACTAAATAAATTACGGGGTATTACAAGCCCATTACGCTACGGTGGCTCAATAAGCTCGCTTGCAACTACTTGGCGTTCGTACTCGTTTTGCCAAAATGGGTAACCCAAGTTGCTAGAGAGTACATTGAGCCCATACTTATACTGTCTTGACATACCATACTTATTCGATATGGGATGTCACATTTTAAATCAAAAATATTTTAGTCTGATCGATTCAAATTTATTGGCCAACATGCTATCTCAAAATTGATTTTATGTCTAATAGCATATATATATTTATTTATTTTTAAGAATTTGACAAACGTAGTTATCAATCGATATATATTAAAAGAATTTTACAAATTTCTTGGCCAACAGGCCACCTCAAAATTGAAGTTTTGCTAAGGTCAAAATATATTAACAAACTCAAAAATAGCATGAAAGAATAGGATTAATCAAAGATTTTGATACGATGCTTAAATTTTATGTTAAAAATATATTCTGAAAGTTAGCTTAGCTTGATTTGGGAGAGCCAACCCAATTAGTCCAATAAATATGGGTAAAAACACGAATTGACCGAATGCATGCGTAACTCATTTAATTAGAGACCCAATTATTTCTTGTGTAGTTCTACTTATTTTGAGTGTCAAATGGTCAATTTAAATAATGCAAACATCTACTATTATTTTACTTGTATGAGAAATACCAAAACAATTTTGCATAATTATATTATCTAAATTCTCTTTTATATGCAACTATATGTATGTGATTAGCTTTGAGATTTTGATGTGGGACGTGATATTTTAAATAAATAGAAATATAATATAAAATGATATTTTCCATCCTTCATTCTTATTTATCTAAAATACATCTATATTTACTCATAAACATAATTAAATCAATAGTTTAAAATTTTATTCATTGTTATATTAACAACTATGAATTGATTTGTTCGCACTAACACTACAATGATTATCTTATAAACTTACAAATATATCAATATACATATTCTTATCGTAATTCAATATATTTGAAATTCTATTAATATAGAGAATATAAAATTAGAATTAATTTGTATAAATATATAGATTTTAGATAAATAATTAATAGAGAATGTAGGAGACGCCACGTAGGCACGTGATTGTGGTGCTCCAAATTCGGAACGAAACATATAATATATTGGATGCCTTAAATAATATTAATTAATGATGTGGTGAAGTGGTATAAGATATAGACTATTGTGTTGGAGATCATGAGTTCGAATCCTCCCCTCCTCATAATTATAATTAAATTTTTAAATTTGAAGTGCAAATATATATATGTACAATATAAAATATATAAATAATAATTAATATATATATAAATAAATAGATTTTAGATAAATAAGAATGGAGGCCGTAGGTGCTGCCACGTAAGCATATGAATTAACGTGGTGCTCCGAATTCGCTGTGGAATTATATATAGGATTTACTCAAATTTAAATAGAGATTGCACATGCAATGCAATGTCGCATTTGCTAGTGTAATAAAATGTTTCCAAATGAAAATTGTGCCTGTTCCAACTATAAGAAAATTTTTATGCACGGAGAGTAATGTTTATTAGAAGAGTAGTATTTTTTGCTCAAAAAATAAATAAATAAATAAAGATAAATAAGATGAGTATAATTTATAAGATTGTCAATTTTTTTATTTTTTTTTTGGAGATAAAAGGTATCATTCATTAAGTTAAAAAACAGCAAATTAAGTTAAGATAAGATTGTCAATTGAAATAGGAATTGTTGTCATTCATATTCTGAGCATTGATGATATTTTGACAAAAAATTCATTTCTATTCAAATTCTATTTAGTTACTTGGGAATTTATATATTCCACTTTCACGAAATAGAGAGATAACATTACAGAGGACTAATGCAGAAGCTAGCGAGGAAATTGCGAAAATCTGCGGGGGATGTATACGGCGACGACGACGATGACTACTCTCTTCCCACTCGCGACGACTCCCGTCCGATCGACATCCAAGGTTGTTTTCAATTTGCAGCTTCGAATTTGGATTCGGGTTTATATTGGAACAGAAACAATTAATTTCAGCTGCGCGCTTAGGGATTAATGGCGTATGCCTCTGTCTATGCAGAGCAAGAGGAATTGGTTCGCTCCCTGGAGATGATTCACACCCAGCAGTCTCTCCTATGGAGGGTTTGTGTTTACAATTAAGCACGTATCATACTCTTCTGATTGTGGCTATATCTTTTCTTTGATTAGGTTGATTAATATTCTAATTTTCCCCTTTCTGATTTTTCTGTAGAGTGTATTCGCTGGCCTGGTTTCATGTTACATAGTTTTCCTGCTTTATTCAATGATTCAACAGGCTTATTCTCCATGGAATTTGGTATTTCTCCTTTCGATTCATTTCTCACTATGTTCATATACTGTTTATTCCTGTTAGGTTTTACACTTTTGTATGTAAAAGTTAATCAGAATGGCATTGAGTGATTTGATAGTTTTCCTGCTCTGTATATACGGATGACATTTAGGATTTTTACTTTTCATTTTTAGAAACACTATGCTGCCAGACAAGATATAGACAAACATTAAGGAAAACGTGGAAAGTATATATTTTTTGCTCGATGTTGTCAATCAATTAAATGACTTGAGGCTGTTCGGGAATTAGTTTGTGTTTTTCAGTTGATTTTGTTCAAAACACTAATGGCTTGCTTGGTATGATGGAATGGAATGACGTGAAATGGAATGGAGGAAGAAATCATGTAGAAATGTCTACATGATTTCTACCTCCATTCCATTCCACCCCATTCCATTCCATCATACCAAGCACCCCCTAAGACCTTTAATGTATAGCATTAAGTAGTTATTGAAATTTGGATACTTCCAACAACTGAGACCCTTGAGTAATTGATGTATAGCATTAAGTAGTTGTTGAATTCTGGATACTCCTAGCATCCCTGGCCGATCATTAAGTCTTGTAGTTGTAGATATTGTATGGTTCTTCCTATGACACTTGAAGTGGCGTTACCTTAATGATGGTATCAAATGGAGGAATATGCAAGTAAATGTTTGTTGCTGATTTTCCCATCCATAGACCCATTTGGGTGGAGCAAGTCGGTCTCATTTATAGCATATTTGAGATTAATCTTGAGTGCTGGGTGATTCTGCTCCATTTATGGATTGATCATGCATAATCTTTGAAGAGATTGAGCTAAACTCATAGGAAGTGAGCTATGGTTATGCCTCATGTTCATATATTTTCTCAGGTTTTTTATTTTCGCATTTGCAGAAGTACCACGCTTACTTCATGAATGAGATTGACTCAGGGAGCATTGTAGCTGCAGGTTAGCTTCATCATCTGCTTTTTTTAATCTCTACTTTGGCATCTTTTTTCTCTGATATTCTTTCGTTATGCATGATATGTATGCTGTTTCATCTGTTTATATTTCACCGCTGGGCCCTTTTCTTAATTTGATGGATATTCTTAAAGACTGGATAAATGATTTGAATTTTTGAATTGGAATATGTTAAAATGATTTTGAACCTTTTATTTGGAACTGTTCAAGCTTTTAGCTTGTCCTACTTTCAAATGATTTTATTAGGCCTACCAATAAGGTCATCAAATGACCAAAACCCTGGTTTATCTAGCATATATGGAAGTTTACTAATAAACTGTTATGCATTTCGAGTTGGAGCATACTTTTTTATTCACCATGCCCCCACAACCATTGGAGCTAATTTTATCTGTGAAATTGATCTCCTTTTGTGACTTACAAATTTGAGATCTTACATCACTTTATTTTGACCAAAAATATGTTTCAGAGCTAGTAGCTGTTCTGATATGTTCAATGATCATCACTGGGCTTATGCATAGCTCAAAACGTCATCGTCTTTGGCTTTGGTACTCTTTTCTCCCTGGTACTTTATTAGCAATCTTCTGGTTGCACCACATGCTGAGGTGAGCTGTTAATTAATATTTTGCTAAATATTTAACTCACATTTGGACAAGGAATTCCTGATGTATCTGCTGTCATTGCTTGAAGTGTATGATGAATTGATGATCATGTTTAGTTTCAATTTTGAATAGATATCATATCACTTAATTAGCAACCATTTTTGGCGAGCTAATGTATTATTTTCCTTTCAATTTCTTTATAAATTGGCATTGGATTTGGATCAAGACTCTAGGATCTTACTATAATGCTATAATGTGAGAACTCAAAATGACTTTTGGTAAAAACTAAAGAACATGTTTTAGGATTGTTTGCAGTGTATGATTTCAATCTCTCATATCCGGTTTACGCCTCTCATACAGGTTGGCAAACTTTCGATGGGACATCTTGTGGCTTCCTTTGACGCCTTTGGGGTAGACCCCTAATTCAAACACTTCAAATCTTTTCAGAGTAAAGTTGAGTTACTTCATATTTTTGTTTCTTCCCAACTGAAAGTGTTGCTCTAAAATATTTCAGTGGAGCTGCAATTTGCCTTTATGTGGATGGTTTACTCAGTGAATCATCTGAAGAAGTCAGGAAACTTCGTGGATACATGTATGCTTACAAGGCTTACTAATTTTTTACCCTGCATGTATAGCAATTTTGGACTGAAAGTAGTATCATTTTTTTTTTGGACATAATTAACTTAAATTTAAAGACCGTGCCATGGAGGACTTGAACTCGGGACCTTTGGTCCTGAAACTTCATTTTTGTCCCGTTGTTTTTTGTTGGAAACTATATTACTTGAACAATAATTCACTCCAAAACCAAGCAGTTTACTACAATATATTAGAATATTTATTTTATTTTTTATTCTCTACTTTATATCAAATTTTAAAACTAATTTATTATCCAATCTTTATAAAGATAAAATACTGTGAGGGAAGACTTTGTTCATGGACGTGCAAAGATAAAATACCGTGAGGGTTGTTGGGATAAGAGATAAAACGGTGACCTGATCTGATTTTGTTTTGTAAATATAGTGTAATTTTAAAATAATTTGGAAAGGAAATTTCCAGAGACGAGGAAGTAAGTGATAACTTAAAAATAGTGGCCATGAGTAGTATTTCATGTAATTAATTAATTAATGCGTAGATTCAAGGCAAAAATTATGAAATCATTTTGAAAATAAATAGTGCACATTTTTAGTGACATCATCTACGAATTTGGTAGAGATGAAATATATATTTTTACTTCTTTATTAAGGTTGATATTTTAGATAAACTCGAATCACTTTATGTCTACACTTTACATGAATCGAATATGAAATAATTTGATTATGTATTATCAGAAGTCATACGACTCATACGTGCAAGGTGCAACAATAATACGTACCCCATAGAATTAGGTAATGAGAAAACCACCAATTTCTAGCATCCACAAAAGAAACCCAGATTTCTAGCATTAAATCTAGATGAAGTGAAGTGTCCATACAAATTTGCACTTGCTAGTAGCAGCCATCACATAAGATAATATCTAACCTCCCTACTGTCCGAACATATCTAAAAATACTAGATATAGCTAATACATATATCCATCTCTCCCTAGGATCAATCAATCCTCCATATAAATTCTCAATAAAGTAGTACCCTCTTCCTCTCAAATTAAAGCAAATGATGTTACCAATGCCAGAGCCATAAACAGGAGCAAGCCCTTGGATGACGATAGCACAGCAGAAGCCGAGCTACCGAGAGACGGGGCTGGAGCCCCTCCATTACTTCCGGAACTAGACGTAGGAGCCCCTGCAACGGAGGTCGGAGAAATCGCTACTGGAGAAAGAGCTGCACCACAAAACCAAACATTTTAGTTTTCATTGTGTTTTGAGGAAAAATACGATGCTGCCTTACAGATCATGTCCACTACAGGTAGCATTTTTAACCGTATTACGTACCAAGAATAACTCGATTAATAATGTCAAAAGAGAATGCAACTTCTCAATAAGCTTAGTACTTCATGACTACTGACTAGTTGAGTAATTGATCATTTCATATAATAAGATCAACCATAGTAGGTAGGGATCAAGGTCTACTGCATACACTGATGGAAGCCTTTACCAATTCTGGCTCCCTTCGAGTATGACACGCACGAGGCCTACAAACTCACGCGAAGACGACATTGAGATACTCAACCAAACATCCACTTAAATTGCAATAGGTAATATACAACCTAAGTAAATAAAGTTGCCCACAATTTACGCATAATCATTAGTGGAGCAACATTTGGTTTGCATCTTTATTGAAGAATTTAAAAACCACCCAAAAACGGAATGGCAAATTGCCCAAAGAATTAATTAACAAACTTCTAATCCATTAGGGAATCAATTAATACATCAAAGTCAAACAACCACCAAAGGGATATTGTGGATTACAAAATCCATAAGCAACTCTAAATTAAATCATCATTCATTTATTGTTTAGAACCTAAGCAAACTCTCATCTTACGCAGCAGGATCGATCCAAAGTCAAATTGAATTAATCTTAAAATTGATTTTACTTGGGAAACACTACATTTTAATTCAAGAGAATGACAAATATAAGAACTAAGAACATACTCCTACATAACTATTACCAGAACAAGATGAATTTAAAACCAATTCAATATGTCATAATTCAAACGATTAGTCCTCTATTGTAATTCCGTGTTGCATCTCCGGTTGCAACAAATGGATGTTCGCCATGTCATATATTGTGAATAATAATATAAATGAATAGATACCACACCTCACTATAAGTTCGAGCTTTTAAATGAGACGGAATTCTATCATCATAAATATTTCCTAAACCGATATATTTATGACACGTGATGCAACACGGAATTCAAATAGAGGGAGAACTGATCAAAACACCGAGACACAAACATGGAAACACAGAAAAATCGAGAGCAAAAGCAAAATCAGATGAGTTTAATACCTGGAGCAGCTCCAATTCCAGGGCCCACTGTTTAAACATAAAAAGGAAGCTTGCGTCAATTTCCATATATAAAGATTGAATCTTTATAACTATTTCATCTGTTTTAGATATATATATAGAGAGAGAGGACCAAAATTAACCATCCTCTACCAATTATCTTCAGATTATAGCACATAAAGAAAGAAATTAGCTAACCACTAAAAATTCACAACTCGCCAAAACAGTGCCAAAGAATAATCGTAGAGAAACGAAATAGAGAAGGAACATTGCAAAATAAGATGAAGAAAAAGGAGGAATTGAGGAGAGACGCACGGGCGCAGGTGGAGAGGGAGGGAGTGGACACGTGGCAGGCGGCGGGGAGGGTGAGGGCCTTGGAGACATTGAGGGTGACGCCGAGCTGGGCGCTGTTCTTGAAGGCTTGGCAGAGGCAGTCGGGGTTGGTCTTAACCACCGTCTTCAGCCCGGAGCAGCACGTCTTCTCCGGCTTCTCCGCCGTGCCCCCCGCCGACACGAACGGCAGGCAGTCTACCATGTTCGCCACCAAGCCCGAGCAGTCCGCTGCCGGCGCCGGCGCCGAACGCGCGGCGGAAGTGAGAGCGAGCACCATGCACAGGAGCTGGAATGTGAAGTAGGCAGCCATTTTTGTTGGATGAGCGAGAGAATGGAGAGAGAAAAAATGGAAGTTCTGCTGCCATAAAAGTGGAGTGGAGGTGTATATAGGAAAGGGAGGGGTAAGATGGGAATTGGGGGGGTTGGACGCGTGGCGTGGAGGTGGAGCAAGGTGTCCTGTTTTCTCACCTGGGTATATTATGCTTTCTAACCATAACTTTTATTAGTAATATTTGAAAAAGATTTTCCAATTTAAATTGAAATGTAGGGATTATTTGGCTAAACTTAGTTGAAATAGCTAATAAAAATCGACTGCTTATAAGTTTAAGATTTAAAAATAAATTGAGATAAGATAGCTTATTTTTATAAACTCTTTGACAATTTATATTACCAAATAGTAATACATTTTTAGAATTTATAAACTTTTTAAAAAATTATAAGTTAGCCAAATACCCCTAAATGTGTCGCTTAAGTTATTTATTTGAGACATTTTTTATGTTTTTAATAACAAGTGTATATCTTATGAGAAAAAATTAAGAGTGGGTTGTTTTTTCTTTTAAGTAGGAGTATATCAATTTTAAAAAGACGAATTTATCAAATCGAATTCAACTTCCTTCGTCCTACTTAAAAATTGTCTTTTTATTTTATATACTTCATACATATTCAATCTATGAGATTACTAAAGTGGGACGAAGGGAGTATTTTTTATGTTCGATCTCTTTGCAATTATCATATTGGTTTGCAAAGCTGATTTTTATTTATGTAAAATAAATTAGTACAATGCCCGTCGAAATTATTTATGAGATAGTTTCATTTTTTTTTGTTTTTAGATAATTTCATTTTGAATATCAAATTGTTTGTTAATTCGATGTAATAAAAATTAAAAAAAAATTAAAGTGAATAACATTTCTAGGATAGTTGTATACATTTTTTTTTTTTTTTTTTGAGAAACTAGTTGTATACATTTTGAAAGTTCACAAGTTAGATTTGATTACTCTATATTATTAAGCTGGTAAAAATGAGGACAAAGGGGGTTCACTTTTATTCTTTATAGTGTTTGCACTCACGAGGCTCCATATTTCTCAGAAATAACATATCAAATCAATTTTTACCAGTACAACTTTTACTATATCTTCATCACCAAGTGAAGAAATACTTGGTGGCGATGCAGTTACCCACGTTTTATAAGAATCACTTTGTTCCTTTACTAGTAAATTCTACAAGAATAGAAATCCTCTTTTTTTATTCTTCCTTAGCCCTTTTTGTCCAATTTCTCCAGATGTCTATTCAGTATGGGAAAAGCCCTCTCCATTAAGAAAGAGAGAGAAATCCATTCCTTAGAGAAGAGGTTTTCGTGTCCTTTCCATGATTTTGTCGCATGAAAAGAATATAAGATGTTGAAGAGCATAAGATTCCAATTGCCACGGTTGAAGTCCCACCAAAATGGGTCGATATATATAGGGCTGTAAACGAGCCGAGTCGAGTTCCACCTGATAGAGATATTATTCCACATAACAAATATCAACATATTTTACAAGTGATGGGAACTGAACATTACTTTGCAGCCTACAACTCGAATATATGACAAAACCAGACATCATGACTCAGCCAAAGAGCACTGTAAGCAAGAACCAGTTGAGACAGTATAAAACAGTGAAATGCTAACCACGTCGAGAGAGTTTTATCGCCTTTGGACAAGGGATACAATAACAGCCACGTCATCTAGCTTGCCACCGGAGAATCCCGGAAATCCGGCTGCCTGAGCCTCATCGGCAAATGGGCTTCTTCCACATGCAGAGCTACCCACCTCTTGTGCCTTTTTTGCCAGAACCTCTGCTATTTCCTGAATTTACCATCCATTTTTTATTAAGAAAAAAGAGATGGAGCAAGCAAGATCATTGAGACTAATTCTGAGTAGCTTCGAATCAATATGTTAGCTCGAAAATATTAGAGATAACAAAGTTTGGTGCATGTTTATATATAGAGATGCAATGCTAGCGTTTTCGAATATCTTAAAAAATCTGCAGAAATTGTACCTCTGGACTTTTACCATGAGCGAGTGACTTCATGGTGATCAACAGTATTTCTTGATCGTATAAGTTGTCGAGAAGTCCATCAGTGGCGGTCACAATTACATCCTCCTCCTCTAGATCAACTCTGTACAACTGAAACCTTGAAATATATTAAGAAAGACTAATACATCTTTCATTGCAGGCTTTCAAAAGGTCAAGAGGGGGAGTGATACCTGTGCAAGAGAAGAACGGCCGTCGCCTCTTTTGATTTGGAGTGGTAAAGAAAACGCATGGTGCATAGGAGAAGACCTCTTATAAACAGCACCATGGCGCAGAACAATAAATCCCGAGTCCCCAATATTCGCCACGTTAAGAGCCTGCCATCCATATTCTTCTTAGTTCACAGTAGAAACCAATTTTACTCGACAAAAAGTCTAAGACGCGTCCTAACTCTTCGTACTCACTGATACCTGACCATCAAAATGAGCAATCAAAGCAGTGGAGGAGCCAGGCGAGTGCGTTTCAGCAACACTGAGATCAAGCAATTCGAGGGGGCTGTTTATTGAATTTCCACTGCAGTCGGAGACGAGCTTTTCACAGTTTTTCATGAGCTCCTTAGCATAAACTCCCGGAATGGTTCCTAACAATTACAAAAAAAAATAGATTTCAGCATGAAAGGAAGCTGAGCATAGTCTGACAAGAATAGTAAATATAGTTAAACTTATGTTGATAGATTTTTATCAGGTTAGAAAGAGTGATGAGTTCGAAAAAGAGAGGAAAGGAAGAAATGGAGATGAAAGGTAGGCGGATGGAGTACCTTCGAATGACCACTGACTAACACCATCTGCAATTCCGAGCCATGTCTGATTAGCAATAAAATACGCGTCCTCTCCACCTGTCAAGACCTGGAATTTATTATTTTCGCAAATTACTCGCCCACATTTTGTGACACTAACCGATAGAAACTCTGTGCATCTAAAATAACAAATCTAAATACTTCCAATAAGTTGGCTGGATACTGAATTGGTTAGTGCTCTAGCTCTACAAAAAAAATGTTCCTTTTGATTTCCATTATATGCAACAAAAAAATTTCAAACTCTTACACACATTAAACATTATTTCAGTTCCAGTGTTGTAACTCTTGTTTCTTAGCTTTGCTACGTTCATCACTATGCACATTGGGATACCTAAAATGGTAGGTCCTATTTTCCAATGAATTGATGCTTAACAAACAGAACAATAATTATGAGATACCTTAGAAGGATGTGGCAATAGAGCAGCTCCTGAAGACAGAATGAAGTCTGTCGTTAATATTTCCTGGCTGTTGACAATATTGCGTTAGATTGCTAATGTGTTACAAGTTGTTACATTGATGTAGAAGCATAACATATCAAATTTTTAAAATTGACGGTCTTAAATTACAGGCATCGAAAGTCATAGTGTTCTCCAAAACATAGTACGATATCAGTAATCCGAAGGCAAAATATATCTTTATAAAGACCATAACCAAAAATGTTACTTGCTCAACATCAATATAATCAAGAAAAACGATGTTTAAAACGAAATAACTCCAACTTTTTTTCATTTCTCTCTCGGCGCATTTTAGTGGGGATGCTAACGTGCGCCTAGTGAGGTACGATCATGGCGAAGGGCGGTGGTAAACTGAAGGGGAGACCGAGGAAGGTGATGAATCCACCACAGCAGCCACCATTTACACCAGCTCGTGTTTTGGGGGAGGAAAGTTCAGCTGCAGGGGAAGCTAGATCTAGTAGCGGGAATGGAACAGTAAAAGGGGCGGAAGCACAACCTGAGCTGGATTGTCACACGTCTGAACTGCAGCAACACGAGGAGCTTAGCTCGGAGGTGCGGAAGGAGGCTATTGCCCAGAAGATCAAAGAAGGAGAGCTTCCACCGCCGAGGAAGCGCGGTATGGCACTGGGCTACGTTGCGCCGACATTGAAGATGGGTAAGCCTACTGCTTCTTTGTGTTTGACAGAGATTGAGAATGAATCTAAGAAATGGAGAAATGCTATGATATTATATGTGATTGGGGAAGCACCAACTATTTCATATCTTAAGAACCATATACAAAAATAAGGAGGCATTATAGGCAATCTGGAGATTTTCTATCATCACGAGGGCTATTTCATGATTCGTTTTGAAGATAGAGAGGATCGGGATAGATTTTTGGTTGAAGGACCCTACACTATTGCTAACGGGCCTATGATTATTAAGGAGTGGGTGCCTGACTTTTGTTTTGCTAATGAAGTGTTAAAGGAGACCCCTCTATGGATTAGATTGCCGAATCTACCACTGTCCTGTTGGAGTGGTGACTCTCTTAGCCGCATTGGCAGTGTCGTGGGGAAACCGGTGTGCGCTGATGAGTGCATCACTCAGCAGTCAAGAATCTCCTATGCTCGGTTGTTAGTGGAGGTGGATATTACACAACCGCTAGTGTACAAGGTCCAAATTGAGGGGGAAAATAGCCTAAGTGTGGAGCAGCAAATCCTATATGAATGGGTTCCTATGTATTGCCCAACTTGCCATAAGGTTGGCCATATATGTAAGGACAAGAAAGAAGCTTCAGCTGTAGCTATTGGAAAGCAGAAACAATGGATTCCTAAAGACAAGGGGAAGGGTGTGATAGTGGAAACAGAAAGGGAGAAGGAACTGTGGGATAGGCCAAAGAAACCTGCTACTAGCTCGATTCAGGTAGGAAATCTTGAGATTCCTACTGCCAATATCTTTCAGGAGTTGAATGTGACTATAGAGGGCGGGGACTTTTTCCCCTCTAGTGTCACATGAGAATCATAACGTGGAATGTCCGGGGATGCAACAAACCATTTAAACAAAAAGAAATCAAAGTATTTCTAAGTTCGAATAAGGTTGATGTTGCTATCTTGCTGGAAACTAGGGTAAAGAAGGAAAAGGAACAAAAAATATTAGGAAAATTATGTAGAGGTTGGGATAGTATCAATAATTATCTGTATGCATACAATGGTAGGATTTGGATTACATGGAATCCTCGAACTGTGAGCATAAGGCAGATAGAGAGGCATGAACAAGCAATTGTCTGTGAGGTGTGTGATGTGGTTACTGGAAAACAACAGGTGGTGATGGCCGTATATGGTTTGAATACACAGGAATAGAGGAAAGCTTTGTGGGAGTTTGTGGATAAGCATTCTCAATGTAACACTCTGCCTATGTTACTAGGGGGAGACTTTAATGCAGTGCTGAGTTGTGATGATAGGAAACAAGGGAACCCGGTGACATTTGCAGATATTGAGGATTTTCAGAATTGTATAAATAAGAATGATCTGCATGAGGTGAGGGCAATTGGAAGTACCTTTACATGGACAAATAATCAAGAAGGAGAACATGGTATTTGGTCGAATATAGATAGGTGCTTTGCTAACAATAGTTGGCTATCAGAATATCCAAGTGTAGTGGTGGAAAGACTTGAGAGAGGGGTGTCTGATCACTGCCCTCAATTGCTAGAATTTGATAAGAAGGAGATGAGGCCAGGGCTATTTAGATTCTACAATGTGTGGGCAGATCATGAGGATTTTGCAGAACTGATTCAAAGGAATTGGAAAGTTCAATCGTCTCCAGATTTGTTGGGATTCTGGAGGAAATGCCAATATCTGCAGAGGCCATTGAAACAACTGAATACAAAATGGTTTGTTAAGACTACTGAGAAAGTGGATGGGCTAAGACAACAACTAAAAGAGATTCAAGAGCAACTAATCCAAAATATCCAAAGTCATGAACTGATTCAGGAGAGAAGCTGATGTTGGGGGAATTAGAGAAATGGAGTAAAATAGAGGAGAACATTTGGAGGCAGAAATCTAGGATAGACTGGTTGCAATTGGGAGACTCAAATACAAAATTCTTTCATGCCTATGTTAAGGCAAGGCAAAACACAAATGTTATTCAGAGATTAATTAGAGAAGATAATGGGACTGTATGCATAGGTACAACACATGATAATGGTAGAGGTTCGAGAGTTCTATAAAAATCTCATGGGAAGTGCAGCAAATGAACTGCGTATGGTGGATAAGATTACTATGAGTAAGGGACCTAAGTTGGATAGGGAGCAGCAATTAAGTCTGATTGATGAGTGTAGTGGTGATGAAGTGAAGGAGGCTTTATTTGGAATGGATGGAAATAAAGCCCCGGGCATAGATGGATTCAATGCTTGCTTTTTCAAAAGGTGCTGGGCTTATTTTGGAGAAGAATTGGTTAAAGCTATCAAGAAGTTTTTCATTACTGGAGTTCTACCTAGTGAATTGAATGTGTCTCTTATTACACTACTGCCAAAGTGTAGGAATGCAAATACCATCAGGGAGTACAGACCGATAGCATGCTGTAATGTGCTATACAAGATAATATTAAAAATTCTAGCCAATAGAATGAAGAAGGTGTTGAGTGCTATTGTTAGTGAGCATCAGTCAGCTTTTATTCCAGGGCGATCTATTTTTGATAACATCATACTCAGCCATGAACTTGTTAAAGGATATACTAGGAAGAATATTTTTCCTCGGTGCATGGTGAAGGTAGACATTCAGAAAGCGTACGATTCAGTTGAATGGCCGTTTCTGCAGCAAGTAATGATGGAACTGAGATTCCCCCAGAGGTACATTCATTGGATCATGGCTTGTTTGACAGGGGTGACTTATATTATCAATGTAAATGGGGAAATGACTGAGCCTTTTAAGGCAAGGAGGGGCATCAGACAAGGTGATCCCATATCACCTTATCTATTTGTGTTATGTATGGAGTATCTCCACAGATGTCTTGTGGAGTTGAAGCTGAATAATTTGTTCTAATACCATCCTAGATGCAAGAGGCTGGAGTTAGTTCATATAAGTTTTGCAGATGATCTTCTGTTGTTCACAAAAGAGACTGCTAGCTCCATACAACAAGTAATGGGGGTGTTGGGGAAATTTGCAGCTGCATCTGGATTAAAAGCAAACCAACTGAAAAGCTGCATCTACTTTGGAGGGGTAAGTGCAGAGGCAAAACAAGAAATTCTTGCTATTTCTGGCATGACTGAGGGGCAACTACCCTTTAGATATTTGGGGGTCCCTCTCTCATCTCAGAAGCTAAGTACTATGCAGTGCTTTCCTCTTGTGGAGAAAATAACGCAGAGAATTAAGTGCTGGACCTCGAGGATGTTAACATATGCAGGGAGATTACAACTGATCAAGTCAGTGTTATTTGGAATTCAGACTTATTGGAGTCAGACCTTTATCCTACCTCAAAAGATCTTGAAGATGATTCAATCAGTCTGTAGAGTCTTTCTATGGACAGGAAAGGCCGAGGTATCTAAGAGGGCATTGGTAGCATGGGAGAATGTCACTCTACCTAAACAAGCGGGAGGGCTCAATATTGTAAATTTGAAGTTATGGAATAGAGCGGCAGTCTGTAAACAGCTATGGAGATTAAGTCAAAAACAGGATAGCATATGGATAAAGTGGGTGCATGGTTTTTACATCAAGCAACAAGACATTTTGGAAATGGAGATGCCTAAGCAGAGTTCTTGGGTCATTAGGAAAATATTGGGAGCTCGCGTGCATCTACAGCAACTACAGCAGGAGGAGTGGCTGCAACAAGATTGATTTTCGATCGCCAAGTTGTATAGGATGTTTATGGGATCAGTGCAGGTGGTGCCGTGGGCAAAAATGGTCTGTCAAAATGCAGCTCCGCCCAAGTATTTGTTTATTAGTTGGTTGTTATTGCATGAAAGACTTCCTACATGTAGATACTTGCAGAGGATGGGGATTTCTGTAGATGAACGTTGTTGTTTCTGTGAAGATAATGAGGAGACGTTGGAGCATCTATTCTTTGCTTGTGGGGTAATCCAACAAATATGGAGGGAGGTAGCTGTGTGGTGTGGAGTTGATAGGGTGGCTGGCAGTTGGGAGGAGGAGAAGCAGTTTCTATTCTCTCAATGTAGGACTAATAGTGTGAAGCAGCGGCTCTATCGATCGTTGGTATCGGTAGTGGTGTACCATGTTTGGATGGAAAGGAATGGACGGCGCATGGCTGGGAAGAGGAATACGCCTGCAACTCTTGTTAAACAATGTAAGCTTGTTCTTGCATGGTGTTGCAATAGAGATAGAAGGCTAAGGTCAGTTAGGCTAGATTGAAGTGAGAACGTGCATGCATGGCTCTAATTTGTAGGTCAGCATGGGCTGGAATGTAATTATGGTGAGGGGTGTATCAGTTTTGATTGTGCAATGAAATCGGTATTACCAAAAAAATATATATATAATCAAGAAAAGATAAGTCAACATCATATGTCACTTAATCAAACGAAGAAAACAGTTTAACGTTCCATCTTGTACTGGAGAAGCTGATATTTTATATGTAGAAAATGATCAGTACTTGAAAATTGGATAGAAAATAGTTTTAGTGCCAGTGACAAACCTTGATTTAGTATATTCAGCAAATTCTGGAGCTGTTGTTTTATGTACTAATGCTTCTGCAAGATCAGCACCCTGCAAATTGTCATCATTCAGTCTTTTCAGATTCCAGCATTACGTCATGATGTGTTTTGCTAAGATGCATATATTTGCAATATTCTTCCCAGAAATTATAGAGGAGAAATAGTCTCTCCTTTATTCAGTACTGAATCATATTGATGTTGCTATACACTAGAAGAGCCTCTCCTTTAAAAAAACATTACTTTGAAGATATGATGCTCGGAATTATAAGTTAAAACAATCAACCAGTGAAGAGAATAAAATGGCGAGGATATATAACTTGAGAATGATTATAGCCATGATAACAACATAAGGTTATTTACATAGACAAATCAAAGTTCCCTCTAAAGGTCTTAATACTGATCTACATGAACTACATCTCCGATCCTAAAAAACATAATGCAATTTGTTAAGAACTAGCACCTTTTATGGACAAATGAATTCATATCTAAATATTTCAAGTCTAATAACTAATCATTTGTGCATCCTAATGACTTTTTAACTTACTTATCATGGTTTGCTGCTAAATTCATGCTTCAATGTAATCGAACTTACTTGTGTGCAAACTCAAGTTCATTCAAACAAACATGAAATTTGTATTTATTTTATAAATGCACTTATCCAACTTACCACGGTTTGGTTCTCAGATTCATCACCTTCCTTCGATTCTTCAACAGTTTCAGTGTCTTCTAGCATTGAGTCAGCTTCCAACTGAGGAGATACTGTCAATAACTGTGTGGCATCTTTTTCACTTACATATCCAACAGTCTCGTTCTGAATCCCGCTCTCATATCCAGAAGCCTGCTCCTCCGAGCCTATGGACCGAGTCATAGCTAATTCCAGTGTAGGAGAATCGTCCTCACCACCATACGTGTCATTTTCATTGTCAATGCTTAGTACATTTTGCATCTCAACAGCCTCGATACTATCCACATCAGTTTCACTAATAGCTTCAGTAGCTAAACTATTCATCTCTGCTTGTGAATTCGGTACGTCAGTCTCTTTGTACAAACTCATAGATGGTTCTGAATCAGAGGATGAAGACACCAAATCATCTTCAAAACCTTCACTATCATCACCAAATTTTTCGTTGTGAATTTCTGCATTCTGAAGTTCATTGATAGGAACAACATCTGTTATGATAGCAGCATCAGTACCAAATTCAGAAATAGGAACCACTGGATCCATCTTCAAAGCAACCGATGCAATTGCATCTGCAGTTTCCTTTTCAGAAACTTCTTGAGGAGTAATACATTTCTCTACTGAACTTGGTTCCTCCAGAATCTCATCTACACCTTGTTCGCCATTATCGGTGTTAACTATGTCAGCATCAGTATCAGTAGCAGTAATGTCAGCAGTTTCCTTTTCCGACAACGCTTCCATGGTATCGTTCAATCCTTCAGACCCTGTATCCACTGGAGACTCCTCAAAGTCTTCATTTATACCTTCCTCCACATTCTCAGTTGGCTCTATTTCAACATCGGAAGTAGAGGGATTTCCTTCAGTTTCCTCATCCACCAAAACCACTGCAGAAATCCCATTCTCCGCCTCAGAGCTTTCGTAAAGTACAGAGGCATCCGCAAGAGAATCCTCAAAAGGAGCAGCAGCTTCCTTTTCTGGTAATGCTGCTGTTGTGTTATTCAAAACTTCAGACCTCTTTTCTATTGGAAAATCCTCATATTCTTCATTTATACCTTCCTCCACATTTCCAGTTGACTCTATTTCAACATCAGAAGCAGAGGTGCGTCCACCGGTTTCCTTTTCCAACAAAACCACTTCAGAGATTCCATATTCCACCTCAGAGGCATCCACAAGAGAATCCTCATAAGACGGAGACGTAATCTCAGTGTCTTCGTTTTCTAATAATGCTGTATTGTTATTCAATATTTCAGACCTCCTATCTACTGGAGAATTCTCATACTCTTCACTACTACCTTCCTCCGCATTTCCAGTTGGCTCTATTTCGATATCAGAAGCAGAGGAATTTCCATCAGTTTCCTTTTCCAACAAAACCACCGCTGAAACTCCATTCTCCACCTCAGAGCTTTTATCGAGTATAGAGCCATCCACCGGAGAATCCTCACACTCTTCATTCAATCTTTCCCCCAACTTTCCGGTCCGGTCTGCATCAATATCAGCAAGGCTGATGTCATCACTTTCCTTTTCCAGTGAGGCCACTGTAGTAATATCATCCACCACCTCAGAACCTACATCCTTGTTTGGACGTTCCTCCACATCCGCGGTCTGCTGCCCTACAAAAACTCGAGGAATGGAAGTACTTTCCGTTTCATTACTTGTAAAAGTAACATTAGAAGTTTCCTCTAATGATTCATCGCAAGAGACCTCAACTGTAAAATTCTCTATTAGCGAGCTCCCATCCGGTATAGAGGCTTCCATTGCACTTAAATCCTTATCCTCATCATTTAGGTCCTCCACATTCTCAATCTGCTTTATTTCTAAATCTGGACTAGAAACACTTCCAATTTCTTTATCAGAAGTTAAATCCTTGTCCTTTTCATTTAGGCCCTCCACATTCTCAATCTGCTTTATATCTAATGCCAGACTAGAAACACCTCCCATTTCTTCATCTAATGTTACATTCTTCTCCTCTTCGTTTAGACCATCTACATTCTCAATCTGCTCAATTTCTAAGTACACAGAAACACCTCCCGTTTCTTCGTTGGAAGTTACATCCTCGTCTTCATTTGGGCCATCTACATTTTCAATCAGCTTACTATCTAAATCCAGACTAGAAACACCTCCGTTTTCTTTATTGGAAGTTAAATCCCCCTCCACATTTTCAATCTGCTTTATTTCTAAATCTGTACAAGAAGTCCCTCCCACTTCTTTACTGGAAGTTAAATCATTGTCCTCTTGATTTAGGCCATCGACATTCTCAATCAGCTTCGTTCCTAAACCCGGACTAGAAATACCTTCCATTTCTCCATTGGAAGTTAAATCCCCGTCCACATTCTCAATCTGCTTTATTTCTAAATCCGGACTAGAAACACCGCCCTCCACATTTTCGATCACCTCTGTCTCTAAATCCGGACTAGAAATAACTCCCATTTTGTTATTCGAAATCGAAACAGGCACCTCAATATCAACGGTGGCTGTCAATGATTTCTCAGAAAACAAACGCTCTCCCTCAACAGCAATGAGGGTATTGCTACTACAAACAACTGAATCAGCGCCATCACCGGCCTCAGTCGAGCTAGAGGCAGTCACATCGCTTTCGTCTTCACCTTTCATGACCATCACCATACTAGATCCATTTGTGCCTTCCTCTTCTATCTCCTCCTTCACAATCTTAGGATCTTCCATTTCCACATTTTGCTGAATTTCGCTCGGGTCCCCAAACCGGAACAATACGCTACCATCGGAATGCTCTGCCAATACGATAAATCAATAAGGAAAATCATACAAATAATTCCAAGGAAGAATGAACCCTGAGCAAACTAAACTCAACTAAGATCACCAGAAGTAGAAATCTCATCAATAACCAAGCAATTACAGCAAAAGATGAAATGAGAAGTGTGATTGGCGTACCGTGAGTGGAAATGACAACAATCTCCGAAGCAGAAGCCGCAAATGGAGAAGGCTTGAGGAGCAGTAGGAGATGAGGTGGGCGCCTTCGTGTTCTCGAGAATCTTGAATTGTGGGAGTGAAGTGCAGAAGAAAAATATCGTTTTGGAGGCAGAAACAGAGGCAAGTTATAGTTAGTGGTTAGAGATCGGAAATGCAAGAAAGTGCTGAAAATATCAGCCATTACTGCTGCTGACGCTAAATTCTCAAGGTGACATGATTAGAGGAAGGGAGAAATGGAGAAAGATTTATTTTTGGGTTTTAAAATTTTAGAATAGATAGTTTTTTGATTATTTGTGTGGACAAAAATTGGTGGGAAACTCAACTGTCTTAACCTCCATTTTGGGCAGGGATTTGGTGGAGGACAAGCAGCGAAGAGTAAAAGTTGAAGACTTGAAGGAATTAATTTTTCTGGACTATCTACACATATTCTGTGAGGAAACTCTAGTATTTTTGGTATTGATTCGTAGTAATTTATCGGTAGTAAATTTTTTGATCCTGTAAAGAAAGAATACTTTAAAATTTTATTTTAAAATTCATAACAAGTGTTGGAAAAAAATGGTCAATAAATAGAAGACGGAGGTAGTACTAATAATAATAATAATAATAATAATAATCTTTACAATATATAAAAACTCAATTGTTAGCAAAAATTACATCTATGCCATTTTCCCTCCAAAACTAATCATCTATTATCCAATAGTTTTATAAAGATGATTTTTAAAGAATTGTGATTGTCCAATGGATTTGGTAATAAATGCATTTTAAATTAAAAATAGTATTTCATTATTTGTTAATGTATATATATTTGCATTAAATTATTGTATTAATTGCTTTATTTTGATATATCCATATGTTATATATTTACTTTTTCAATTATATTTTTTTATTGATAATTTGTGTAAAATTTTGTGACAATAGAAAATTTGGATACATTGTTACAAACAAAACTAATTATTTATTGGACTTTTGTGAATTAAGGATATGATCAATAAATATACTGCAATCATGATGTACTGCTTAATTTCTTGATAATTTTTTTTCCAAAGAATGTAGTATTAAATTACTAATTACTAATTATTTAGATAATTATTACAAATTTAAATAATACACCAACCAAATAGTAATTCAAAAATCTTAAGATCAATTATAATCGAGGCACAAAATAAAATACTCTTTTAGACTTAAGGATATCAAATTTTGACCAAAACTTAATAAAACTTAAATTCTACTATCTTTTTCAAATTTTGGTCCAAATTGTCCCACATCACTCACATGCATTCTCTCTCTACTCTCCACTTTCTATCTCTTAAACCCATGTGCATATTTCTCTCTCTTTTTTTTGTCTTTTTGTCTTTTGTTCTTTTTTTCTAATATTCTTTTTTTTTAATTTTCATTTTCATTGTCATTTTTTATTTTATTTTTTCTTTTTATTTTTTCCCTTCCAGTTTTTTTTGTTTTTTTTTTTGTTTTTTTAACTGTAAGAAGTTACAAATTTTCCACCTCATTTTGGTAAAAAATTGACAATTTCTTACGAATTATCTTTGAATAAGTTCGTTCTACAAAATAATTTGGTAGAAATTGTCAAATTCTTACATTCTCCATCTCGTTTAACGATAAAAAAAATCTTACACTCTTCTTTAATTTATGTAAGAATTGCATAATTTCTTATGTTGAACTTGGTAAGAAAATATTAATTTCTTATCAAGTCTGCTATTTTGGTAATAATTTCACAATTTCTTATGTTATGCTTAGTGAACAATTTGTATGCGTGGTTTTAACTTAGTAAGAAATTTCAATAAAAAGATAGGAAATGAGAAATTTCTTATCAAGTACAATAAAAAAGGGTATGAATGTGTAGTTTTATACATGTAGGTGGTAAGCATTTACTACTTACATATCAATCATTTATTACTTCATGAGTCAAAACAAGTGAAAAACAACAATAATCATCAACGAAAACAAGTGAAAAATAACAATAATGTTATAAAATGACAAGTGAAAAACAACAAATAATCATCAACTATTACAACAAAATAAGTGAAAAACAACAATAATCATCAACGAAAATTATTATAAAAAATTGCCAAATAGGCAAAACAAAATGTTATCATAATGGTAAGAAATATAAATTTCTTACCAATGCTTCAGATCGGGTAAGAATTTTATATATTCTTACCGAGTTGACTTCTTACTGCAACTCGCGATTTCGCATCTCGTTCATCTTCTCCGGCGTGTTTCTCCCTCATTTCTCCACCAAAATGAGCAATCCACCCCTTCATCTCTTAGTCTTTCCGAGGAAAACAAAGCCTAATGGTCAATTGCACCACAAACATTCGGATTCGGCCGGAAAATGGCCAAAATAGAAGCAAAACCCTAATTTCTTAAAAATGTCACTGTAGGGTGAGGGATCTGTTGCAGTAGTTGAGATTAGCCGGATCTACAGCGGCGGCACTCCGTTGCGTTGCCTTTCTCTGCCGTCATCACTAGCCTTTCGTCATTTCCTCTGTTGCTGAGATAGTGAGGAGAGATGAATGAAATGAAGAAAATGAAGATATAGAGAGGTTGCATAGGAAAAGAGAAAGAAAAATGGAGAGTCGACAGTGACTGCTCCCACACCGACGTGCCGAGCATCTTCACATGCGCCAGAGAAGGTGAAATCGGTAGAGATGAATGAACGATTATGGCTTAGAGTCTAGAGAGAGAGAGAGGGACAGAGAGAGGGAGAATGGAAGAGTAAAATGGAGGGGATAGGGTTTGGGAGAAAGGAGGGTAATTATGGAACAACATACAAAAAGAGGGTAAAAATTGAGTTTTCTTATGTTTGGGATAAGATTTAATATACACTAAGGGATTGGGGTATAATGCTATATTTCCTCATTATAATTTCACGGTATAAATATAGTACATCCTATAGAGAGTTTATATTTCTATCACATAAATATCTAAAGTTATATTCCTTCCGTCCACTAAGAGTGCGATGAGGGGTTCATAACACGAATTTCTATGAGCTCATTATTTGTTAGACAATTAACCCTGTAAAATTTTAATTAACAGGATATGGTTAATTAGTGGCTAGGATTAAAAAATTAATTATAATATTATATAACACATAATGAGCTTAATGAAGTTTGTGCCACTGACCCCGCATCATATTTTTAGTGGATAAAGAGAGTAATTCATATCTTCGTACAACGCACGGGCACAAAACTAGTAATAATAATAATATCTTTGGAACAGAGTCTAAAATCGCTTTTCCCAAAAAAAAAAAAAAAAAGGTCTAAAATCGCAACTTGTAAGTGAATCCAACCCAATAAACGTTACTTTGCCAAAGTCTAGAAAATAAAAAAAAATAGGCATTACGAAAAAAGGGAAGATGGAAAGCAAAAAAAAACCCAAAAATTGATCGGCTCTTCATCCTAGTTCATTTCTACACTAGAGATAAGAAATAGAAAAGAAAAGCCGCACGAATTTCATATGCGCTAATATGGATTGCAGAATTTCTTCGCTGGCTTGAATCATCTCTGTCCTCCTATTCACCGTTGTGCTGCAGATTTAAGAGAGTAAGTTGGATTATTGGAACTCGTTAATTTGGATTTTACCACTGAATATTTCTTGACTGTTGCATATAATGAAATATATAAGCATAATTATGATTACCTTAGAATTGATAATGTTATCTCAGTTTATAGCCATATACTAAGCAATCTTATGAAACATTTGATGGCCACCTGTTTGTATTATGCGTTTCATTGCATTGCAAATTGCAGTGGTAGACTGGTAGGGAGTTTTTATTTTTTTCATCGTATGCATTGGAGTAGTAGGAGTTGACAACAAAAAAACAGAGCTCGGAAGCATAAACTTCAATGGAGGAGCAAAAATATGAGAACTTATATCTAAATTTGAATGCAGTAACAAAATGTGTTGTCAACGACATTCATCGCCTCTTATCCATGCCCACCAACTTTTATCAGATCGAAGAAAAAGAGTAATATTTTGTCGCATACAATATAGTATATACATATGTTCTAGTTTTAGAGATATCACAATATACATGAAAGGTGATAGAGCTGATTACGGGTTATTGTATTTGAGGGATGATTCTGCAGCATTTATTTTGTTCTTGTTCACTTCTTTAGTCTAATCTAGTATTTTCCTCTTCTCTATTCTTCTTGCCTTTTGCTTTTCTTTAACGCCTCTCTCTTGTGTTGTTGATCTTGATGGCTTTATATGGTGATAATTGTTTGGCAATGAATTCCCACGCATTACCCCCTTCTTCCTCGGTTCTTTTATCCAACCCTCACGCTCCTCAGGGAAACGTGTGCGCGTGACAGATAAAAGTACATACTTACTTCTTTCAAATTTCTTGTTATTTATTTATGTATGTATGTGTGTGTGTGTGTGTGTGTGTGTATAGATATATATAATAACTTGAAAATTGTATGTTGGTAGCATTCCTTCAAGCAAGGTTTGAGGGCGTTGAACCTAACAATTTTGTTGTCTAGAATTAAAATCTTTTACCTTTCCTGAGTCTTTTATAGTCAACCTCTGCTCCATGAATCACTTGGTCCTCATACTTGTTTGATTTTATTTTGCAACAGGTTGTATTTTTCACGGTTGGTGCATCATAACTTTGCTCTTGTTTGCTATTTGTTCGTGCTATGTCAATGACAAGTTCCTTGAGAAAGCTCGTGTCTTGCGTTATCCTTGATTTAGACGGAACACTTATTAACACAGGTGCAATTTTATTTCTTCTTGTAGTGCATCTTTTATATGAATTCTATTATAATAGAAAATATGCAATGATTATCTAGTATGAATTGATCTAAATGGATAAGAAAGTATGTGTACTAAAAGTCCTTTCGGAGATTTGGAAGGCTATCAGCAATAAGGCTAACTTGTACTTAGTATTTGAGCACATAATTACTGTAGTATGTTTGTTTGTAACGGCCAGTCTATTTCACATGTGAGATGTTAATTTTTTTTTATTAACTTGAAGTCTGCCCTTTTTTACAACTTGCTTCTTTGTAGATCTGTGTTAACTTATAACTTCTGGTTATAAAAAATCTATTCAATTTGGGATGAACTTTATACGGATTATTACTTTTTCTTCAGACATGTGCAAGCATGTGTTATGTCCTCCAATGTGATTATTTCAGATGCCATTGTGCATGATGTCCTCAAGACTTACTTGGTTAAGTATGGAAAGCAATGGGATGGAAAAAGAGCTCATGCAACTGTAGGAAAGACACCTCATGAAGCTGCAACTACTATTGTTGAAGATTATGAACTTCCAATAACTACAGACGAACTTTTATCAGAGCTTTCTCCAATATTTGCCCAAAAGTAATACTTCCTGTCTTCTAGTTTTTTCTTTTTATTATTATTGATGACCTTGTTTTTTCATAAGGATCATGCATCTTCTTAATTGACTATAACTGCATTGTTCTTTTCAAATGGAATTCCTGGGATGTTGTTCTAGTTTTACTGTATTTGGGGAAGACCTTTTTCTTCTTTTCCTTGCATCTTATTAACATAGCCATTTTTAAGCTTTGGTAATAAACTAACAGGGCAACTTGCTCTAATAAAGTGTTTCTCAGACGGATTTTCTTGAATATTTTCTGACAGAAATTGAGCTTAGTTTCTATGTTCTGTTTGTGTGAAGTGAGAAACTTAGATTCCATGTCTTCTGATTACATTTTGCTAAAGTGAGGTTTAAAGGACAAAAGCACAACTGCTTGGTTTTAGGATTTTAGCAGTTCATGCCATCTTTGCCTACATAGATTATTTACTTTTGTTAAGATGTTAGCATAGTTCCTTTTTCTCTCATTTGGTTTCCCCTCTTCCAGTACACATTTTATCATTTCACTAATTTTTCTTAAACTCTATTTTAGATGGTGCAGCATCAAAGCTCAACCTGGTGCCAACAGGTTAATTAACCATCTACGGAGGCATGGTGTGTTGATGGGCCTAGCTTCAAATTCTTCAATGGAAAATATAGAGTCTAAGATTTCTTATCATCAGGGTACTTAGATGTGTTATTTGGGTTAAAAAAAGCTCTTTCATTGTCAAATCTATCTTGCTGCAGCTATATAAAAGATGCACATGGATTTCAATTTTGCGTTCCCTATGGAATTAAATTATTGTAGGTTGGAAAGAATCATTCGGTGTCATTATAGGTGGTGATGAAGTCACTTGTACGAAGCCATCTCCTGAAATGTGAGATTCATTACAACTGACTTTGTTTTTGCTACTTTGGATGCTTTTGTAAAAAAGAACTTCATCACACTCTTACAAATTTTGTGGTTCATTTTTGCAGATATCTTGAAGCTGCTAAGAGGCTAAAGGCGGATACAATTAGCTGTCTTGTCTTTGAAGATTCAATGTAAGTGTTAACGAAGCATATTGCAATGAAATGAGTGAAAAATACTTCTAGAAAGTTGATTTTTTGAAGTTGTGGTACTTTGATGTTTACATCTGAGTACATTGGAGATATTATCTTTCCATGCTCGCTAGCTATATATGTCATTTAACAATGGTCAAGATATCAGAACTAAGTTTCCAATGGTATCAAAGACTTTGAGGATGACTTTCTTTTATTTTTATTCGTGTAATATTTTGCATGTGCCTATTTCCTAAAAATATAGGAATCAGCATCACAAGTCTGTGTGCAATTGGTACAACCCCCCCGATGTAATTTTGTACTATAATTTCTTGTTTATGCTAGGCCAGGTGTTACTGCTGGTAAGGCAGCCGGAATGGCAGTGGTAGCTGTTCCCTCGCTTCCTAAACAATCCCATCTTTTCACCTCTGCAGATGAGGTGATTAACTCTCTCCTAGATTTCCGACCTGAAAAGTGGGGCCTACCTGCCTTCGAAGACTGTAAGCTATATTTTCCCTACTTCGATTGTTCTGTTGCATTTTCTATTTCTTACACATTGATTATGCTATTGCTACAGGGTTAGAAGGTACTTTACCAATCGAACCATGGTACATTGGTGGTCCTGTCATCAAGGGCTATGGCCGTGGTTCCAAAGTGCTTGGGATACCTACAGGTTTCTTCATTTTCTTAATTTCCACAAATGGTGGAATCAAGTATTCTTGTTATATAAATATTGTTATGAGGGCGTAGATTGGTTTGAGAATTTTCTGCTGCTCTTCCAGCTAATTTGTCAACTGAGGGTTACTCGGATCTCCTCTCCGAACATCCTTCGGGAGTTTATTTCGGGTGGGCTGGATTAGGGACTCGAGGTGTTTACAAGATGGTAATGAGCATAGGTTGGAACCCTTACTTTAACAACACAGATAAGACGATTGTGAGTTGTGCTCATTTAACTCTACTATCATTTTTTCACTCTACGTTTCTCCTTCTTCCTTGTTAGTAGCCGATTATTTATTCTCATCTTGTGAGATTCTTTAGGAGCCATGGTTGCTTCATGATTTTAAAGAAGACTTCTATGGTGAAGACCTGCGTCTTGCTATCGTGGGCTATATACGGCCTGAGGTATATTAGAGGATCAATCACTCTGTGATTACTTCTGTTTTATGGTTATCATTATTGTTTTGAGTTAAACTCAAGTTTTATATTTGTTCTTTCGAGACGAAAATCGGGGTGTTCTCTTATAACCAGCTCTAGTGATTTGATTTGTACAGGCGAACTTCGAGTCGATTGAGAGCCTGGTAGCGAAGATCCATGAGGATGGGGAAATCGCTGAGAAAGCGCTTCAATTACCCCAGTATTCCAAGTACAGAGATGATCCATATTTGAAAAATTCTCACTAGAATTATTGATCAACTTATCACTATCAGAGGCCGGATGAAAGTACGGAGAATGGTTAGAAGAAACTCGTATTTATTGAATGGTCAATCTTTGCATATTGAATATACAATAATGGTTTATGTAAGAACTCATTTGTTCTCTTACTCATTTATTTGTATTTATAGAGAAGATGGACTTTGATTTTTTATTTTTTTTTCCAATGTAATTAATGACGTAAATTTAGTACTCCCTCTGTCCTCGATTTACTGACCCTGTTGACTTTTTAGATGATTTTGGAGTTTCGTGATGAAGGATTTTAAATTGAATTTTTTAAGATTACCTTTTTTTACACGATACTACAACACTCGTAGTACCTTGTAAAAAAAATTAAACTCAAAAAATTCGATTTTAAATCCATCATCACAAAGCTTTAAAATTATCTAAAAAATCAACAGGGCCAGTAAATCAAGGACGGAGGGAGTACTAATATTTAAGGTATTAGAATCAAACTAAACGTATAAAATGAAAAAATTAATGTTAACATGGACTAAATAAGAGCTGTGCTCACCTATGGTGCTTACATAAATGTTTTCATTTCCAATTTTATGGCTAGTATCTTTGCACTCAGAAATTTCCATTGCGGTAGAATTCAATCCATTCCTCTTGGTACTAGCTAGTCGTGATTATCAGGAATAAAATTTATACGACTTTTAAAGAAATTATCCCTACTTAATATACTGATTTAACTTATTAAACTTCGTCGAGAATCTTAGGTCGAGTCATGTTGGGCCAAATAAAAAAGTTCAACATAGACGATTTTTGTGTGGTGACAAAAAGTTAGGCTGACCTGGCCCACCTTGAGCCTAATGGGCTTTTAGAGAAAAATCAAATCGGGTCGCGCTGAACATGACTCATGCTAGCCGAAATTAATTGAGGCAGAGTCCTACCCTAAATTAATTTTATATTGTAAAAGTGATTGGGACGACCCATGCTTTGCCTTAAGCCCAATGGTATAAAGTTGGCCCGATCTTAAAATCTTTCGCATTATGATAATGTAATTCAATTTAAAAAAATGGTATTTCATTAGTAGGTGATACCAACCATAAACATATAATTACAATTTCTTGATTTATTTCTTTTCCATCTCCATTACACTACATGTTTCCTACCCATCACCTTTATACATATTGTCAATTTTTATGTACAAAATCAGACATTACTACTAAGGGCAATTCGGTCCTTGAATTGAATTAAGTAAAAATGTGTGGAGCTATGATGCACGGATTCTTCTAAAAATACCATATTGCAGTATCGCACCCGCACCGGATACACGTGAGGGTGCAATTCTCGTGGGATACGCACTGGATACGCCACATGGCGAATCCTAAAAATAAAAAATAAAAAATAAATAGGATGAGCGTATCGGGTGCGTTTGCCTCACGAATTCTATGCGTTTGGGGTTTATTTTTAAATAATTTTAGATTTTAGATTTTTTTATATATATTGTTAAAAAATTTAAATTACTACAAAATCAATATCGTATTTTATTTATGTGTATTAATTGAAAATATTATTTTTAATTAACATTTATAATATACTATTTAATTTATAAATTTTATTTTTAGAAAATCAATCATATATTTAATAAAATATATAAATATATGGACGTATTCTTGACGAATCGTATCTTAAATTTTTAAAAATCTGTATCCCGTATCCGAATCGTATCGCCCCCGCACCCCGAACTTATGCAACATAGGTGTGGAGTAATGAGTAAACGGTAAAGACCTTGGTAAGCGATAACTGCTTAGTTTCCTCCGGAGTCGACGGAGCCTTCCCATTTCCACCGCGATGGACTTCCACCTCTCCCCTTCCTCCTCCTCGTCTTCCTCCCACCACCGTAACCCGAACAACAACTCCGCCTCCAACGGCCACTCCTCCGATCCTATGCATTCCTGGTGGGAATCCATCTCCAGAGCCCGCTCCCGCATCCACCTCCTCTCCTCCCTCCTCCCCTCCTCCACCGCCACCGACGACGAGGATCCTCTCTCCAGCCTAGCCGACACCGATCGCCCAGCCCGCTCGCTCCTTCTCTCCTCCGCCGCCTACTCCTCACTCTCCGCCGCCCTCTCTACCCCGTCCTCCGGCGCCGCCGACGACCCCCTCTGCCAGTGGCTCTATGACACCTATCTCTCCACCGACCCCGACCTCCGCCTCGTCGTCCTCTCCTACCTCCCCCTCATCGCCTCCAGCTACCTTCACCGGATCCATCATCCCGCCTCCGACGCTCCGGTTTCTCTCTCCGGCTTCGAGGCCGTCCTCTTAGCGGTCTATACTTCTGAAGCAAAAGCGCGTAATGGCAAGGCCATCACCGTCTCCATCCCCGATCTCTCGCAGCCGTCGCTCTATCACTCTCCGCGCAACCCTAAATCTGCGAGCCCTAATTCGAATCCCAGTAAGCCTTCAATTGGGGTTCTCTCGCCGCCGCTGGAGCCGCAGATGGCGGTTAAGTCGACGAAGCGCGCTTGCATTGTCGGGGTTGCGCTTGATTGCTACTACAGGCAAATCTCTCAGATGCCGAGTTGGTCAAAGCTTGATTTCTGCAAGTTCGCCGCCGTTTGGGCCGGCGGCGATTGCCCCTGCACTTCAGATTTCGACAAGAAACCGGAGAATTTTGTGGAGAAGAATGAGGGGCGCTGGAGTGAGACCGAATTTGGGGATGATATTAGAATTGAAGCAGAAGAAATCGACCGTGTGGCTGATAGCGTTAAAGATTTAGCAATTGAAAACGGTGATTCAACAGAAACAGGTTTGGAGGACTTCAGAATTCCGCTGCCATGGGAATTGCTGCAGCCAGTGTTGAGAATTTTGGGGCATTGTTTGTTGGGGCCTCTGAATGTAGATGATGTGAAAGACGCAGCGTCAGTGGCTTTGCGTCGCCTATATGCTAGAGCCTCACACGATCTGCTTCCGCAAGCAATTCTTGCCACAAGAAGTTTAATCCAACTCGATAAGGGAACGCGTGATGCTGCAAAAGCTGCAGTTGCAGCGGCTGCCAATGGTTCTGGTTCCAATGTCAATACTCCCAGTAAGGCTAAGAAACCCGAGATACTTTTAGTTTCTAAGTGATGTTGGCCTTGAAGAATTTGACCCGTCTTAACATGCTTTTGGTATTCATTGTGATAACATCTGTGGCCTTGTGTAGAGTGTTACTAGAACTATACATATAGATCAAAGTGCTTGTGTTTAATTGCTGTGGACATGCCAGATTGAAGAGATATATGCTTCATGATGTTGTGTAGTATGACAGAATAATTGTTTTGATTCGTAGCTGTTCTTGTTCAAATGCTTTTGCTTCTCAAGTTATATTGTTGATTTGGTGGGGTATTGAATTCCCATTCTTCTAGTTTCTTACTTGATTGCCTTCTTTAATTTTTTTAACTCATTATTAACATCGAAAATGCAATTTATGTGGTCTTTGCTATCTTTTTTAAATCAATGTACCATTTCTCCTTGAAACAAGATTGTAGGAGTAGTTAATGTGAATTTAAAAGAAAGGAAACATGATCAATTCTCATTTGGAGAATGTGAAGATTGTAGGTATGTTTATCTTTTGACTTTACTAGTACCTGCTAGGGAACATTAATTTTCCGTATATTTTGTTTCTTGTTCATGAGTCTGGTTCAGCTTCTTTCCATAAGGTGGGGAGAGGATGTGTGTATACTAAAGTGGAAGAAGAATATCTTTTTCTCAATTGATATCTTTAGACAACTAATATTCCCAAGTAGTAGGGGATTTGTTATCCTCACCGTACTTAGAACCAATGAGCAGAATCATGGATTCAAATAGGAATGGTACTTACGAGTTTTGAGCTTCTGGTACTCCCGTGCTTCCATTCTGATTTCTCTCTAAGTGAATTCTCGAATGAGCATTATGGTATAGTTGTTCAAGAGAAAGAAAGATCTTAGGTTGAGGTTTTTTGCTTTATATGTATCAAAACGTTACTAATGACTGATCCACTAAGACTTGTTGTATGTCTGCAACTATTTGTAGTAAAAGGAACTGAATATGAGTAGCTTTTGCGGTTTAAGATAGCATTAACTAGGAAAATTTTGATGGTATCTTGTAGGGTTTTGTGTTGGTTCCACTTTAAGAGTTGTGTTATTCTAAGATGTCATAGTTGCAGTGAAGTTGTTGAAATGACCTTTGGTCGGATGGATTCCCTTTATGAGCATTCGATAAGACTTCTCCCAGAGCTGTCGTAATTTGAGTGATTGAGCCAAACTTTTACCAAGATCTTCCATGGGCATGATGTCCTTGGGGTTGTTGTGGAAGTATTTGGTTCATGTTCTTGTTGCTAAAATTAGTATGATTCCTCCATCCTGAATCGTAGCCATTATAGTAGGGATAATGTCTCCTTTCACCTTTGCCAAGACAATCTATTTATTTTCTTAGAGTCTTCTTTGTTGACTGTAAATAAGCACATAGATGCAATTTGTAGTATATGTGGCTTATAATTTTGAAACTCTAAAGGCCGATTGCAGGGAAGAATATTTCATGTATAAATTGCTCAATTTGTGTGGGTGCCCTTGTATATGATCATAGGAGCTGAGTTAGAAAATTGTCTGTTTGTTGACTTTAACTAACCGTCACAGGCTTCTTTGATTAGCAGACCTTAGATTTACATATCGAAAAACTCCAAATCCCTCGAGCTGATCTGTTGGTTTGTCAGTATCACCTTGAATCATCCATGGAGACGAGAAATCTTACTACCGTAGATATCACCATGTATTCATGCGACTTGTTATGCCTTTTTATTTTATTTCATTAGAATACATAACAATTTGATTACTCGACTCATTTTGCGATTCTTTAGTTAAGAATGTTCTCTCTGAGTGATTAGTCTTTGGTTTTCAGTCCAATTTTGACGCTTTTCAGTTTTCATGTATCTGATGTTCGTGAATTCCTTGGGGTGAATGCATGAGTTGTTGATTAACTACTTAAAGTTCGATTCTTTCAAATCATTGTTCGGATTTCCTAAGTGAAGATCATTGTTATATATGACTCAAGTTGACCTTTGATAATACGCTATTTTTTCTTTTCCCTGTTAGATAAAACAAATTTGCTAATACTAGGCAAAATACATCTGCATACTTGTACTTCTATTTTTTGTTTCGGTTGATTTCTATACAGATCTTTCGTTTTAATAAATCTTTATACTTTTATTTTTGGGTTTTATTTAACCCTTAATTAACGGATATATTCGTCAACTTTTCCTTTATCTAATTAGGGACACACTTGGGTCAGCCGGAGGCATCGTGCGGCCGGGTTAAAACAATAACACTTTTATTCATATAGATTGACACTTTTCAGTATAAAGATTGACACTTTTAAAAATCGTTATTTTATTCGTAAACTAATTATGTTAAATAATGACATTTTTATTCATACTAGCATGAGTAACGTGCATTCGCACGTTAAAAAAAATAATTTTAATATTTATATTTGATGAATAGTTTTATTTAAAAAATTATAGTATTTTAAAATTTTGTTTAAAGAATAATTTTAATATCTAAATTTGATGAATAGTTTTATATTTACTACGCCATCTACCCTATTCAAAGTTTTCGTATTTCTTTTTTGAGTCATCGTCTCACTCAAAGTTTCACTTTCTCTTTTCGAAAATAATTAACTTTTTAAAAATGTGGATCTTATTATTTTTCAACACTTTACAACTTATCCTTAATGAGCGTGCCAAAAAGAGTGCTCTCGGAACCAAAATCGTGTTATTCATTTTTTGAAAATTATAAAACTAAAGTTTCTAAAACCATAGATTTCCAAATTTGATAATTAAAGTAAACATTTTACTTCAATTTTATTGTGTGTATGATTATAAGTGTAGTCCATCTTTTCACTTTAATTTGGCCTTTCTAAAATGAAAATGTTTATTCACTCATCATTTAACCATAACTCTACACGTATTTTAATATAATTTAAGTTGTCTAGACTTGCTCTTTTGTTCTTTAGCTTGTACGATTTTTATGTCAAGTTAAAGGTCTTTATATATTTAAGATCAATCATCAATATAGTTTTTTTTCGATATGTGATATTCTATTTTGAAATAAATTTAAAGATCTTGATATGTTCTTTTATTTAAGATTGATCATCAATAGGTTTTTATAGATATATGATATATATATATTTTTTGATCAGGCAAACACAACACACTCACACACACTAATATAAAAAATAAAATAAAATATGCATTATAATGTTAAACACAGTACATTATTTTAAAATAAATTATTCTAAAAACCGTGCTGAAAATTTTTGGAACGACTTATGTTATCATAAATTTTTTGTACTTCGAGTATTTGTACTTAATAAAACGGGACTTGCCACTTTAATTGATATTAGTTTTCTTACAAGAACTCATGAATTAGTCAAACATATTTAACACAATTTATTTTATTTTATTGGCATTCCAATAATTACGATAAGTGTAGGTGAAAATGTATTACATTAGCAAATCATTAACAAGATAATATTAAATTGTTATAAATTAAGTATAATAAGTCGATACAATTCTAAACTTTTCCTTAATATTTAAAATATATAAGGGGAGAGAGAAAATGAAACTCTTAACAAATTGAATTATACGAAAAACTTAAATACAATAACTAAACTAAATTAGCACCTCACGAATTGTCAAAAACTAAATTAATATATAAGGTAAGTTTATTTTTAATGAATATTATAGTCTTTATAATTTATTCTTATACATATACATATAATAAGGGCATAATAGGAAGTGTATATTTTGTAAAACAAGACTCTTTTATATATTATTAGTATAGATAGATTGACACTTTTCTGTATAAAGATTGACACTTTGGGCCCGGCCGCACGGTGCCTCCGACTGACACAAGTTTTTGTCATATAACTAACCCTTCTTGAAACAAATGTTGAAAAAGTAAAAACACTTGTTTAATTCTCAACATTTATGTATTTTTAACAAATTAACCCTTTAATTTATTTGATAATCACCATTACTATATAAAAAAAATGTAATTATTGGGGAGAGAAAATATTTTTATATTCAAAATTAAAAGTAATTAAGAATAATTTCTTTAAAATATTTAAATACTGATTATAACTTTTAATTTATTATTTTTTTGAATTATGTATATTAAGAAGAATGTCAACGTGTAGCTGCTAGCCGGTCATATTATGGCCGAATATCACTATTAAAAAATTACTCATTCCGTCTCGCTATCTTTGACACTTTTTTTTTCTTTTTGGGCCGTCTCACTATGTTTGACACCTTTCTTTTTGGGAAATAATTAACACTCCCTTATTATACTTAACTTTCTATAATTAAATCTCACAATCCACTCACTTTACACTTTTCAGCACATATCCCAACATAATTTAAATTCTAAAACTTTATATTGTCATAACTTGATCGTTTGTTCTCAGATTTTTATTATTTTTATACCAAATTAAAGGTCTCGATACGATCTTTCATTTAAGATCAAACATGAATATATTTTAATGCATCTATGATGCTCTTGTTTTAAAATATGTATAAATACATAAACAACATCATATCCCTACACACATTACACTTTACACACTAATCACTTCCGTCTTAATTCTCATGCTGAAAAAAAAGTGTCAAACATAGCGAGACGAAGGGAGTATTAAGATAAATAAGCAAGAATAATCGATCGACCCACTTACTCCAAAATGCGTCATATACGGTATTATCTCTTTTCTTTAGTTGCGTGTGATCTACTGATTAAATACTACTTCAATCCCGTTTATAATAATCCAATAGTTTCATTATAAGTGGAGTCAAGGAGTATATACTTGTTTCATTATAAGTGGATTGGTCTCATAATATATACTATCTCCATCTCATATATTTAGTCAACTTTGCTTTATGCACGTATTTCCACCGAAACCTAGTATGAGTTTTAAAATATAATTTTGTAGTATCATTTTTTTTACGGGATACTATGACTCATAGTATCCCGTAAAAAAACGATACTACAAAATTATATTTTAAAACTCGTACTAGGTTTCGGTGGAAATACGTGCCAAATAGTAAAGTGGACTAAATATATGGGATGAAGACAGTATATGCTTTTAATTCATTTTTCGATCGTCCACAATATATGTTTTTCGTTCATTCTTAAGCATCTATCATACATCCAATTTTCACTTTCCATGTCAAAAGTCAATTAAAATCCATTTTTATATTCATTTTACTTTAATATCCACTTACATTAAAGTTGAACCCAAATACTACTTTAACACCACACATTACAAAAATTAAAAACTGTGCTAAAAAATTCCAAACACCTATATTAGGGACGGATGGAGTATATCCAAACTGGATAAACAATAGAGTTATTTGATGCAATCATCATCGACATGATCTAATTGACAGCAGAGCAAACCCTACGGATCTCACCATTGTTGCCAACCTTAACTTCGACGTTACTCATCTTAACCATGGACCTTCCGAATTCTACGCCGAAGGTGAGCCCCAGCCCAAGAAACCTCTGCACCACAGTTCTTGTGGAAGCATCGCCCCACAGCCTCTGATCCGATTCAAGAACTCCACGACCGTCCCTCAGATTGGTGAAGTAGGAGGCGTCGAACCGGTTCTCGCTGCCGTTGTCGAGCCCCACCCTGATCGTGCCGTCTCCCCCGTCCGGGCAGAGGTTCCGGAGAATCGGCAGGAACGCCGCGTTGATGGTGGGGTCGGCGGCCCCGGTGGAGTTGAAGTTGTACAGCCTGTACCGGAAGAACTGGCAGGCTGAGGTGCCGATGGTGTGACCTCCTGCACATTTTTCGATAATGATAATATGAACTTTTTTCTTTCTTTCTTTTTTATTTAATAGGAAAACGTGTGTTAAAAAAAAAGAATAATAATAAAAAAAGCCCAAGACCTTATTACTTAAAAAAAAATTAATGGTCACAACCCTTATTTAATGGCCAATCATATACCTATATATATATATTTTTTTTATTAAAACTTGTGCCATCAAGAGGACACCACACTCATGGAGGAGGACGGAGGGAGTAATTGCTTACCGACGAGGGCGACTAGATCCTGAGTGTTGAGACCTTTATCCAGAAACTTCTGCTTTTGGACATCAACGGAGTCGGTGAATCCGGGCAGGTTTGAAGTAGCGCTCGCCTGCGAAACCCGCCCGTCGCGGCGACCCGTCGGCACAGCCCAGCTGGCACCATTACTCTGCATCAACAACCAATTTTACTTATTCATATCCAACTAATGCTAGCTAAAGGTGGCGATTATAGTGGAAATAGAAATTCTTTGAGTTTTTATTGAAAATAAGCTAGGTTTAGAGAAAATGAGTTTATCTTTCTTTCTTTTTTCTAATATTTTTTTTTTTGTCATAAGATCGATCTATGTTTCGAGTAGATGATTCGAAGTGGTTATGTCAGAATAGTTGAACTTACCACTAGCACCGAATCGCGGGCGGCAAGGGCAAGAATGTCCGCACAAGAGACGACATTGGGGCATATGGCCTCGAGCTGCTGTTTGGCGTCGTCTATCACTTCGTATCCTCTCAGGAGACGGTTGGGCCCTGCAGTTTTCTCGGTGTCGGTGCCGTCGATGAGGATGGAACCGTCACAACCCTCGACAAAGCAGTCGTGAAAGTGCATTCTGAGTAAGCCCGCGGCTACCGTGGGGTTAGTCCGGAAATGTGACCTCACGGTAGCTTGAACGATAGACTCGACACGAGGGCACGAGGTCGAGTAGAACCCGACCCTCGTGCCCTGCCCTTGTGACAAGGCCACTAAACTACTCAACACTACGACTAAGGACAACAAGGTAACATTGTAAGACCCCATTATTTCTTATTATTATTAATAGTTTGAGAGAAGTATTGTTTGATATTTGATTTGTGGTGGTGGTGGAGAATGTGAGAGGAATAATATAGGGGTATTTATAGGCGATCAAAATTAATTGGAAAAGGGTATAATGGTCAACCCGCAAGGTGCCTGGAGAAGGAGTAAGGAAAGCCGGCTTCTAGTTCTTGGTGGTGGCGGCGGTTTCCGACTAAAATTCAAAGAATTTTTACGTATTGAGTATTGGGTAATGAGTTGTAAAGCTATTTCGATCCTCTTTTTATTTATTTTATTCTTTTTTGATTGTTTGCTTGTGTGTGTTTCGCATAGTGGCCTCTCACCAAATATCTTTGCCTACTATATAATATATATGTGATGTGATGGCTTTTTTCACCGCCATGCAAGATCGGGCCACTATGTGAGAGTTGGTTTATTAGAATTCAAATGTTTGACAAGTTTGATTGGTTGGGATAAAAATAGCCGATCAATTGCTGAGATCAACACGATTATTGTATGGAACCTTTTGACTTTCAGGGTATATATGAAGAATGTTGAGGCATATATTTGATTTTTATACTAACATTTATCCCAATTTCATGTATTAACCGTGTCTTAATTTAATATACTTATTTCACTATTTTCATAATATTTATATAAAAATAAAAATTATTATAATATAATGGATCATTATTAACATGTATAACTAAAAATTAAAATTTACTACACAGCCTAATTTTGATTTTATCAACAATATTTTAACTAATAAAATTGAAAATTAAATATTAAAAAATATGATAAATCCTATAATTAGATTAATGAAATCTAGTTAATATATGCTTATAAAATATATTTAATCATAATATATTAGAATGGAACAAAAAATGCATTGAACAAGTTTGGTACACTAAAATGGGGTTCATATCCCATATTAAAAATTTTATGACCGAATATTTATTCAAGAACATTTCAAAACCTCTTTTTGCCCGCTAGCTTAAATATTATGCTCATGCAATGCTGGATTATTGTGAGGATATAATGTAAAGGGAAACTTGGAATGCGAGTCGGTCAAGCCTTTGGCGGTGAAGAAATTAATTAAGCTGATTAAGCCCTCAGGCAAACAGCACAGTAACCGCATAATGAGCAAGGCTTAATGTTCAAATCAGTTCAAGAAAAGCCATTGAAGAAGAATGTTGGCAGATATCCCTTGAGTTCGAGTTAACCAATAGGAACGCTGCAGTTCCTGCCAAAGCTGACACCGCCAAAAGCCCCGAATTTTATGTAAAGGGCGACTCAACGGTCATAACTGAAGTCTGCATAAACGTCGCATTAAAAGGAGCCTATCACTTGTCTTCTACAATAGAAGATTCACTCCTAATGTAATTTAACATGCTATCTCTCCAACGGATAGTAGTGAAAGATTCACTATAAATAACAGAAGGACCTAAATGAGAGGTGTGTGTGCAGCGTGTGAGGGACAACTGTTAGATATATATTTATATATATTTAATAATTGTGGGCAAATATATTTAAATGTAGATGCTATTATTATAATATGTATATACCATATGTGATATTTATTATTTGATGAGGGGCCAAATAATAAATATCAATAACTTCTTTATTAATTGGTCTGGTCCCCAAGAACCGTCTTCTTCTCTACGTGTTTTTTCTTCTCCCCGTCAAAGAACATACGATACAGAATAGAGAGAACGGATTCTTGGAAGGCCAAAACCAAGTTTCAAATCTTCAAGTTTAATTATGGCAAATTCAGGTTAGTACTTCCGATACGATTCAGTTATTCTCGGATTATCGTGATAGAGATTAAAGTATGAATTAATGGAATTTAATTTAAAACAAGTGGTATCAGAGCCACTCTATATATGATTCTCTGAGAATTGTTCGGGATTGTTGTGCAATCATGAATTTCGCTATTAATGTATGCGTGCAGTGGTTATGCGAAACTTCATAATATAATTAGGCGCATAATTCTATATGGTGATGCGCGATTCAACAAAATTAGATTGTTGTACACACTTTCCAAGTTCTTTGTTATTGTTGATAATGGGTTGGTATTACTGTATAGTGACTTGTGGCTTAATATCAAATCTTTGGATTCCATGTCGGCGATGCAATTGTGGGTTTGTTGAATTTATTTTGTTTAATTAATTCAATTGGCTCGCATATTGAGAGAAGTGTTTTTTGAATTAGTGCTTTTAGGATTGTATTGTTTCGCAGTCTTTCAAGATCATGTTTGTTGAATCAGCACATATAAGGAATATTGATAAAATCTGACATGATTTATTACATTATATGCGATCCCTTTTGCATTTACGAATTCATATTCATCTTTTGTGTAGTATTACGTATTGTGAATTCGGAAAGCATATTGTTGGGATAGACAGAATTAATTTCTTAAGGATCTTCTCCCTTTTGGGATAGATTTTAATTCACGTCTTAAGGATCCTCTACCAACGTGTTGTATGCTTTTGATTTTGTTATTTAAATAAACTGATTGAAACAAAATGTCGCCAAAGTGACCTCTGTTGTGTAGATTAGTTTCTTTAAATCATAAAGATGGCTGTGTGTTTGTAAATCATGCGTTTATTAATTGATCCAAAGGTGAATTAATATCTGGCAGAGTTATATACACATTTGTGATGATGAATATGTGACAATTATAAAGCATTATATGTGAACAATATATTGGTCCAAAGATTAATCTATTGTTTGACATAACTTATTGTCAATATTTGATCTCTACAACAAGAGTACCACTTGCAGTTAATATTACTATCCAAAGATTTGATATTAATGTTGTGCTTGGTATCTTGAGATGGGTTTAGCCATAATTTTGGATCTATTATTTAATTATACATATTGATGTGAGTTTTTATTTCCATTTTGTTCTACTTCAGCAAGTTCATCTTCCGCTGCCACAATATCTTCTAACATCAATAATGTTCCCATGCTTAATGGGACGAATTTTGAGGAATGGAAAAGGCACATAATGATTGTGCTGGGCTGTATGGACCTTGCATTTAGGGTAGAACAACCCGCACCTCTCACTGCGGAAAACACCCCTGATGCTAAAAGGGATTTTGAGAGGTGGGATCGTTCTAATCGCATGAGTCTAATGATCATGAAGCACAGCATTCCGGGTGCCTTTAGTGGTCCTGATTCTGAGGAGATTACTACAGCCAAAGGTTTCCTTGACGAACTTGAGAAACGTTTTGCAAAAAAATGATAAAATTGAAATGACATCACTTCTGTCTTCTTTGATGTCAATGAGGTATAAGGGTCAAGGAAACGTAAGGGAGTACATTATGGAGATGTTCCATATTGCTTCGAAACTTAAGGCACTTAAGATCGAGTTTTCTGAGGATTTGCTCGTTCTTATGGTTTTGGTTTCACTTCCTCCACAGTTTAACCAATTTAAAATTAGTTATAACTGTCAAAAGGAGAAATGGACTCTTAATGAGCTCATTTCTCATTGTGTTCAAGAGGAAGAAAGGTTGAAGCATGAGAGAACGGAAAGTGCTCATTTGGCTAGTACTTCGAAGAATAAGGGCAAGAAAAGGGTTCAAGAGAATGAAGTTGCTAAGGGTCCGGCACAAAAGAAACAACATAAGGAACAAGGTTGTTTCTTTTGTAAAAAGCCCGACCACATGAAGAAAGATTGTGCCAAATATCACGCATGGCGTGCAAAGAAAGGTACAATTCTTACTTTGGTCTGTTCTGAGGTTAATTTAACTTCAGTACCTATAAACACTTGGTGGATAGATTCTGGTGCTACTACTCACATAAGTGTTTCTATGCAGGGTTGCCTGAGCTACCGAAAGCCAAGTGATGGTGAAAGATACATCTTTGTGGGTGATGGAAAATCGGTAGAAGTGGAAGCGATTGGGCATTTTAGGTTGTTATTAGGAACTGGTTTCTATTTGGATTTGAAAGACACTTATGTTGTACCGTCATTTAGACGGAATTTAATTTCTGTTTGTTTGTTGGACAAATTCGGATATTGTTGTTCATTTGGAAACAATCAGTTTACTTTGTCTTTGAATTCAAATGTTGTTGGAACTAGTTATCTTAATGCTTATGACAACCTTTATTTGCTTGAAACACTTGCATCCTATAATGAAACCTTGCACGTGGAATCACGAGGTACTAAGAGAAAATTAGATAAGGAAAATTCGGCATCATTATGGCATAAGCGCTTAGGTCATATCTCAAAAGGTAGAGTTGAGCGTCTTGTGTCTAATGGCATTCTAGATTCTCTTGACTTCGCAGACTTTGATGTTTGCGTTGACTGTATCAAGGGAAAACATACCAAAACTAAGAGATTAGGTGCTAACAGGTCTTCAGACGTCTTGGAATTGATTCATACTGATATTTGTGGGCCATTTCCTACGGCATCTTGGAATGGTCAACAATATTTCATTACATTCATAGACGATTATTCACGTTATGGGTACCTATATCTCATTCATGAGAAATCTCAATCTTTGGACGTGTTCAAAGCCTTTAAAGCTGAAGTTGAGAATCAACTCAGCAAAAGCATTAAGAAAGTCAGATCTGACCGTGGTGGTGAATACTACGGAAGATATGACGGTTCAGGTGAACAACGTCCAGGACCATTTGCTAAATTCCTAGAGGAATGTGGTATTGTCCCACAATACACCATGCCGGGTTCACCTAGCATGAATGGTGTAGCTGAAAGGCGAAACATGACTCTTAAGGATATGGTAAGAAGTATGATTGCTCATTCTACCTTACCCGAGTCCCTCTGGGGAGAAGCATTAAAGACAACATCTTACATTCTAAATAGAGTACCAACTAAAGCAGCAGCAAAAACACCTTATGAGCTTTGGACTGGTCAAAAGCCTAGTCTTAAGCACTTTCACATTTGGGGATGTCCAGCTGAGGCAAGGCCTTATAGGCCTAATGAAAAGAAATTGGAACCCAAAACCGTGAGCAACTACTTTATTGGTTACCCTGAGCGATCGAAGGGCTATAAGTTTTATGATCCCACAACTCGGAATATTTTTGAGACGGGAACTGCAACATTTTTTGAGGATGTTGAGTTTGGGGGGAGAAATCAAGTAAGGGACATTTCTTTTGAGGTGGAATTGGATTCAACTTCAATTCCTACTATCGCTTTTGACGATGTTCAGGTTTTGTCACCTGACATTGATCAAAAAGTGAATCAAGAACCTCAACAAGAAAACGTTAACTCTCCCATTCTTGAAGAACAAATTCAACAACCTCAAAATGAAGTGTCAATAAGGAGATCTACGAGAGAAAGAAGAAATGCTATTTCGGATGATTACTTCATATATCTTCACGAACATGAAGATGATAATGGAATGATGGAAGATGATCCAATCAACTTCCGTCAGGCCATGAAAAGTTCTAACTCTCAAAAGTGGATCGATGCTATGCATGATGAGTATAAGTCAATGCAAGACAATAAAGTTTGGGAACTTGTCCCTTTACCAGAAGGTGCGGAACCAATTGGTTGTAAATGGATATTTAAAACCAAGAGGGATGCAAATGGTAATGTGGAGAGGTATAAGGCACGTCTTGTAGCTAAAGGTTATACTCAGAAAGAAGGAGTTGATTATTCCGAGACTTTCTCTCCGGTTTCATCGAAAGACTCTTTTAGAATAATCATGGCACTTGTTGCTCATCTCGATCTTGAGTTACATCAGATGGATGTTAAGACTGCGTTTCTCAATGGAGACATTGAGAAACCGATATATATGGTGCAACCAGAAAACTTTGAGTTAGGAGACCCAAAGAATATGGTATGCAAATTAAAGAAATCCATCTATGGACTCAAACAAGCTTCTCGTCAATGGTACCATAAGTTTTATCAAGTGATTGTCTCATTTGGTTTCGAGATGAATCTTGTTGATGATTGTGTGTATCACAAGTTCAGTGGGAGTAAGTTTATATTTCTGGTTCTATATGTGGATGACATCTTGCTTGCCTCGAATGATATAGGCTTATTGCACGAAACCAAAAGATTTCTATCGAAGCATTTCGAGATGAAAGATCTTGGTGACGCCTCTTTTGTCTTAGGAATTCAAATACATCGAGACCGATCTCGAGGTATTCTTGGATTATCGCAAAAGAGCTATATCAATAAAGTACTCAAGAGGTTTGGCATGCAAGATTGTAGACCAGGTGATACCCCTGTCGCTAAAGGAGATAAATTCAGTCTTAAGCAATGCCCGAAAAGTAACCTCGAAATTCAGGAAATGCAAAAGATTCCCTATGCTTCAGCTGTTGGAAGTCTTATGTATGCTCAAGTATGTACGCGTCCGGATATTGCTTACATTGTTGGGATGTTAGGTAGATATGTAAGTAACCCTGGTATGAACCATTGGATAGCAGCCAAAAGGGTTATGAGGTATCTTCAGAGAACAAAAGATTATATGCTCACATACAGGAAATCAGATCATTTGGAGGTCGTTGGATATTCTGACTCTGATTTTGCTGGATGCCAAGATAGTTTAAAGTCTACATCAGGTTATGTTTTTCTATTGGCGGGAGGAGCTATATCATGGAAAAGTGTTAAACAAACACTTATGGCTTCTTCCACCATGGAAGCAGAGTTTGTAGCATGCTACGAGGCATCAAACCACGGAATATGGTTGCGGAATTTTGTCACGGGGCTACGTATTTTGGAGAATGTAGAAAGACCACTCAAGTTATATTGTGACAATAAGTCGGCAGTACTGTATTCCAACAACAATAGGAGCTCTTCTAAGTCAAAGCATATTGACATAAAGTTCCTAGTTGTGAAAGAAAAGGTGCAGAATAAACAAATATCTATAGAGCACATTGGGACAAACTCCATGATAGCGGATCCGTTTACTAAAGGTTTACCACCCAAGGTCTTTCATGAACATGTTGCTCGTATGGGTGTTGTATCATTAGATGATATCATGGTTTAGTGGGAGTTTGTATGTTTGTTGCTTATGGATAATTCATACACTTATGTATTAAGTTATTCTGATCAGAAATAAAGTATTTGGTGCTTTTACTCTGTTCTGTAACCTTACTTAAGTTTATAGAGGACCAGTCGAAAATAGATATTATATCTGATTTTCGTAATAACCATTGATCTATGTCATTTGATTATATAAGTATATGTGATTATTGATGGGTCCATTCACATATATAGTGATGAAGGCCTCTTTAGTCCTATGCTTGTATAGTTGATGGACGAGATTGTTAAGATATACATATTTTATAATAACAAATTGTGAGCTCATTAAGTTCTATGTTTATCAGAAATTATATATTGCCCAAGTGGGAGATTGTTATATATATATTTATATATATTTAATAATTGTGGGCAAATATATTTAAATGTAGATGCTATTATTATAATATGTATATACCATATGTGATATTTATTATTTGATGAGGGGCCAAATAATAAATATCAATAACTTCTTTATTAATTGGTCTGGTCCCCAAGAACCGTCTTCTTCTCTACGTGTTTTTTCTTCTCCCCGTCAAAGAACATACGATACAGAATAGAGAGAACGGATTCTTGGAAGGCCAAAACCAAGTTTCAAATCTTCAAGTTTAATTATGGCAAATTTAGGTTAGTACTTCCGATACGATTCAATTATTCTCGGATTATCGTGATAGAGATTAAAGTATGAATTAATGGAATTTAATTTATAACAACAACCACACCGAGAGAGAGAACATAACACTTCAAAGCCAAACTCATTCCCTCTCTCGAAGATCTTTGTTCTTTCAAGTAAATATCAATAAGACATCTTCAACTTTCTATTCCTGCCTAAGCTCAACTTCCATATCCATATCTTGGAGAGAGATCATATCATTTATCATGAGCTTCAATGTAAAGGATCTCTCATAGTTCGAAAAATCAAAACAAACACTTTAAGCCAAACCTGGATTGATGAGTGAAGTTAGTCTAGATTGAGTAAAAGGATTATGTGAAGGTTGTAAGGCTCCTGAGTGCCCGTTAACCCAGAGTTTGGCTTGTTGAGTGCCCGTCTTGGATTAGACAAACTAGATTTAGGTCAATTGACTGAACCACTATAAATATGTGTGTCTATGTGCTTTTTAATTTATTTCAACTTTGTCATCATACAAACTTTTAAACATGAAACTGGTTACATTAAGTGTTTCTGTGACTGACACCAAGTCTATCACATGCATTTACCTGACGCACAAGCATGCTCACATTTATAAGTATAAATGTAAAGAAGTTTTCAATTAACTTTAACGAGTATAATAAGCCTAACACTTCTGCGTAGTATCGAATAATTGCCTGATAATCCGCCTCACAATATGGTTCGGTGAATGATTAGTCGGCTAAGCATGTCAATTGCACAGTGAATATCGTCCCACTTCCTAGGTATCAGCTAAATGAAAATAAGTTTTCAATTAACTTTAACGGGTATAATAAGTCCAACACTTCTGCACAATATCTAATAACTGCCTGATAATCCGCCTCATGATACAGTCAGGTGAATGATTAGTCGGCTCAACATGTCAATTGCACAGTGAATATCATCCCACTTTCTGGTATCAATCAGATGATAAGTCAACACACACGTATTCATCCCCTACATGTGATACTTGTTTCTACACCAACAAACGGTATCAAGCAGGAGTTGTGACTTTTAAATTTAATCAGATCTTATTACTTTTTTTAACCACCAAATTATATGCTCAACATGGGTGTCCAAGTAATAATTGACGCTCTCAACCTTCCGTTTTAAGTTATTTGCATTAGAGGGTGTGCATCTCATGCACAATTATAGTACATTTATATATAACTTTTTTTTTATTAGGCAAACACAATACACACTCACACACATGCACCTGAGGTGAGTCGAACCCTCAATCTTTTGATTGGAAGGAAAGCGTCTTACCAACTACGCTACGATTTATCGTCACATTTATATATAACTATAACACATCATGTATCATATTGCACGTTCATTGTAATATATACAGTATTAGTACTATTATAATACATCGTATTATTATAATGCATGTGTTCTATGGTCTAAATTATTATTTTTTGTTATATTACTGACTTCGATATATGAATATCACCTACTATGTAAAAGTCGTAGAATATTCGTTAGTGCATTTGACAGTTGACACTTGATCCTGGAAGCTACGCTTGAGTGCATTCTCCATTTGGTAATATAAGTCAAAAAAGTTGTGCGGTGCTAGCAAACTCCAATTAGATTAATGAAAAAGCATGCATGAGCATATGAGAGAGAGAGAGAGAGTTGAATTGGACAAACATTTCAACTAACATGCATGCATGCATTAAAAATCTACCTAATCCACATTTTCCATGTAATGCCAATTCGGAGAGGAAACTTTGACATTCAATGCTGCTTATATGCCATTTCGTATAATGCGATTGTGCTTATCATCTACCGTTTGACTTTAGACATACATGCTGGGTACCAGCATACGTTAAAAGAATCTATTATCACAAAGTATGATTTACCTATCATACTCCTATATTTTATATATAATTTAAAGATATAATTATGAAAAATCGATGAAAAAAACCAAATTTACATCAATATTAGTGTCAGAAACTATCTTAGTACGTAGTTTTATTGGATTGAATTCTTCATCTATCTACGTTGGATTCAAACTAATTTTAAAGCGACCAATAAACTCACATACATAACTTATTTGGAACTAAATTGTTAATTAGTTATACAGATTATTTTGATTATCAAAATCTGATACTATATATAAAACTTATTTTGAAAACAAATATATAACTCGTTAGAAAATGAGTTGTGCTGCCGTATATAATTATTGATGAACATTATATTATTAAAATATTTTCAAGTAAGGAATGAAGAAAGCGGAAGAGTGACGTGGACCAATGAACCTATTTGTGAATATTGAATCATTTTATCGATTTGTTGAGTCTATGTAAATTATGGTCAACTCCTATGAACTTGTATGCTTTCGTTTGGCTTCTTGATACTTGTAAATGATATCGTACTCTGGTATTTGACGTGGCATGTAAACTTTTGTAAGTTGGGGCCTGGCTATTTTTTTTTTACTGCTGATTGTCAATTGTTGGATGAACTTCATTCGAACTCGTTTGATTCGTCAACTATAGTTTCAATATTGAACTTTTTGGAGTCGTCAAAGTTATAAGGGTCGATTAACAGCTAGTGAGTTCTAACTTATTATTTTTGAACTCCTACTTGCTGCTAAACTTGAATGTTAATGGTTATATGCGAATTTTTGAATAACTGACTCGTTGGTTTCCCGCTTAATTGACAGGTTGTTGCTGCTTAAGTGTTATTTGAAACTATTGACTAATCAACTATTTTGTTCTTGAGGTTGATGGGTGCTGATGTCGTAGGCATGGATTGGGGATTGGTTGACTTTTCAACCATACGCTACCATAATTTTTATTCATTTAAGTGATTTGATTCATTCTTTAGAAAAGAAAAAAAATGTTGTTTCTTTTTTTTTTTTCATTCGTGTGTGACGACGTCTTAATCTTTTGGAATCGGGTCATTTAAAAAATAACAACAGGCACGAAAACAGACAAGATGCAAAGTTTTTTCTTTTACTTTTTTTTTTAGAAGAAAGAGAATCAAAAGTTGATTTGGACGTTTATCGGAGTTATAAACAACAACGGTTTGCTAATATTATCTCTCATGTTCCCCATACATGTCAACTTTCTTCCAAAACAATCAAGAGAAAAAAACACCAATGATCTCCATATATTTTTCTTTAGTTGCCTACGGTAAGTATACAAGTTACAACAAAAGAACAGAACAACACGTTCCAAAGTACTGCATAAACATTAAATTAATTAATTAATTAACAGCAGAGCAAACCCTACGGATCTCGCCATTGCTGCCAACCTTAACTCCAACATTGCTCATCTTAACCATGGACCTCCCAAACTCTACTCCGAACGTGAGCCCCAGCAGCCCTCTTACTCCAAGAAACCTCTGCACCACAGTTCTGGTGGAAGCATCGCCCCACAGCCTCTGATCCGATTCAAGAACTCCACGCCCATCCCTCAAATTGGTGAAGAAGGAGGCGTCGAACCGGTTCTCGCTTCCGTTGTCGAGCGCCACCCTCCTCGTGCCGTCCCCGCCGTCCGGGCAGAGGTTCCGGAGCGTCGGCAGGAACGCCGCGTTGATGGTGGGGTCGGCGGCCCCGGTGGAGTTGAAGTTGTACAGCCTGTACCGGAAGAACTGGCATGCCGAGGTGCCGATGGTGTGACCTCCTGCACATTTTTTCGATAAAACTATGATAAATATTTGGTAGTAGTGGTTTTTTTTTTTTTTTTTTTTTTTTTTTTTTTTTTTTTTTTTTGTGAATTGGAGAACTTATGGCAGATGCTTACCGACGAGGGCGACAAGATCCTGAGTGTTGAGACCTTTATCCAGAAACTTCTGCTTTTGGACATCAACGGAGTCGGTGAATCCGGGCAGGTTCGAAGTAGCGCTCGCCTGCGAAACCCGCCCGTCGCGGCGGCCCGTCGGCACAGCCCAGCTGGCTCCACCACTCTGCATCAACAATCAATCAATCAATTTGTAAGTTATGAAATCTTTGATATTTTTTTTATCTATATATTTAATCATTAAACGGTTCAAGTATAATTTAACCGGTTCAACCAATTGAATCATGACCCGAGGACTCATCGGTTCGACTTCTGATTCGGTTTTCAAAACACTGATTACAAAAGAATAGTTGAGCTTACCACTAGAACGGAATCGCGGGCGGCAAGGGCAAGAATGTCTGCACAAGAGACGACATTGGGGCATATGGCCTCGAGCTGCTGTTTCGCGTCGTCTATCACTTCGTATCCTCTCAGCAGACGGTTGGGCCCCGCAGTTTTCTCGGTGTCGGCGCCGTCGATGAGAATGGAACCGTCGCAACCCTCCACAAAGCAGTCGTGGAAGTGCATTCGGAGTAAGCCCGCGGCTACCGTGGGGTTAGTCCGGAAATGTGACCTCACGGTAGCTTGAACGATAGACTCGACACGAGGGCACGAGGTCGAGTAGAACCCGACCCTCGTGCCCTGCCCTTGTGACAATGCCACTAAGCTACCCAACACTACGACTAAGAGCAACAGCGTAACATTATTGTAAGAGCCCATTTCTTATTATTATTAATAGTTTGTAGCAAAACTAATTCACTCGTGAGAGAATTATTGTTTGAGATTTGATTTGCTGTGGTGGTGGAGAATGTGAGGAATAATATAGGGGTACTTATAGGCGCATCAAAATTGGAAAAGGGTCAACGCAAGGTGGCTGGAGAAGGAGTAAGGAAAGCCGCGGCTTCTAGAGTTGTTGGTGGCGGCGGCGGTTTCCGACTAAAATTCAAAAAAGTTCATACGTATAGAATATAGGGTAATGAGTTGTAAAGCTTATTTCGATCCTCTATTTATTTATTTATTTATTTTATTCTTTTTTAAGTGCGTGTTTTTTTTCTTGCATGGTAGTGTCTCACTCTCACCGACTTAATCTACTATTGTGTGATGGCTTTTTCACCGCCACGTGGGGATTGGGGCACTATGCGTTGCATACTTGCATCTGTTTCTCTTTCTTCTTTTTTTCTTTTTCTCTTTATTATTCAAATCGTTGTCATGTGTGGTTGGGATGATACCTACGGTCGATCAAATTCTGAGGTTAATACGAAATCTATATATAGATGATATGTTGTTTTTTTTATGGAAAATGAAAAAGAGAAATAATAAAAGAGTGGAAAATTGTATTCCTTCAAATATTATTTATTATACAAATTGTGTATTTGAAATGAGTATTACTCTCTCCATCAACAAAATATGTATCGGAATTTATTTTTTTAGACGTCCACCATATATACGTTACTCTCAAAATGGAAAGTTTTTCATTACTCTTTTTTAATTACTTTACCATACTTTATTCCACTACCAATTACTTTACTTTTATATCCCAAAGAAGTGGGACCATTACTCCACTACCAATTACTACTTCACTCTACTTTATTCCACAACCAACTAATTTACCAGACTTTTTTTAAGCTCTGTGTGATGTGAAATCCAACACATCTTGTGTGGACGGATGTGAGTATTTCTTAAGTATTTGAGAACTTGACACCAAGTCAGTGTCTCAAACATTATACTGACACACAAGCACACTCACGATATATTAGTCTATGAAATAAAGGTTTTTCAGATAACTAAACAAGTATAATCAATTATAAAGGCAAACACTATTCCGTGTACAAACTGATACTGAAAGATGATACTTTATAAGACGGTCACTTCCCAGTAACAAGCGTATCAACAACCAGTGTCTCACATATAACCAGTGTATCATGCTTGAACTTGGTGAAGGGGAGCGTCCCAGTAAAGCCTATTATTGTATAATAATATGACTTTGACTAATGTTTGGTAGGCTATATTAGTTAAATATAAGGCCCTATGCTAAGTAAAAGCCTCTACTAAAACAATATTTCCTCACTCATATTTAACTCACCCTACCCGCCATTTAAGTAATATGGATTTGCATAGTAAAATCATATTGTCCATTTTAGCCCCCAAAAAATATAAATAAATCAATAATTAAAGAAAATAAAGATATATTTGTAATTTAATAAAAAGTACAAGGTTATTTTAGAAATTATACAAGTTAATATAGAGCTTAATATATACTACCAAACACTTGTTATAATTGTACATAGATTTTAGTAATGCTACCAAACACTTACATATATTAGCTATATAGGTTTATTCTCTACTATTTACCTTGATACTATTAATATAGACATTACTAGATTAATTACCAAACATGCACTAAAGAGGCGAATGAGAAGAAAACGTAAAAATTATCATGGGACACATGTGCATTCATTTCCTCCCCCCTCCACACGTATTTGATGAACTCATTTCGGAACCATCATTTATCAATCTTATTTTATCTAATAAAATTAAAATTATATTTTAAAAATAACTATAAATCTTAATTGGGTTAGTGAACTCTAATAATTGTAAAATTTATTAAATTATACTACTATATTGAAATTGAAGAAAAAAAAATATAACTTGTTAAATTGATAAATGGTCTAAAATGATCTTATGCACGTTGATGGTAGGATATCCTTAATTTATAAAAAAATAAAGATAGGTAATAAATTTTAAAAATTCATGTTATCCAGAGAAAAGTCTATATAATGAAGATCATATCTCTCCCCACTATATGGCGTTGAGTATTCGTATATAACTTTGACACTAATCCTGAAAGCTACATTTAAGTGAGTTCTTTAATTTGCAAGTCAAAAAAGTTATAATTAAAGAGCTAGCAACTCCTAGAAAATGGATAACATGCATGTGAGTTGAGAGAGAGAAGAAAAAATTAATAATTGAAATGGACAAAGATTTCAACTAATTATATGCATGATTGGTGAACCTATAATGCACTGTCCAAATAATGCCAATTGGCAGAAATTTTTTGTCGAGGAAAAGAAACTTTGGCATCCGATGTTTATACCACTCGTCTAATGCGATTATGCTTATCATCTAATGTTTGACTTTAGACATGCATGCTCTTTGTATACATGATTACTTTTCAAACAATATTTACATAAGGTTTGAATCTTGTACAATATAGAATTTTAATAAAAATAAAATAAAAAATTGCACGATGTGTACAACTATAATGCATCATGTATCATAATGCATTATTAGTACTATCATAATGTATTGGTCATCACAATGCATTTTCAGTACAATTATAATGCACCAGCTAATCTAAACCGTAGATCACACTGAGATTAACGGTTCAAGTTATTTCTCATTTCTTACGGAAAGTCTATTTTTTTTATTTGATCTTTCGCCTATATACATATAACTATTAAAAAAAAGTTTTTTTGTACAAATTTGATTTTACCAAAACTCCTTATGCATATATATTGGATCATACTGTATAGCAGAATGATTGTGTAAAGAGTATATTTGACATAAAAAAGTAATAATAATATATTTTATGTAAAATTATTACACCTTCATATGTATAATTATAATACATTGTTTATCATATTGCATTTTAATGCACTTATAATGTAACCATTAATTTAGACCGTAAAAGTGATCATTACTTCTTATTTCTCACGGCAAAATTTATTTTTTATTTATTTAGATTTACTACCTCCATCTTTGAAGAGTATTGTATTTTTAATTTGTCACTTTATTCATCCATGAAAAGTGCAGTGTTTCAATTTTAGTCCATGAGCTCACCTACACCTTTATATTTCAAACATCATTCCTCCCAATATTTATTATGAAAAAAAAAATCAATACTTTTAACTCAACATATCAAATATAATGGGCGACATTCAATTTACTTAAATAATCTATCAAACATCTACTATTTTTTTTTCAAACTTATGCTATCAAAAGTATATCTTACTATTCTTAGTAGGCATAATTAACTACTATTATTATATGCATGTGACGTGAGTAAATTAAATTATATGTGAAAAGAAATCAAAATAAACTAATGATAAATAATAATAATAATGACAATTGTCGCTTTGGCTTGTGTCCCATTCGGAAATATTGGTATAAACGCGTAATTCACCTTCCGCGCATCGCAGTGGACTGGAAAAATAGGCGCATTGCCGAAGTCAGCGTTGACCATATGGTCCATATTATTATTATATTGTGTATTTAGACTCTTGTAAAATTTAAATATTTGTTATTTGAGTTGGTATACTATATGACTTCTAATCTTCTATCTAAATCTAAATCTAAAGTCAAAGTGGTCAACTAGTGAAAAAATCGATTGGATACCGATGAAGGAGTATTACGTGTATGTTCATTATTTCAAAATATATATTCAATTTTTGTTATTGTTTCATCTCATAAATCACTTCGTTACCAATCTTCCCTATTTCTGGGATTCAATCAAATTTAAGCCCTTCTTTATTAATTTCCCGAACTTTTGATTTTTCATTAAATCTGATTTAATATCTACCACTCCCACATTGCTTCAAATGATGACCTTGATGCTACTTATATCTTTGTCCCGATTACTATAATACATATAATGTATCAACAATATATTTTTTTGTGTGTGAGTTGGCCTAGAGATAATAAAGTTAATGTCTAAGCTTCAAGGTTTTGGATTCGATCCTTCCGTGAATGGAAAAACCCAAGAAGGCCATCATCTTTGTAGAGAATCCAAACAAGTGAGGAGGATACTTCGGGTTATGAAGATGAGTGGGCCTATAAATCGGTGGAATGGGACAAGCCCATTGTCGTTCCTTTCACTTGGCAAAATAGGATTTGGGGTGTTTTTTTGGGTAAGTTTTTCACTGCCAATCAAGATTAATCTTAGAAACTTGCAATTTGCACTTGAACTTAAAAGATCACATTATTATTAGTTTGGATCTTCTATTGTCAAAGTATGTGATCTCTACTCTTATACTCCGTCTGTCTCATTCTAAATGACCCCTTTTATTAAAATATACCTCACATATGAATAAAAAAATGAGTCATTTAGGGTGAGACAGAGGGAGTATACATGATAATAAAATTAGTTTCAAAATAAAATAAAAGTTGATTCAACGTATTTGTAACAGTTAGTAGTTGTTCAAATCGTAAATCAAATCAAATTCATAAACTTTATCAACCTCCCTTAACATAATCAAATATTGGGCGGCCTAACATGAAAAACATATACAACTACTAAATTTTAGAAATGTTATCCATTTATGAACATTTTTTTTTGTTATGCCAAACAAATGAGCGGCTTAACATTCAAAATGTAACTACTGACAAATGATATCATATCATTATGTAAACTATTTATTTTATTACATGTACAACGAAAATCTTAATATTCAAATTTTGAACGAATACGAATACCCGAAAAATTATTATTAACATATTTTGTTATATTAGGTGAAAAACAAAAAAAAAAAACATTGTATTTTTCTATAATAGTGAGCAAAAGACGACTTCACATTCAAATCAAATACGGAGTATAATTATCTGATTATTGTTATCTCTCCTGACCACCTTAAGATGCAAAGTGAGAACAACTCTATAACGAATGTTATCTTTCGTGATATATTTAATCTAATATAATTCAATGCTAATATTTCTTTCTAATAAATTATCGCAATAATATTACTAAATTAATTGCATTAATTTTTGTATGTTACTTGAAAATCGTAACTTAAAAATGACTCTCAGTAGGGTTGTACACGAACAGAGCTACTCGTAAGCTATTCAAAACTCGGCTCGTAAAAAGCTCGTTCGAAGCTCGTTCGGTTTACAAACGAGCCGAGCTCGAGCTTAAAATCGAGCTCGGATTTTTTTTCGAGCCGAGCTCGAGCTTCCAGGTGTTCGGCTCAAAAGATCGCGAACATGTTCGGTCGCGAGCTTCCATACCGAACATGTTCGCAAGCTTCTATACCGAACATGTTCGCGAACACGTCGCGAACGCGTTCACCAATAAAATTATATGTATTTAATATTGTCTATAAATATACTAAGAAATTCATAATAAGCTTTTGTTTTTTGTTTTTCTTTTGTTTCTAATTAATGTCATAAATCATAATACTGACATTATACATCTCTATAATATAAATCATTAAATTCACAAAATATTTTAATAAATAATAATTATACAATCTAATTAATGCCTACATAAAACAATTTTTTTAATAATTTTTTTCAATTTTTTGGGTATACGAGCCGAGCTCGAATCTCGAGCTCAAATTCTTATCGAGCCCAAACACTTACGAGCTGAGCTCGATCTTCAAACATATATTTCGAGCCGAGCTTGAGCCGAGCTATATACGAGCCCGAGCCGAGCTCGAGCTCAAATTTTTATAGGTGAGCCCGAGCTCGAACATGTCGAAGTTCGGCTCGACTCGTCTCGTGTACACCCCTAACTCTCAGTCTATTTTCAACATATGAACATAAGTTTTATAAATATGATTTTATTTTCTTCATATTTAATAATGATATATATTTTACTTTATTCGTTATTATCTTTTATTGATATGTTTTTCATTTATAATTAACAATGATCAGCTTGACATTCAAACGAAATTTTCCCAATAAATTATCGTGATACTATCACTTTCAGGGGCGGATCCAGGCTCCGAAGGTGGGTTGGGATGAAAAATAACTATTTCAACATATTAAATTTCATGCATGTATGTTGAATTTTTTGGATGTTGACGTAGGTGGTACCCTACAAGACTTCGATACATAAAATTAATTAATGACAAATAAAAGTAAATATTTGGTGTTGGAGCTTTTATCTTCAAGTCTATTTTATCATTAAATAATTTGGGCTGGGCTTAATAGGCTATTTTTAATTTTTTTTTTAAACATCTACATATATATACCTATATACTACCTCCATCCCATTACATTAGTCCTCTTTGCTTTTTGATTGTTCGGCACGTTTTTCCACCGAAACCTAGTACGAGTTTTAAAATATAATTTTGACGTATTCATTTTTTCACGGGGTACTATGAGTGTCATAGTACCCCGTTGAAAAAATGAATACGTCAAAATTATATTTTAAAACTCGTACTAGGTTTCGGTGGGAAAACGTGCCGAACAATCAAAAAGCAAAGAGGACTAATGTAATGGGATGGAGGTAGTATATATAGAGAGAGATGATGTGCTGATCAACTCAAATGGGCACTTTGGTGGGCACCATTTCCACATCATCAATTCTTTTTCTTTTCCATTTTATTTTAAGTGTCCAGTCTCTATCTCCTCTCCGTTCCACTTCTTCTTCTTTTCTTTTCTCTCTCTCTCCTCTCTGTTCCACCTTAGAAACCTTGATCTCTCCAATAATTCCATCAATGGCTTTATCCCTGCCTCTCTCTTCAGTGCCGCTGAGCTCAGGGTTCTCGATTTCTCCGACAATTTGATCTCCGGCGAACTGCCGCCGCTCGTCGGGAACCTTAGAAATCTGCAAGTTCTGAATCTTTCCGATAATGCCCTAGCAAGGAACCTCCCTTCAGTTCTGTCGACTATCCTGATTATCCCGATTGGAATACTTGAACGTCTCCTTCAACAAAATCTCCGGCGAAATCCCTGTGAAATTTTCCGTCCATATCCCTGAGAATGCGACAATCGATCTCTCCTCCAATAATCTCTCCGGCGTGAATCCAGACTCGGATCTCTTCTCCAACCAACACTCCGATTCTTACTCCGGCAACACTAACTTATGCGGCAAGCCATTGAAAAACCTCTGCCTCATTCTATCTTCAGCGGCAGCCATATCCAACACTTTTCAGAATCTCCGCCTGCAATCGCCGCCATACTACTTCTATCATATTCATCTATGATTTTGGAAGTGAATTTCATAATTCAATGATGGTCTAGTTTCAGGCATAATCTTATTTTAAATTTGGAGTAGAGTGATTCATGATAAGAAAAGGAAATCAAGATTCACTTTGGGGAATAAGCTGAATAAAGAGACAAGAAAAAAAAAAGGTGGAACGGAGAGGAGAGAGAGACTGGATCATTTAAAATAAAATGGAAAAGGAAAAGAATTGATGACGTGGAAATGGTGCCCACCAAAGTGCCCATTTGAGTTGATCAGCACATCATCTCTCTCTCTCTCTCTCTCTCTCTCTATATATATATATATATATATATATATATATATATATAGGGATGCACTATAGTGAAACCCAAATTAAAGTGAAACCTAAAAACCAATAAGGGTAGAATAGTCATCTCATACTCATCCTCCTCCTCTAGCGGGATTCCATATGCAATAGAAACTCAATTCCTGAAATTAGAGAAGCAGTCCATTCGCGAAGCCGTTTCTCCGATCATGGCCGCAACTTCTGGTACGCAGTCCAGGAATAGAGAAATCTCGACTGAACCGGCCTCCGCCCCCTTGATTTTGTTGATTCGCGTCTAGAAAAGTGTGGCTAGGGCTTCGAAGGGGGAGATGCCAGCTGCTTCGGCCATGGCGATGCAGCTTTTCACGGCTTCACAATTGAAATGGAAGGTGATGGTGGATTGCTTGGCGTTTGATGGTGGAATTGGGGGAGGGGATTGAATAGCTAATTTTTAGTGGCTTATGATGGAATTGAGGTTGCTGTGATCAGGTTTGTTGTCGGTGTTTGGCTGCTGTGGTGATGGGAGGGGGAGGAAGAGCGGAGGAGCGGCGATTTTGCCCCGCAACGTCATCTCCACCCATGCTCTGACTAGCATGGTGGCGGAGATGGGATTGAAGAGCATGTACGTGCAGCTGAGGCTGATTGCCACGCCGCCGCACTCGAATTTCGTGATCTGCAGCACCAGAAAACGTAAAATCGTGAAGATTTATATACAAATGTTAAGAAATTCAGTTATGTTTCTCATTCATTCTGAAAAAGTGACCATGTGGTTTTCAAGGGACAAGGTAATTTGGTTGTTGTAGTAACTAGTTTATGTGAAGTTGGCTTATATTTGTAATGCATTTAAATTTGTATTCGATGCTTATATGTGCAATATATTTGCTACCATATTGCGGTTGGTGGATGCTAATGGAGATTATGTAGTAATATGTAGTATCTTTGATGTGTTTATTAATTTATTTTTGTTTTATATTTTTTGTTGCATTTAAGTATAGATATGTTGCATATTACTTAAAATTCGTTGCATTGTAGTATTTTTTTGATGCATATAAATAAGAATATTATTGCATTGTATCTTACTTTTATATGCACATTGTAGGAATATTAGTTGAGTTATGTTTCATAAATTTTAGTGTAAAGCATAGTGATTAGAAAAGGAGATGTGGGGAACTCATATAGAAAATGAGTGTGATACATTAGCATATATCATATTTTTGAATCATTTTTGTTTTTTTATGCATATGAATACAATACATATGTATGTTATTGAAAATTATTCATTTTTGTTGTGCAGCTATGTCAAAATGAATCCATGAAAGGCTCACTATAAACGCTATGCAACGCTTACAAATATGCAGCAGGAAAAATTAAGTGATGATGATTTTGTTTGAGTCGAGTCTTGTGGAGATGCAAAATAGGATAAGAAGATCTGTAATTGTACATTTGTGGTTTACGATTAATCAATCATGGTCGTTTGTTAATTTAAAAATTATTTTACTTTTAAAGTATGCAATGAAATTTTTAAAAAATGCAACAAATAATAACAAGTATGCAATGAAATTGCTAAAAAATGCAATAAATAATGACAAGTATGCAATGAAATGTCTCAAAAATGCAAATGACTTCGTGGTGAAAATGTGGAACCATTATTGATCTCCTTTTACACTACACCTAACCCTTATAACACTAAACCCAAACCTCTAGAACCCTAACCCTAAAACCCGAAACCCTAACCTTAGAAAACTAAATCCTAACCCCTAGAACACGAAACCCTGATCCAAAGCATGCAGCTGACTTCGGTAGAAGATGATGTGAAAAAAAATGAAAGAAGTGACCTAATTATTGACAATGCAACAA